>CP144699.1:18698645-19191145 GCA_036885675.1 Vigna mungo
GAAGATCTCTTGGATGCTTAGGCTCCTTTGTATCCAATCTAGGGTTTGTTTTTCCATTCTTTCATTATTTTTCATCTAGTTTCACCATGACAATGGTGAACTAAACCCTTTTATTGTTAGGGAACAATGTAATCTTTTGAAACTCTCTTTTATTGAAACTCTTATTTATTTATATGCTTGTCGTATGCTTTGATTATCAATTGTTGGATTTCTCATCTGCGCTTAATGCTTTTATCGTTTAACTCATTCGATAATTGTTGTTTGTCTTTATTGATACAGGAACGTATGGTACTGTCACGAACTGGGGGAAATTCCTTGATTAAGCAATACCACCTAGGGATAAGGGGTAGGACGATCAATTGTTTTTGCTTCCGTTTATAATGCATTATTAATTACTAGGGGAGGTTAAGGATAGTAAGCCAGTAATTAGTAATAGGCTCTTTTCGCCGAGGGATCGGGTTAAGGGTAGACTAAGAAAGTTTGCATGACAATTAGATCACAAAGCGAATTAAATAAGAGGAGTAGATAAGAAAGAGTGGATTAGATGAAATTGTATACCCCAACAACTCCATTCATCCATAGTCTTTTTCTCGTCAATTGAATTAATCGCATTTGCATGTTTACTTGTTGTTTCTTGCATCCAAACCAATTACTTTTTCTTTACAAGTCTTACGATTTCAATTTGCACGAATGATAAGGCCTGCGAGTCCTTTGGGAGAATGATATTGGATGTACCAATTATTTTACTTGAAACGATCTGGTACGCTTGCCAGTTTGCTAATAAGTTTTTGGTGCCGTTACCGGGGACTCGAGGTTTAACTTTTTCGAGTAGTTTAAATTGATTGAATTTGACTTGATTTTATGTTTGTTTTTATTTTTGTTTTAATAAATGTTTTCTAGGGTTGTATGCCTAATGTTTGTATAATGCAGGTTGGACAAGAATTTGATTATATGGGCACTCAATTCTATCAAAATGATTTCAACTACTGGTGGGAATCTCACTCGTACATGTATCAAAGCCAATTTGGTAAAGCTACTGAGCAACAAATTACTCCATTTAAGAAAAATGCAAATTCTGATGAAGTTCTTCAGAGGATCATGAATTTGGAAGTATACCATGTCAAAAGCATAGAACTTTGAAAAAGTTAAGCAAATACACATGACAGAAAAAACAGGAAATGATGCTTAAACAAAAAAATGACTCAAACAAAATTTTGGACCGATTAAAATGATGAAAAACATCAATGACTCAAAGCACAGAAGCACAAATTAATCAAACTTGGAAACCTAACACAAAAATTCAGATTCAAGAACGAACAAACAGATTGAATCTCATTCAGACCTTTAATCAAACAGTTCATGAGCAACAACAAGCATAATACTTAAGACAATGGAGGAAAAGTGATGACAACTCAGAATTAGAATGAAACGACACAAGACAAAATCAAATCAACACAAGACTGAAACAAATATCAAACAGGACAGATTCGAAATAGAACTAGAAACACACAGAGGTTGCGAAACTTATCTTTGAATCCCGTGGAAGAGAACCTTGCTCTGATTACCACATGATACACTCCATTCCGGCGAGGAAACATCGAATCTGGCACAGTTCGAGCAGATAACCCGAGAATTAGCGGAAAGCACGATTTGGAAGTCAAAGACGCAGCGGAAGACAGGAGATGAGGACTACGAACCCTAGGTTTGTGGTTTAATCGGTGAAAAGGCTAGGGTTAGGCGTTTCGATCGGTGTAATGAGAAGATTCATTGATTGAATCTGTGAAAAGGAAGGGCTCGAGGTTTTAATCGGTGTAAAAGGCTCAAATCTGATTTCAATCGGTGAGATGGAAGGGAAAGGTGATGAGTCAATATTTTCTTGACTTCACTTAGTTTATTGTGCTAGAATTAATTAGGGAATTGTGCTTAAATGTCCGGTATTTTTCCGTTTTTGCTAATTGTGCTTAATTTGACAATAAATTCTTATTTTAATTCATTTGAATTATCTGAGCTAATTATTTGCATTATTAATTATAGCGAAAATTTTGGAAATACAATTTGGAACGTTTGGAGGTTAAAAGAAAGTGTGCAGCCACCACCAAAATTAAAGCATTGATTCATGACTTGAAATGCACAAACAATGTTTTAGTATTGATGAGAAAAGATAAGGAAATGGTATGCACATATGCTCATGTTAGGGCGTATGAGAAATGCTCTCAAGGCCTAAAGAAAAAATATTAAGTGCAGCTATGTGCACCTGAAGGACTCGCCAACCATTTAAAGAAAATGGAGAGACACATTTGCATTCATTGGACTGAGAAAAAGAAACGCACATGAGATGCACAGATTCAAATTGGAGAGTCCATTAGCACGTGAAGAAAGAAAGCTTGTGGCATATATCATCTTTGCTTGCTGCAGCACATGCACGTTGAAGTGGGCTACCACATTTCATTGGGTTGTGCATCACGGCCTGTTAGGCATGAGAGGTGTATGCTTGGAGAAAAGGCATGGTGCATACGAAGCAAGAAAATCAACTTTGCATCCGGCACTTGAAGGAGAGTCACAGCCCATGGCAGCACACAGCAGCAGCACGGGAGGAGTTAAAATCAGTTTGAAGTCTAGCAAATGAAAGAGATTCTCCAACACGGGCTGCACTCCACATCTTCACACGGCCCAAAGTGAGAAAGTGGTGCACACAGTAGCTTCGGAGTTGCAACACCACGATCCAACACTTGAATATGCAGAGCGCTGCTTCTAGGAGAGATGCAGCCTTCACGCTTGCAACACCATGGACAGCAGCAACGTTTTCCTTCATTCAGCAACTTGGTCCAACAGCTGGTTCAACACGTGAAAGGAAAAAGAGGTGTGAGCTTGGAGAAAAAGCAGGTCCAGTGAGCAAAGTGGTGAGCTTTCAGCAGGCCTTCACGTTGCAGTTACTGATTTACTTGGTGCTTGGAGAGGTGCAGCCCATGTGCAGCACGTGGTGGTAGAGAAGAGACGGCCCATAGCAGCTCTAGCAATAGCGTGAGGAAAGGGTGCTGTTAGCACACAAGGCATGGGCCCATGAACATTTCCCTTCAGGCATTCAGTAAGTTGAAGAGGACACATTTTAATTGCTTAAAAGGAACAACCGTCAACTATTTTTTGGGAGAGCTTTACTCAAGGGAAGCCACACGTACGTTGAAGCTACCAATGGAGGGCTACGGTTGAAGCACAATTCTTGGAGAAAGTGGGCAGCTGTCACACGTTTTGGTTCCTTTACTTTATTGTTCACATTTTTCTTGTCTTTGCATTGTTGCCTCAAATGAATGGCATTGTTGGCTCTGCAAAATGGCATTTTAATTTTAGCTCAAAAGTTGCAATCTAATAGCATTGAATTAGTTTTCTTGAAGTTAGTTCTCGCTACTTCAATTTGGTTCAAGCATTATTTTGTTGCATTAAATTTTGATTTCCGCTGCACGGTTTGCTCATTGAAACTTTCTTAGTTTTTTTTATTAGTTTCACGCTTGTACTGACACATGTTTCTACAATTCTCGTGTTGAATGTTGCTAACTTTAAAGTTATTTTTACTTATTCACCATTTTCTTCTTTCAATGCATTTCTTTTCAAATTTTCTTCTTGCTACATTGTGCTTTCACGTGTTCCCTTTAATTAATGGAAGATGCATTTCTAATTTAGCAATTTCAATTTAAGTCGCATAAGTTTTCTTTAATTTAGTTGTTATGTTAGCTTAGGTTAGTGAGTTGGTCATTAGTAAAACTTACTTTGTTTCCTTGAGATTCTTGGACTGTTCTTGTGTTTATTCTGATATGCCTGACATTCTATGAAATCTGACTGTGTTCTTGCAATGGGTATACGCTTAGTTGCCCAATTGGTGATTGCATCTCCGCTTAGTTGATCGATCTGTATAGAACACATCGGATGGAATAGGTGTATTGCGTTCGCTTAGTACGCGATTATGATAGCATGATTAACCATCGCTTAGTCGGTTAGCTGTGCTGGATTAGAGGGTAGAGTAGTTTATTCATGAGACTCTTGCACTTTAATTGTCATGTTGTTGCTCTGATTTCGCTCAATATTTAATCTGTTTTGTGCTTACGATTAGGTATACGCTTAGTTTCTTGATCGGTGTTTTAATCTTCGGTTAGTTGATTAGACTGTATAGTGCATGACTGATTGGATTTCAGCATTGCATTTGCTTAGTTTCAACAGTTTCAGTAGGAATTTGTAGCTTCCATGTAGAGTTTGATTGATCAGATGGGGCAGATGGTTATTCAACTCTCTAAGGAACAGTCTCAAGTTTCAGAGGAATCACAATTTCAGACTGTTCAGATTCCAAATGATGTCAGTGCCATCCACATAGGAGATGGGGAGCAGAGTCATGAGCTTACTACTATGCCACCTACTTTCCCACCTTCCTATGACCCTACTCTTGCACCTAAGGAGACTGTTGAAGATTTGGAGGACCAGGCAGTTGATAGGTATGTTGATTATTGTATTGTGAAATAGAAGGAAAAGGCCAAAATGCACTAGTACAAAAAGGGCTTTTTAAGTCTGTAAATTTAAGTCTCTTAATAAAAAAATAGACTTAAAATATGTACGGTGGCAATTTGGTAAATAAAAACTAGTCATTAAGGTCTGTTGCTGACCATCAGACTTAAATAATTATATTTTTTACATCTATTGCTCTTTTAACAGACTTACATTAATTTTTTTAAAAATCTGATACATTTAGGTTTTCATTTGCTTACTCTTCAACCCTTCTCACTCGACCAAATCGTCCTCCCACGAACTCGCCGCCTGGCATTCCAACAATGGCAGCATGCACTGATGACATGTTCCATCGTTATAAACCGCGACAACATTCAACCTCCAACAACAACATCGTTCTAGCATCCACCTTTGCAATGACATTCCAACCTTCTTCCGGCGGGATTCTGATGGCAACAACAACGTTTTAGCGGCATCCCGACAACGGTAGTAGTGTCCAGCTTTAAGATGTCTACGGAGCTGAAGAATTTCTTTTCCGGAAAATATGTAAGGGGTGTTAAACCTTGGGTTTTGGTTCTGTAAATTATCGTATGATGAATATGAATGGTTTTTTTTGTGATGAACGTGGTTTTTGTTTTATGTGCTATTGGTAATTATGTTGTGAGTATACTTTGAATTTTTGGGCCAAGTATATATAATTCTGTTTTGAAGGGCTTAATTCAATTAAAAGAGAAGCAAGGCCAGGTATGTATGATGGGTGTCACGGCCCATGCAAATTTGCTTGCATATTAGAAATGCAGTATAGACTAGGAAGTGACTCCTAGGTCGTCTCTCAAGGACCAATTTTGCGGTTCAGAGTCAAGTCTAACACGAAGTGGGGGGGTTTGAAATTGTTTTGTGCATGCAAGAAGAATTAAACCTAATTGAAACTGGAAATTAAATAGGGATGTAACCAGAATTTAAAGTATTGAATTGAATGTGGAAAAACATGAAAGCCGAACGGTTCTTCGCAAGGCCGAACGGTTTTAACACGAGTGTGCCAGATACCGAACGGTTCTGTTCATAAGACCGAACGGTCCTGGTAAGGAAACCGAACGACAATTGAAGCAGAAAAGGAAACTAGTTAAAACAAAGAAGCCGAACGGATTAAAAGCAAGACCGAATGCAAATAAAAATGTAAAAATTGGGCAAGTCAATGTAGAAGAAAGTCGAACGGTCTCTAATAGTGAAGCTTGTTAGAGACCGAACGGTGCTATTGGAAAACCGGACGGTAAACTGCAGAAATCAAAACACAGTGCAGCGGAAACGAAATTGGAGAAACCAAATGTTGGAACAGTAAACTCGTAGAACAGTAACATGCAACAGTGACAAAGACAATGAACATTAAAATGAAACTAAAAATTGGATGCAACCTGTTTGCTTCAAAACGAAATTAAAAATCTGCTCGTGACCATGATGGACTTCACTCCAGCGTAAATTCTTCAAGCATAAACATAGAATCTCTAAAAACATCATTCAAAGCAAAGCCTAAAGAAAATTCTAAAAGAGGCGGCTACCCATGAATAATTGAATCAGCGCTTAAAGAGAAGAAAAGAAAATCATTGCTTCCATTCATCCAATACCCCTCACGGTGAACATGTTCAAAGCTTCTTCCCAATTTTTGTTTAGCCGAGAATGTGTGCTCCCAAGAGAATGACGGCTGCAGCTTGGTTTTTCTCCCTAGGGCTAAGTGTCCTCCTAGAAATGGGTGGGGTCCACCCTAAAATAAAAGGGAACCCTAGGTCTAGTGTCCTACAATTTTGGGTCATCATAAATTTGCCAACATTGGCCCAATGCACAAAAGCTGTCCAAAAAGTTTAAACAATTAAATTACAATCTAACTAAAATTTAAAATTTCTAATTTGAGAGTCTTGAATTTATTTTGTCTCCTTCAAATGTCCCAAATTGTATTTCTAAAATTGTCCTGAAAATAAAAATAGGAATAATTAAGCTCAAATAATCCAAATTAATTAAAATATGAATTATTGGTCTAATTAAGCCCAAATGGTGAAAATGACATAATAACCAAGAATTAAGCACAATTCATCAACACAATTAGGCACGAAAAACTAAGTAAATGGTATAAAATATTGATTCATCAATGTACTTCATCTTTTAGAGTATGAACTTCATTTTTTTCTGTTTTGGGGTAGGTATATCATTTTGTTCCTTAATGCCTATTAATTTATCAAATGTATGTGGAAATTTACTTCAACCTCGAAAATTTTGTAACTAGATTAAGGAGTGTTAATATATATATATATATATATATATATATATATATATATCACTGAAATGTGAATTTTTATGCACATTTTTCGGTGATTCAAAGTGAAAGGAAGAAAACAATGCACCATTTATAGTCTTAAATGTTGATGCTTGTAGTACGTGGTGATAAGTACTTTGAGCTTTCAATGAGTTCAGCGTGTGGTTGAAAGTGGAACTAGTGGTGTTGCTTTGTTTTCAGTTTGGGTACCTTCTGATATGAAAATGTCATCGATATCATGTTTCAAGTCTGAAACTAGGTTTCTTTTTCTTTGTTGTTACCTTTTCAGATCTTGCCATTTGGGATTGTTCACCGGAATTGGAAATGGTTAAAAGGTTTGTTTCCCTTGTCCTTGATTATAGTGACTTTATGATGGATGAACTAAATGGAATTGCTAACTGATTTATTCTTGGAACAGTTATGGAGGGTTCTGATTTGCGAAAGATATCATGTTGCAGTGCTTAAAGGGATTAAAGCCTTTATTTGCTTCCATATTGAGATATTGTGATCTGGACATATTTTCTGCATGTTAATCGGTTCACACACACCTTGCTTTAGGATTGTTCAATTTACTGTTTTCATGTTGTCTACTACGTTCAGTTTACTTTTTCAATTCGATATGTTGTCTATTATGTTCGATTTTGTTAATATAATTGTGATGTTAGCTTAGGTTAGTCGGGTTGGTTATTAATAAAATTACATTGCTTCTTTGAGATTTATTGGATTGTAACTGTGTTTGCCACTCTGACTTGGTTAATGCGAAATCTATTTTTGCACTTGCAATTGGGTATACACTTAGTTGCCCAGTTGGTGTTGAGTCTTCTCTTAGTTGATGAAACTGCATGGTGTAAATTGGATTTGATGCTAACATTGCGTTCACTTAGTTTGCTTTTATAAAAACATGATTAGCCTTCACTTAGTTGGTTAACTGTGTTGGATTAGAGGTTCGAGTCGTTGCTTTATTTTGTTGATTTGTGATAGGAAGCATTGTAATTAAGTTAATGAAAAATTGTTTCCATACTGTCTTTGAAACCGTTTTTAGATCTGTGGTTAATTATCATTTTGCATCCGTGTTTTGATTTAATTCATCCGCATTCACAAACCTTTCACAAACCCCCTACTTCGTGTCTGACCTAATTCTCGAACCGCATTTGGTCCTTGAGAGACGACCTAGGAGTAACTTCCTAGTCTATACTGCATTCTTTTATGCACATTAAATTTTGCATAGGGTGCGACACCCGTCAAATTTTGGCGCCGTTGCCGGGGACCAACGGTTTGGTCTTAGGTCTTTTGTTGTGTTAGTGTGTGTTGTGTTTTGTCTTGTGTTATGAGTGTGTTTGTTCTGTTTTGTATGTGGTGTTATGTGTGTTACATTTAGGTAGCTTTAGTTGCATATTTTCATTGCATTCTTCTTTTCCCCCTTCCTTCTACATGCCTACCTACTTTAATTTTGTGAATATTGATTCTTCTACCTATGTCTATGATTATGATTCTCCTTCCGGATCTAACTCTGATATTGCTTCTCATGTATATTCTGCTGACTTTTATGTTGAGAACAATATGACTCATCCTTCCATTGTTGAGAGTGCTCCTAGGGAGCCAGCTTCACTTAATGAGGACGATGTTCACTGCAGTATAGACTCCACATTTGCTGCCTAAGTTTCATGGTTTTGCAGGTGAATGCCCACATAAACATTTGGAGGAGTTCCACACCATTTGCTCTTCAATGAAGCCTCCACATGTCTTTGATGATCACATGTTCTTAAGGGCATTCCCACACTCATTACAAGAAGCAGCAAGGGATTGGCTGTATTATCTTCCTCCAGGATCCATCACTTCATGGGAAGATCTTAAGCATATGTTCTTGGACGAATTCTCCCCTCTGTAGTATGATTACAACAATGATCCTGGGAGGAATGATCCTTACATGGGATGGCATAGTACTCCCCAGCGTCAATATCAAGAACCACCATTCCAGACTCCTTGTATGCCTTCTCCACCTATCCATGAACCACAGCAACTGCAGTTTCATGAGCATGCCCAATTAACTCCTCATCCTTTCACTACATCTGAGCCTACATTGAAGGAGTTGTTGAGACAGATGACTGCTCAAAATAAGCAGTTTCAGTAGGAAACCAGAGATCAGATTATTCAGTTTCAGGAGTTTAAGCAGGAATTTACAATGTCAATTCAGAGTTTGACTAATCAGCTGGGGCAGATGACCACTTAGCTCACTGAGGAACAGTCTTATGTTTCAGAGGAATCACCATTTCAGGTTGTTCAGCTTCCAGATGATGTTGATGTCATCCATATAGGAGACGGGGAGCAGAGTCATGAGTCTACTATTGTGCCACCTACTTTACCACCCTCCTATGCCCTTACTCTTGCACTTAAGGAGACTGATGAAGATTTGGAGGACCAGGCAGGTATAAGCAGTAATTTTGAGTCAGGTAGACCACTTTCACCTTCCCCCACTCTACCAATCTTCAAGGAAGTGGAGGTAAACATACCTATGATTGATTCTGTTGTTGATGATTATGCTATTGATAGGTATGTTGATGATTATGATGCTGATGACCATGATTTTCATTCTCCCTCTTTGCATGATGAGAACCACTTTTCGATATCACATTTGAATGTTTATTCTCCGTGCATTAAACATGAATCTGAGTCTGTTGTTGATATTGTCTCTACATTTGAAATTGATTCATGTTCTGAGGGTATATCTGAGTTTCAGCCTGTTACACTGGGATTGGGTGTTATACCTCTATATGTCATTTCTTTGGAGCCATATTGCACTAACCATGTTCAGGAGGTACATGTGAATTTGAATTTGATCAACAAACACCCACGATGGAAGACAAGGGTGCCAGTATACACAACAGTTTGAAGATTGATAGGCACCAACTGAACCCGTTCATCAACAATCACTGCTTCTTAGATCCAGCTGTGGAGGACATCTCCCTGTTTGATCAAATCTGGAGACTGAAGCAGTTCTTCCTCAACACTTCTTTGCTGAATCCGATGGTGGAAGATATCTCCCTGCAAGTCCAAAATTGGCAACTGCCACCATGACCAGGGGAGTTTCCTTTTTCCTTCTCCTCCCTTTCCTGCTTTTATTGCACTTGTCCATGATCTGTTGATTGTTCTGATTTCTGATCTGATGATTGTGACACATTAAGGACACTATGTAGTTTAAGAGTGGTCTATTGGGGGAGATTCTGATTTTTCGTTGTTAGTTGTTGTTTTTCGTGTTAAATTTTTTGTTTCTAGGTAGTTTTTTTTTACTTGTGTACAGTTTTGCCTGTTTCTCTGGAGTTCTGGACTTTGTTTAGTTGTAGATGTGTCTTTCACTTCATTGATACTCTAATCTGCTTGAATTCCATGTTTTTCTTTGCTTGGTAAGATGATTATGATGTTTGAGAGGGCGATTGATTGTGACAGAAATGACCTGTGTGAGAATTTGACCCACTTGATATTCTTTCTTGTGTGTGATATGTCTCTTGATTACTTGCACATTTGCCTTGGCTTGACTCTTTTTTGATGATTCTTGATTGATATGCATGTTTGGAAGTGATAAAGGCAATTTTGTTGTTGAGCCTCTCTAGCCAGATGAGCCTACCCTGTTTTGATCCTTTGATAGCCCCTTTGAGCCTATACTATCCCCATTTCTTTGTTTTGAAGCTAATACACTAGCGCTAAGTGAAAAACCATTATTACCTTAACCTTAGGGAATTTTGGAGATTTGGAATTGTTTTGGGAATAAGTGTGGTCTCTTGGGAGATTCAGAGAATTGGCTAGTTGGTTCCTCTTCTTGTGTTGTTTTTGTAAATATGTAGTGTATCTTGTCTCTTAGAGTTGTGTTAAGAAAAGAGACAAGATGAAAAAATAAAAATAAAAAAAAAATGGAAAAAATGAGAAAAATGAAAAAAAATTGTGTGAACGATGGAGTCAAGAAAAGGATTGAATTAAAGGTTTTGGGGGTGATTTGACCGTGTTTACACTTGTTCCCCATTGCTCCTCTACTCCTTTTGGTTTGTGGCTTCTCATCCATATTTATCCTCCCTTACCCTTGGCCCCATCACATCCATAAAAGACCTTTTGATTTGAACATGCATATGTGTTTGATTGTTGATATTAGAGACTTGCCAAGACTGTTTGTTGCTTGCTTTCTTGAGTGCATTGGGTTGAATTTATTTACCCTAGACACTTGAGAGAAACACTGATAGTGCGCATCTGTGAAGTTCTGTTACTTTTGATTCACCTCTTGAGTTGATTGATCATTTTGTCATGTCTTGAATTGCTGGGATGACTTCATGAGTATCTGTTTTCTCTGATACTGTGTTGGATGTTGTCTACTTCTTTTCCTTGTCCAGATTTCCTGAGAATTGTGTAACTCTGTTTCCTTCCTTATGAGTCTTTATTTTCCATGTGTTGAGTCTGTGTCAATTCCCTGATATTCGTTGAACTGTTCCCTCATTTGCGTCTTGATTTTGCCTAGGAGTGCAAAAGACTAAGTGTGGTCTATTTTGACTAGTCGATATTTTAAAGATTTCACTTAGTTTATTGTGCTAGAATTAATCAGGGAATTGTGCTTAATTGTCTGGTATTTTCCCATTTTTCCTAATTATGCTTAATCTGACCAGAAATTCTAATTTTAATTAATTTGAATTTTCTGAGCTAATTATTTGCATTATTATTTTCAGGGAAAATTTTGGAAATACAATTTGGGACATTTGGAGGACACCAAATAAATTCAAGACTCTCCAATTATACATTTTAAATTTAGTTATATTGTAATTTAATTGTTTAAACTTTTTTTGGACAAACTTTTCCACATTGGGCCATTAAAAATATGAGGAGCCCAAAGACTATATGACACTTGGCACCTAGGGTTTCCTTTTATTTTTGGGTGGACCCCACCTCATTTTGTAGGGCACATGGCCTTCCTTTAAAGGTGCAGCCGACACACAATTGAAGAGGGCACATTCTCAGCATATTCAATTGAGGGGTGTGGCAGCTGCAATGAGAGTATCAGCTGGTCTTTGAACGTGGTTTTTGGAGAGAACTTTCAACATGTTCACGCTGCTTGGAATTGGTTGAATGAAGAAACGTTGATTGGAGAAGCAGAGGATGTGTCACGGGCTGAAATGTTCACTGTGATTGTAGCAACGAGAACTCCAAAGATTAAATTTTCTTCTTTTTTATTTGTTCCGCTGCATGCTAGCTATTCAATTCATTCACACAACTCTTGAATTAGAATTTATCTAGTACTTTAGCTTAATTAAATTTTGCTTTGGAGATATCTTTTTTATCTTAAAGAATGAAGAAATGATTAGGCGCTGATTCAAAAAGGGATGCAACATGGTGCATTTATTTATTTTATTTCGATTGAAGAAACATGATTTCATTTTGCTGAAGTGTGCACACATCATGGCTGAAGCAATTGTTTTATTTCCATTTGAAAACTCATTTTCTTTGCTTTGATCTTGTGGTGTCACGGCTGGATTTTCTTGACTTTGAATGAAGCGGCTGCCACTTCCAATTAGGAGGAAATTCAAGCTTTTCAATTCATATTTTATTTTAAAGAAGCACCATGCTCAATTTATTTTATCTTTCCCATCATGCTTCGCTTTTTCTTTTTAAGTATTGTTTGGTTAATGGAGATAGGTTTTAGATTTGTGTATTGCATTTCAATTGGGTCATGAGTCTTCTTAATTATTTATTGCATTTATTTTTGTTCATATGTGCATTTTGTTTTTAGCATAGTGTTTCTTTATTTTTTGCATGTTAATCGGTTCACACACACCTTGTTTTAGGATTGTTCAATTTACCGTTTTCATGCTATCTACTACGTTCAATTTACTTTTTCAATTCACTATGTTGTCTATTATGTTCGATTATGTTAATATAATTGTGATGTTAGCTTAGGTTAGACGGGTTGATTATTAATAAAATTACATTGCTTCTTTGAGATTTATTGGACTGTAACTGTGTTTGCCACTCTGACTTGGTTAATGTGAAATCTGCTTTTGCACTTGCAATTGGGTATACACTTAGTTGCCCAGTTGGTGTTGAGTCTTCTATTAGTTGATGAAACTGCATGGTGTAAATTGGATTTGATGCTAACATTGTGTTCACTTAGTTCGCTTTTATAAAAACATGATTAGCCTTCACTTAGTTGGTTAACTGTGTTGGATTAGAGGTTCGAGTCGTTGCTTTATTTTGTTGATCTGTGATAGGAAGCATTGTAATTAAGTTAATGAAAAATTGTTTCCATTATGTCTTTGAAACCGTTTTTAGATCTGTGTTTAATTATCATTTTGCATCCGTGTTTTGATTTAATTCATCCGCATTCACAAACCTTTCACAAACCCCCCCCCCCCACTTCGTGTTTGACCTAATTCTTGAACCACATTTGGTCCTTGAGAGACGACTTGGGGTAACTTCCTAGTCTATACTGCATTCTTTTATGCGCATTAAATTTTGCATGGGGTGCGACACCCATCAAATTTTGACGTCGTCCGTTGAACTGTTCCCTGATTTGCGTCTTGATTTTGCCGAGGAGTGCAAAAGACTAACTGTGGTCTATTTTGATGAGTTTATATTTTATTGACTTCACTTAGTTTATTGTGCTAGAATTAATCAGGGAATTATGCTTAAATGTCCGGTATTTTCCCGTTTTCGCTAATTGTGCTTAATTTCACCAGAAATTCTTATTGTAATTAATTTGAATTATTTGAGCCTATAATTTTCATTATTGATTGCAGGGAAAATTTTGGAAATATAATTTTGGACATTTGGAGGGTTGTCACACAGTTCAAGAGTCTCCATAAAACAAGTGTGCTCAATAAGGAAGGTACTATGGTCATTTTATCCTTTGGGGTCATGAGAAGAGGGTGCAACACATTGAAAAGGGAGGCTGGTTCATTAGGCTGTGTATTACGACATTCTTGGTTTTAAAAATATGAATAAAAGCAGCACAAAGGTCCACATCAACTCACGTCCAGTGGTGCAGGGCTGGATGCCATGGCCTGGGATTAAAATTTCCTAGCATCACATTTATTTTATTTGAAGGAGGCACATGCACTAATTTTGAAGGCTGACTCCACGCTGTAACAATTTTAATTCATTTAAAAGAAAAAGGGCCCATAAAAGAACAAATGAAGAACAAAAAAAGGGGATACATTCCTAGGATAGCCGTCACTTGTGCTCATGTGGGACTTTGGCTGGGACATTTTGGGAGGAGCTTTTTCTGTGAAGCATGTTTCTGCTATTGGATTTTGGTTGATTTTAATTTCAGCAATTTAAAGAGACGGTGCTAGGAAGCCATCTAGCCGCCACTTGTTTTTAGTTTGGTGTTTTTTTTCAACGTTTCTTTTCATGGGCTGGAACGGTGAGGGGTTTTCCAGCCGTCACCCTCTTTGGTTATTTGGAATGTATTGACGCTGGTTACAGAGGTGGCACAAGGACGTTGCAATGTGAGTTTAAAAATGGGTTTTCATTTTCTTTTTAGCTGGAACCGAGAAGAAGACTATTGTCATTTTAATTAGATAAGAAACATATTCACTTGCTTTAAATTCCTGTTGTTGCGGCGCAATTCTTTTTTTTTCTAGGCATTTGTTTTCTTGATTCAAGCACACGGCACATATAGTTTATTTTCCTTTCGTCCTAGTGGGAGGCACATGACTGTCATCATTTCCGTTTTTAATGGTTTATCATCACGGGATTTTGGGCGATGCACATGAATGCTGTCACACGTTCACTCTTCTTCAGGAGGCACACGAACAATGTTAGTTGGAGGGCACGACCTCGGGATGGACGTCCAAGAGCAGCGAAATGGGGGATTAATTTTAAGAGGTGATGTTAGTTGATGGATTTTTTATTTCTTTCTTGGAGAAAAACATGTGACTTCATTTAGAGCTCCACAAGCTTACTTCTTGCATTTTCATTTGTTACACATCTTGAGCATTTAATTTTACTTTCAAGCTACATTGTGCATTTAATGTTTTCGCTAAGTGTTGCATTTAAATTCTGATTTAGTAATTTCATTTAAAGTTTGGTTGTATTTCAATTGCTCCCAATGCTGGTTGCACATCTGATAACGGTTGAAAAACTGTTATTTTCATGTGCTATTTTAGATCAAATTTCTCCCTTTACTGCTTAGAATGAGCTTGAAATCAAACAAAACTCAATAAATGAGTCAGTCGAGAGTCAAGAGCTGTTTTTAGCGATATTATGCTTGATTTGCATTGTTTTGTAGCAATTTTGATGAAAGCAAAGAATGGAGGTGAAGATGAAGGCCTTAGACTCATGTTAGAGGAAGAAAATCAAGAAAAGAGGAGTCTAGAAACCGCCCAGCGGCAGAATTGCACCGCTGGGCGGCCAAATGCGAGGAGTTTGCACCAAGGCAGCGACGCCTGGCGGTTTTGCGATAAGAGGCAAACCGCCGAGCAGTGGACCCCTGACGCCGGGCGGTTTTGCGGCAGTGAGGCAAACCGCCGAACGACATAAGTGTGACGCCGGGCGGTTGCCTGTTGGGCTCGGGCCTATTTTCTATTGCGCTCTTCAGCTATAAATAGCCCTAGTGCGACTTCATTCTTATTCTTTTGACAGAGGAGGGCGGCCAGACCTACTTTGCATTCTTTAGAGGGGATCTCTTGGATGCTTAGGCTCCTTTTCATCTTTTCTAGGGTTTGCTTTCCATATCTTCCATTATTTTCATCTTGGTTCACCATGACAATGGTGAACTAAACCCTTTTTGTTGTTGGGGGAACAATGTAATCTTTTGATATTCTCTTTTATTGAAACTCTTGTTTCAATTATATGATTTTCATAGGCGTTTATTATGAATTGTTGGATTGTCATACTGTGCTTAAAGCCTTTATCGTTTAACTCATTCGGTAATTGATATTTGCCTTTATTGATACGGGGACGTACAGTAATGACACGAAATGGTGAGAATTTCCTTGGTTAAGCAATACCACCTAGGGATAGGGGGTAGGACGATCAATTGTATTTGCTTCTGTTTGTAATGCATTGCTAGTTGCTAGGGGAGCCTAGGGATAGCAAGCCGGTAATTAGTAATAGGCCTTTTTCGCCGAGGGATGGGGTTAAGGGGAGGCCAAGAAAGTATGCATGCAATTAGATAATAATGCTATTTAAACAAGAGGAGTAAATAAGAGAGAGCGGATTAGATGAAATTGTAAACCCCCAACAACTCCATTTATTCATACTCTTTTCTCGTCAATTGAATCACTCATTGCATGTTTATTTTCTGTCATTGCATTCACCACAACAATTAATTTTTCTTTCACAAGTCTTACGATTTTAATTCATACGAACGATAAGGCCTTTCGAGTCTCATGGGAAAAGCGATAATGGGTTTTACCATTTTTATTACTTGATACGATATGGTACACTTGCCATTTTGCTAACAACATCTTGCCTTAGGACTGTTTTGTTTACTTTTTCAGTTCACTATGTTGTCCGTTATGTTCGGTTTATTGTTTCCATTCACTATGTTGTCTGTTCTATTCGTTTGTGTTAATTTAATTATCATGATACCTTAAATTAGTTTGGTTGGTCGTTAGTGATATTACTTTGCTTCCTTGAGATTTCTCGGACTGTCTTTATGTTTATTCTACTCTGCTTGGCACTTTATGAAATCTGACTGTGTTCTTGCAACGGGTATAGGCTTAGTTGCCTAGTTGGTGATTTCATCTTCGCTTAGTTGATCAATCTGTATAGAACATAGTGGATGGAATAGGTTTATTGCATTCGCTTAGTTTGTAATTTTGAAGACCGAATTAGCCTTCGCTTAGTTGGGTGATTCGTGTCGGATTTGGATTATAGTAGCGTGTACTTGTCATTGATCTGGGATAGGAAGCATAGTAATTTAGTTAATGACCAACCGTTTTCAGTTTGTCTTGGAAACCGTTTTAGATCTGTGTTTACATTTCTGTTTGCATATATGTGTTTGAATTTGTTCATCTGCATTCACCACAACATTTTCTCAAACCCCCCACTTCGTGTCTGAACTAATTCTCGAACCATATTTGGTCCTTGAGAGACGACCTAGGAGTCACTTCCTAGCTATACTGCAATTCTAAATTGCACATCAAATTGCATGGGGTGCGACACCCATCAGTAGAACATAGAATGTTCCTTTTCCATGTGGGACGAAATTTCTGGCTAGAAAAGGGCTTTTCAAAAATGACCTTGATCATATGACACATACATGCAATTCAATCAGTCACAGAAATTCAAGAAAAATCATTCATGCTTCCAGTAGATAAAAAATATATCAATAAGAACTCTGGAGCTCAAAAACCTCACACAAGCTTATCCCAATCATTCAATCAAATACCCTGCTTAGCCTCATAATCACAATCACAAAATTATAATGCATCTGTTCACACAGCTTGTGAACCACCACCTGTATATTAGCATATTGTGCACATTCTTAACATCATCAATGTCAAAGCATCATCAAGCAATACCCGTCATGCAAAAATATCAATATCAAACCACTGCATCAGATAAAGTGTCCAACCAAGTTCATCAATCCTACACTACTAAATAGAAACAAATAAATATAAAAACAAAAGATAGAAAATCATGTTCCAGTGTAGATAGCATTCATCGTCTCCTTTATCAAAATAGTCATCCTCAACATCTTACTCCATAGATGAAGCTTCAGCTGCTCCAACTTTGATTCCTTCCTCTTGTTCCCCACAGTCTTGATCCTCTTTCCTGATGAGGAGGTCATCCCTGCTTCAAGTACAATTCACAAAACCACAAGAAATCTCATTAAGCGTTAGTAAAACACAAAACTTCTTCCAATGAATGTGGAGGAATCAACCCCAAATAACTGTGCTCTCACAAAACCCCAAACTTGGATGGAAAAATTAATAAAAATTGGGTTTTCAAGAGAGAGGATGATAGGAGAAGTGATGGGAAAACTTTGGAAGAGTGTTTGAAAGTGAAAGAGATGTTGGGGATCTTAAAGTAAACGTTTGGGTGAGCCCTAAGGGGTATAAAATTCATGCAATGGGCCAAGAAAATAAAAACCAACTTTAAAAACACTTTGACTCCTCAACCTCACCACCGCCCAGCGGTGAGTTCACCTCCCAGCGGTAGGCGATTTGGTTTCTTCCCCCTTTTTGCTTTGCTTCAAACGTCTTGGACCCTGTAACCCTCAATTTCAACTTTCAAATTTCAAGTTTCATGCAATTCCCAATCACTTATGCAACAATTAAGCCCTAAATGCAACAAGAATAGAATTTGAACATCCAAAGGAAATAAATCAATCAATTGGGTTGCCTCCCAGATAGCGCTTGTTTAACGTCACGAGCCTGACCCAAACCTTTCTAGCACCCATCAGTAGGTGCAAACCTTACCATCACCCATCAGTAGGTGTACCTTCCTGTATCCTTCAGTAAAAGATTATTTTATTTTAATTTTCGTTTTTTTTAGTAAAGATAAAGATAGAAAGATAAAAACAGAAAAATAAAAACATAAAAATAAAAACAGAAAAATAAAAACGGAAAGATAAAAACAGAAAAAAAAACACCCTTCAGTAGGTGTTGATACTCCCCTTGCTTGATATTCTTTTCTTTTTCTTCTTCCTGCTGAATTTCTTTATAAAATTGAGAACACCAAGCACATGTTTCTATGTATCAATCATAGGAACTTTAATCTCCAATTTCTTGAAGATCTCCATAAAACACATAAATTTCTTTTCTTTCCTATGATATTTCTTTTGATGAAGTAGGGGTTTTGCATATGATCTTTTCTTCTTTCCTCTATTCCTCTTTTTCTTAATATCCTCCTTCAACTTTCTCTTTTTCTCTTTTCTTCTTTTCTTCTTTATTTTCGCATATCTTTTAATTCTTTCTTTTTTTCTCAGCCACTGCTTTTTCTCCCTCATCATCTTTATCTTCCTCAACCAACTTTTCTATTTCTTCTTCCTTTAAATCTCTCTATCTTTTATTCCTCAATCTTCTCCTCCTTTTTCTCCAATTTTTTCTCCTTTATCCGCTTCTCTATCTTTTCCTCATCAACAACCTTATCAATTTGTGTCTCCAAATTCCTGAAGGTAACTTCATAGCTCTTGGAATCGTACTTCTTCAAAAATTTGTCAAACTTTTCATTAATGCTTTGTCCTTGTTCCGTCAAATCAACTATCTGATGATATAGTTGTGGATCATCTTCCCACGTTTCTGTTGATTAAGAAAATTTTTGTTGCCATAAACGTTGTTCAACTTCCCCCAACGTTTCTTTTCGCAAAGAGGATTGTTGCACAAATTGGCTTTGATACATATTTGAATGAGGTTCCCACCAGTGGTTGAAATCATCTTGATAGAATTGAGTGCCTATATAGTCAAATTCTTGTCCATACTACATTATGCAAACGTTAGGCACAAAACCCTAGAAAACATTTATTAGAACAAAAATAAAAATAAACATAAAATCAAGTCATATTTAATCAGTTTACACTAATAGATAAGTTAAACCACGAGTCCCCGGCAGCGGCGCCAAAAACTTGTTAAGACCCTAGCAAGTGTACCAGATCGTTATCAAGTAATATATATCGTTCTCCCAAAGGACTCAAAGGCCTAATCTTTCGTGTAAACTAATCGCATAAGACATGAGAAAAGAAATTAATTTGAGTTTTTGTATGCAAGACAAAAGTAAACATGCAAATGCAGTGATTCAATTGGCTAAAAGAAAATATGGATGAATGGAGTTGTTGGTGTTTACAATTTCATCTTATCCACCCTCATATATATACATTTCTTATTTAATTTGCTTATTTATCATATTGTCATGCAAACTTTCTTGGTCTACCCTTAACCCAATCCCTTGGCGAAAAGAGCCTATTATGAATTATCGGCTTGTTATCCCTAGCCTCCCCTATCCCTAGGAGGTATTAGCTTAATCAAGGAATTCCCCCCAGTTCATGACATTATTGTACGTCCCCATATCAATAAAGACAAACAACATTTACCGAATGAGTTAAACGATAAAATCATTAAATACAGATAAGGAACCCAACAATTGATAAATCAAGCAAATGCAAGCATATAAATTAAATAAGAATTTGGAAATATGAGAGTTTCAAAAGATCACATTCTTCCCCAACAACAAAGGGTTTAGTTCACCATAATCATGGTGAAACTAGATGAAATATAATGGAAGAATGGAAAAGCAAACCCTAGGTTTGATAAAGTGGAGCCTAAGCATCCAAGAAATCTCCTCCAAGGTGTGTAGAGCTGTTGTGGACGTTTCTCTCTACCAAAAGAATGTGTTTCAATTTGCACTGGGGCTATTTACAAGCCAAAAAGATAACAAAGAGATTACAGAATCCGCAATACAAAAGCTGACAACCGCCCAGGCCCCAATTTAACCGCTCAATGGTTTCCCTGTAATCGCAGGATTGCTCAGCGCCCTGGTCAACTGCTCAGCGCTCTGGTCAACCTTTCTGGTTGACTCTTCTGGTTGACTGGTTGACTTTTCTGGATTCTGGTTGACTTTTCTGCACTCCAACCATTTAATACTTCAATCTTTCTTCCAATGCATGATTTCAAGCTAATTCTAAGCCATAAAGAGTGTTATTTAATATCAAAATTAAGTATGAAAATAACGATTTTTCAACCGTTATCAAGGGGCCCTGTTTTTCCTTCAGTACTGGACTATATGTGTTCTGGAAATTTAATTGATGTACTAACCTCTAATGATGAATTTTTGTGATGTTATTGGATTTATTTGATATAGAAATATCATCCTCAAAAAGACTGAGAATCATGGGCAACAAGAGAAAGGAGCCAGAAAGGCCAAGGAGATTTTATTCTTCTAAGTTTCTTTCTAAGAAGCATGAGGAGCATTATGCAACTGTACAAGAAAGGCTTTTACTGATGGAGAGGAAGGTTATGTACATCCCTGACTTAGCTCCAGAGTTTGGACTGGAGATAGAGAGGCGAGACTGGGAGAGATTGACTACATACCCTGCACCAGCTAGCATTGAGCTGGTCAAGGAATTTTATGCCAACGCCTTGTCTAGAGGAGGAGTAGCTGCAGGGAGGTATATGAGCTACGTGAGGGGGCTGAATGGCCAGGAGAGCAGTGTAGATATGTTGCTATTATAGGGGAGCACAGGGATTATGAGGACATCGAGAGGATGATGTGTATCCTTGGGAGACACTTTTAGAGGAACCCTAATGGAGCACCAGTCAACATCCAGGAACCCTAATGGAGCGCCAGTCAAACCCTTAGGGCGGATTTAGCTCCCCTAGCAAAGTACTGGATGACATTCACTCATGCCAACATACAGCCATGCTCCCATGTCTCCGACATCACGATGCATCAGAGTCTGTTCATCTACTGCATGCTGACGCGGATGGATGTTAACGTTGGCAAGGTTATCGTCGACGAGATTCAGAGCTGCGCTACTACTGTGAGTAGCAGAACACCACTGGGACATCCGTCCCTGATTACATACTTGAGCCAGCAGGCGGGAGTGGACACTACAGTTCCACCCTATGAGAGGCTGAGGAGGGTTATTGATGCCTCCTATTTTCGTCAGTTCTGTAGAGATGATGAGCCAACCGGAGAAGTTCCTAGGAGATGTCCTAGGAGGGCAGCAACACAGCAGGAGGACGCACCTGCAGAGGCATCAGCGTAGCATGTTGAGCCTTTCTAGATGAGGGACATGTACATGTCCATGATGGAGGCAAGGATGGAGTCTCTCCGCAGAGGGCAAGTAGTCACTCCCGAGATGATAGTAGGATTATATGACATGCCACCAATGCACAAGTCGAGTATGGACGAGTTCCATAGTGCGATGGCGTGGCCTCAGGAGTAGGCACAGGGCAGTGGGTCTGGAGCAGCTGGAGCAACAAGCATAGATGATGAAGATGATGATGATTTTGAGGATGCACAGTCGGGTGATGAGTATGACTCTGATGATGACTTGCGCTGAGGGCATTTACTGATGGATGCTAGCACTTAGACAGAGATTTTTCTTTTTCTTTTGTACTTTTGATTTTTAGATTACGAGTATTTTATTTTTATGTCTATGCTTGGCTTGTACACTGCTTCTGATGATGGTTTGACATATGAAATGTTTGAGAATGTTTGAATGTGGATGATGGTTGAGAATGTTTTGCATGTTGATATCCAGGTGAATGGTTCACTAACTGTGTGAACAGATGTGTAGTGGTTTATGATCGTGATTGTGATGTTAAGCAGGATGAATGAATGATGTGTGAGAAAGCATGTTGTGTGAGGTATTGAGCTCTAGTGCATTTACTGATATATATATATATATATATATATATATATATATATATATATATATATATATATATATATATATTGTTCACAGGGAAGTATGAATGATATTGCTTGAGTCTTGATAATTGATTGAATTGCTTGTTGATGTCGTATGATCAAGCCCATGCTTGGAAACCCTTATTTAGCAAATTTTCGCCCAAAGTACTTAAAATATTATACCCTTTTTGAACCTTAGCCTTAAACACGATGAAAACCCTTGTTTTGAATTTATCTACCTTGAGTTGGGTTGAGAATAATTGTATGTGTTGAAAAGGTTCAAGTTAGGGGTTGTTTGGGGAAAAATTGAAATGAAAAAAGAAGGCATTAAGCTCAAATGTTGAAAAGGAAATATGCATGAGAAAGTAAGAATAAAAAATGAAAAGAAAAAGCATGTAAAATGAGCTCAATGTAAAAAAAGGGAGGAATTGAGAATAAGTGAGATTGGTTCAAAAGAGAGTGGTGTTTTAACTTTGAATGATAATGTAAACTCTCTTAATTCAAGGATTTTGTATTCTAGAAAAACCAATTTTCTTGTTAGCCCAACCTCATTACAAGCCTTGGAAAAGTCCTTGTGATGACATTTGCATGTGAGGATTTTGATTGTTTTAGATGAATGGCAATGTTGATTTATGTGACATGTTGAACAGTAGAGAGTGGAGTGACCTCTTAAACACTTGAGTGATTGAGTGAAATACTTGCTTGGTGAGAATTGTTGAAATCCATGTTTACTTCTATGCTTAGTGGATTGATCATTCATGAATAAAACATCTATTGGAAATTATGTGCTTATGTGAACTAAATTGGATTGAAAGCATACATGCCTCTTAATAGGATTCCACTAAAAATCTGAATTTAGTAGTTCTTGCATGAGAAATATGGATTTTGAAAATGTTGAATTATTTGATGAAAAAGTGAAAAGGCAAGTTTGTCTTGTTTGCTTGAGGACAAGCAAAGTTCTAAGTTTAGGGTTCTGATAACGGTCTAAAAACCGTTATTTTCATATTTAAATTTGATATCAAAACACACCCTTTATGGTTTAGAATGAGCTTAAAATCAAGTAAAATAGTTAGTTGAGTCATGTGAGAGTCAAAAGTTAGTTTTAGAGATATTATGCTTGTTTTACATTGTTTTGCAGGGTTTTGAGGTAAATTGAAAATGGAAGTAAAGCAAGGTGGACTTAGACTAGTGAAAGATGAAGAAAAAGGATGAAAAGAAGAGTCAAAAGGACCACTGAGCGTCAGAATGGACCACTGAGCGTCCAGAGCGATTAGGGGCAAACCGCTCAGCGGTAAAACTGACCGCTGAGTGGTGGCGCGGCTAAGAGGGAAACCTCTAAGCAGTTTAATTAGGCACTAAGCGGTTGTCTATTTTTATTTGGCTTAGATTCTGATAGATTCTATTATCTTTTTGGCCTATATATAGCCCCAGTGCAAATCAAAACTCATTCTTTTGGCAGAGAGAAACGTCCACAACAGCTCTACACACCTTGGAGGAGGTTCCTTAGATGCTTAGGTGTTGACAAATTGGCAAGCGTACCAAATCGTTTCAAGTAATAATAAAATGGTAAGTCCAAGTATCGTTTTCCCAAGAGACTCACGACACTAAACTGTTGTGCTTTTGCTTAACCAACAAGCCTATAAGAACAAAATATTTTTACGGTTTTTGAATACGGAAAAATAAACATGAATGCAATTTGATCAATTGAGGTTAAACACAAAAGTGGATGGATGATGTTGATAGTATGAAATGGATTTGTTGCTAGGATTCAGATTTCACCCAATCACTCTCATATATCTACTATTCTTATTAAATTCGCTTTATTATCATATTGTCATGCAAACTTTCTTGGCCTCCCCTTAACCCGATCCCTCGGCGAAAAGGGCCTATTACTAATTACCGGCTTGCTATCCCTAGCCTCCCCTAGCAACTGGCAACGCATTACAAACAGAAGAAAACACAATTGGTCATCCTACTCCCCTATCCCTAGGTGGTATTGCTTAACCAAGGAAATTCTCACCATTTTATGACATCACTGTACGTCCCCGTATCAATAAAGGCAAATATCAGTTACCGAATGAGTTAAACGATAAAAGCTTTAAGCACAGTATGAGAATCCAACAATTGATAATTAAAGCATATGCAAGCATATGAATAAAAAAAGAATTTCAATATAAGAGAGTTTAGAGGTTACATCTTTTCCCAGCAACAAATAAGATTAGTTCTCCATCGTCATGGAGAAACTAGGTGAATAATGGAATGAAAGAGATACAAACCCTAAAAAGGAGAAAAGGAGAGTTGTCACCATCCCCAAATCTACCCCAAAGGGGTGAAAAGTGTGTTTCTGTGCCTAAGCCATCAAAAGATACAAACCCTAAGACGTTCTGGCCTTTAAATAGGGCATAAAAATAACATAAAACAAGCCCAAGCCTAAACAGATCATAAAAATCGCAGAAAACAGGTCCAAGCCCAGCAGACAACCGCTCGGCGTCGTACTTATGCCGCCCGGCGGTTTACCCTAAATCGCGCCACCGCCCGGCGGCAGGGGTCTATCGCCCGGCGTCCAATGCTTGGTGTCTCCTCGTCGCATCTGACCGTCTGGCGTTGGATTTGGGCTCTGGGCTGTTCCTAGACTCTTCTTTTCTTCATGTTTCTTCCTTGTTCTTGAGTCTAAGACCTTCATCTTCAATCTCATTCTTCACTTTTATCAAAATTGCTACAAAACAATGCAAAACAAGCATAATATCTCTAAAAACAGCTCTTGACTCTCGACTGACTCATTTATTGAGTTTTGTTTGATTTCAAGCTCATTCTAAGCAGTAAAGGGAGTAATTTGGTCTTAAATAGCACATGAAAATAACGGTTTTTCAACCGTTATCATTAGGCTCCCATCTACCAAATTTAGGGTTTGGTTTTCCATTCTTCCATTGTATTTCATCTAGTTTCACCATGATTATGGTGAACTAAACCCTTTGTTGTTGGGAAACAATGTAATCTTTTGAAACTCTCATATATCCAAATTCTTATTTATTTTATATTCTTGCATATGCTTGATTTATCAATTGTTGGGTTCCTTACCTTTGCTTAATGCTTTTATCGTTTAACTCATTCGGTAAATGTTGTTTGTCTTTATTGATACGGAGACGTACAGTAATGTCATGAACTGGGGGGAATTCCTTGATTAAGCTAATACCTCCTAGAGATAGGGGTATGACGATCAATTGTATTTTGCTTCCGTTTATCATGCATTATTAGTTACTAGGAGAGGCTAGAGATAGCAAGCCGGTAATTAGTAATAGGCTCTTTTCGCCAAGAGATTGGGTTAAGGGTAGACCAAGAAAGTTTGCATGGCAATATGATAAATAAGCGAATTAAATAAGAAGAGTAAATATAAGAGAGTGGATAAGATGAAATTGTAAACCCCAACAACACCATTCATTCATAGTTTTTTCCTTGCCAATTGAATCACTGCATTTGCATGTTTACTTTTGTTCTTGCATTCAAAAACCTAAATTTAATTCTTTTCTCAAGTCTTATGCAATTAGGTTACACGAAAGTTAAGGCCTAAGAGTCCTTTGGGAAATGATACTTGGACTTACCCATTTTATATTACTTGATAACGATCTGGTACACTTGACAGGGACTTAACAGTCACATAGAACAAAATTGCCTTTCATCTATTACAATCAACATTCTCACACATAAATGTCATCACAAGGACTTTTTAAGGCCTATAATAAGGTTGGGCTAACAAGAAAAATTGGTTTTTTTAGATCACAAAATCCTTGAGTTAAGAGAGTTATTCAACATTCATAGTTCAAGCACCAACTCTCTTTCACCAAATTCACTCATTCCCAACTTTTTCCTTTTTCTTTTGCTTTTGCATTGAGCTTATCTTTCATGCTTTTCTTTTCTTTATCTTTTCTATTTCTCAAGCTTTTTCATTCAACACATTAGCTCAATGCTTTTCTTTGCCTTTCAATTCTCCCAACAACCTCAAACTTGAACCTTTATCAATACCATTCAATTATTCTCAACTCAACTCAAGGTAAAGATTTTTCTCAACAGGATTTCCAAAAGTGTTTCAGACTAAGGTTCAAAATGGGTAGAACACATGGTTCTCTTTACTTTGGGACGAAAATTTGGCTAAGTAAGGGCTTCCAAAAATAGCCTTGATCATGTAACACAAACATGTAATTCAATCAATCAAAAAGATTCAGGCAAAATCATTCATGCTCTCAAATAAATAGCAAATATATCAATCAAGCACTCTGAGCTCAAAAATCTCACACACTATGCTCACTCAACAACTTCAAATATCAATCAAACACCCTGCTTAGCATCATAATCACAATCATAATCTCATCATGCATCTGTTCACACATCTTGTGAACAATTCACCTGTATATAAGCATGTAAAGCAATCTCAATCATCATCCATATCAAGCATTATCAAGCACACTCATCATGTAATCAACAAGTCAAACCATCATCAGATAAGGTGTTCAAGCATGTGCAATAAAACCTACAATACTCAACAGAAACAAACCTATTCTAAAAGTTCAAATTACAAAGGAAAAAGAAAATAAAACCTTGTTCTACTGTAATTGGCATCCATCAGTAGATGTCATATCAGTCCATGCTGTCATCAGAGTCATCATCATCATCTCCAGCCTCTGCATCCTCAAAATCTTCATCCTCCTCCTCATCATCCATGACTGGAGCTTCAGCTGCTCCTGCTCCGCTACCTTGTGCCTGCTCCTGCGGCCATGCCATAGCACTATGGAACTCATCCATAGTCCACCTGTGTGCAGGTGGTGTATCATATAAGCTCACTATCATCTCAGCAGTGGCCACCTACCCTCTGTAGAGAGACTCCAGTCTAGCCTCCATCATAGACATATACATGTCTCTCATCTGGAATGGCTCTGCATGCTGTGCAGGTGCATCATCTTAGGCTGCTCCTCTCCTGGGGCGTCTCTGAGGCACTGGTTGATAACAGTCTAAAAACCGTTATTTTTATACTTGAAAGTGATATCAAAACACACCCTTTATGACTTAGAATAAGATTAAAGTTATGCAAAACACTTTAGTTAGGTTACAAGAGAGTCAAAGGTGGTTTTAGAGATATTATGCTTGGTTTTACATTGTTTTGACAGGATTTAATGAGAATTGAATGATGGAAAGTGAAGTAGGGAGAAGTTGGACTCAAGAAGAGATGAAAAAAGGTACAAAGGAAGAATCGCAGCTACCGCTCAGCGCCAATTCCAGCGCTGTGATGATAATAGGAGAAAATAAGCACACTCATTAAGGGTCAAAGTAAATAGTACTATGTATCAAATATGAACAGCTACAATACAAATTTTACAAATTATTAGTTACATGGAGGCAAATGGCACCCAAAATAGAAAGAAATGAATTGTATGTGTACAATATTTACAACTGTATATATACAAAAACCATTGAGGGGGACACAGGCATTTCAGCAGCTGATGTCGAAGTATTTTGGATTAGAAGGGAAATGATATTCCACATGTAACTGCACACAAAAAAATTATTAGAGGATAGAAATGAGTTTCCAGTACGTGGCAAACTTTCCATAACTGATGCTTAACAATGTTTGAAAGCGTATTAAAATAAAGTGCGATGTTCTTCAAGCTCAAGAATGTTAAATTACATACATATAGTGAAGACATTGCAAGTCTTTAACAATTCATTAAGGTTGCACATTGTTAGCAGTCTCAGGTTGAGTAGGATGAACAACCTAAACCTTGAGATTTTCTCACCTAATGGACTAGTTGAATTGAACTCTACCCTACCTTTGTACTTAAGCACTAACAATGATTAGAGTTATAAAGCAATATCTTAATCATCAGATAAGGACAAAATAGTAAGCCACTTGGGCAACTAATTGATCACTAGATATATAGTTTTACGAGGCTACAACACAAGCTCAAAACAAAATTAAATAAACAAGGTTTCTAATCCAAGATCAGAGGTTCAATTACCAGTTTACAATACATATAAATTACAATAATGCTAAAAAAGTCAAATTTGTGTCAAAATTAGGCCTTCTTCTTCATCAAGTAAATGTGAAGCTTGAAATTTTCTTGAGTCATTTAATTATTTTGCTCGTCTTTTAGTTTTTGAGCTTTGAAGTGTATTTTTCTTTCATTATACACAATACAATAACCAGCCCCGGTTGCAGTTAATTTAGTCTCTTTAAATATGAAAGAGTAAAGTTGCGTACAATGATTCTCCTCCATACTAAGCCACTTCAATCAAATACATATATGCATACCTTGCCCTCATCAGAATCTGAATGACGATGAGGAAACACTACCCTCATATCATCATACAAGTAGAAGCTTCTTTCAGGTTCAATGTCAACAATATTTCTGACTTCTGCAGAGAGAGTGTCAGATTTGCACTTATGAACAGACCTTGAACGTCTTTTAGGAAAAGGGCACATAAAGCGAAGGTGAAGAGCATAAAGCAAAATGCCTGTGTTAATAGCATTGTCAAGGACCATGGAAGAAACAAGTAAAAAAATGTCTTCATCAGTGAGGAATGTGATTGAACTAAAGAATTCTTCCTTACCAGCCTTTGAACATGTAAAACTATCAAACTCTCCGCATTTTGAGGTGAGAAGATCTTTATCTCCGTGACTGGTGGCCATGATCATCGGAGGATTGTCATCATCTCTAATATCATAATCTTTTTGGCTTTCCTTTCCCATCATGGACTTCGATCCAGACGCCGTTAAAGTCACCTTTTGCCGCAAGAATGTCTACTTTAGAGGAATACAAGAAAAGCTCATCACACATGGAATTTGTAAAAGTTTTGGTATAAAGCAGTGTATTGGAAGGGATAGAAATGATATTCGCATATTGTACATATTTAATACAACTTATAGTTCAAATTACTTTAACAAAAGCAGGCTGAGTGCCAAGCCCAAAAAAAGGTTTTGCAGACTAACCATTCAAGGCATGATAAGGGCAGGTACAATTTAATTTATTAACTCTGTCCATATAAAAACTTGCTCATCTCTATTCAATATACGAGGACACGGAAAAATTTATGCGATTACTTTCTGTTATACATCAAGCAATAATTGATTAACTGCTCTTGGAATAGAGATCAAACCAGCATAAGTCTTTAATGTTGAGGCCCTGGTATAATGCAGTTTCCTTAAACCAAGTTGATTCAATTGGCCATTATACTCCTTTTAACTCAGATTGTATCCAATCATTTGCCTCACCGTTTTCATTATAATAAGGTTCAGTATTACTGAATTTGCTCCAATCGTATATTCTATCATTTACATATTAGTTTCTTTATAAAAGTACTTTTAAAATGTTAATATATATGAAGACAAAATGGTCTCTTACATCAATATTCCAAGCTAATATATAATACATCTTCTTAATATGTTCAGGTTAAAATTTTTTATTAATACTGTCATGAACCAACTCTCCCAAAAGCCTGACATAATGACTCTTACACGAGTCATTTGGGCGTAAAGTATGCACAACAATGTTATCCGTCCTGATATTCAATCTTTATTAGGAAAACAAGGTGAAAGGATTGAAGTGGAGACCATTTGATCAAAGACTAGGATATACCATACATGAACCAAGTAGTTTAAGATGTTGGGTAAGAGTACATGAATAATCTTTGTTTTTTGGTTTTTTTTTTTTTTTTTTATTTCTCTAACCACATCAAGTAAAACAAGCAAGTGAGAATCATATAACATGCAAATCGATGGCTTCCTGGAGACATAACTTTGAATGTGATTTATCCTACCTTGGTACCAGCTGGCATGTCACTCAAATCATAATTGCAGAAGAAGGTATGGATAGGTGTTCTCTCTGGATTGCTAAGAACCTGCGTTTGGGTAAGTCAGTTTGTTACAAACAATTTGGTACAACCATGTAGAATTCCACACGTTACATCTAGTTGTTTACACACAGAACCATGGCTACGAAACTCATGTTAAACAAAGCCACATTACCTTTGGCAAATATGATCCTAGCTTAGAAATAATGACTAAGTTAGAGTATAAACCGAGATGGCCGAGAGTAAGAATTTAGTTTGGTAGTTAGTATTTAGGCAATGAATTGAGATGGCAGATGATGCTGACAATTAGCTACTAATCATGCATCCAGAATCAGACCAAGGTGGCCCTGACAATGGCAAAGTCACTGTCATTCTGAACTCAGTGATGACAGCAGGCACGACATATTTATTTTATCACAAACTGTTTCTTGGCGTATACAGCTTATACTAAAGCTATTGATCATGTATCAGATGTGAATATAATTTAACATCAATCCAAGATTTGTGGTGCACTAGTGACAAACAGAAAGACTTCTAGCTAACACACTTGCCTCTACACACTGTCAAGTAGTCACTTCTATTAATATCCAAATGAGAAATCGTATTTACCTTCAAAGATCTAACTGATGAGTGGTATGATCATATAATGCTACCATGTCATGTTTAAAAAATATTGAATAGATGATAGAGTATTCAAAATATTAAGTAATGCACTAAGTCCTCAACCTCTGAATTTCCATATAAAATATTAAGTAATCAATTCAAAGAAAGAAGGGGAGGAATTTCGTTAACAACTACAAAGGTCTAATTGTGATTTACCAGTTGAATACGTCCTTTCATAGGTATACGTAAGCGGGGCTTTTCAGATCGTGATTCACCCATGCTAAGGGTTCTCTGAAATTTGGCAACTCTAGCCTTGCTTGATAATAACTTTCCTAAAAGATTTATTGATGAATAATAAAGTAAGTACTTGTCACCATCGACGCTGGTTACTGCAAATGGTATTTTTTGTGATTGAGGTGAGAAATTGCCTCCAGTTACATTAAGCATGGCAAGAAAGCCTTCAATTTTCTGCAAAAACAAAACACAACAATTAGATATAAAATAACAGAAAGGGCAGAAAAATTGTGCCAACTTCATTAAGAAATTAACTCATAGTGGATCCTATTTCTGCGAATAATTCCAACCTGAGAAACTTTCCCACATAGTAGGCGACCAGATAGCAAAGATTCCTCAAATGAACCAACTAAGGACCTTCTAACTGGCAGTCTACTCACAGGTCCACATAATTTGGCATCCTGAGGAGGAAAGCTACCAGGATGAGTCCAACACTCTTTCAAATCTATTATGTTATCAGGAGTTAACAGGTCAGACTTTTCCCGCATATTGTTGGAATTCAGCCTTGATTTACTTGGTATCTCCAGTGCAGATAAACTGCCTTCACAAGTTCTAGCAATTTGTTCAACATTTTTAAAAGTCAAATTGTCATCATCTAAGATATTATCAATATTTCTGTATCCCCCCAAATTTTTATTTTTAGAAGATTCTTTACCCAGAGGAGACAAAAGGAAGGGAGGTGGTGACAACTTTTTTTGGGGTATAGACATTGCAGCTGTTTGAGACGTTGTTTTAGTTGTCTCTACAGAAACATTACGTACTGAAGATGATTTGAACTGCTTATAGGACCATGGTTCTGCACGTTCACAATGTGAATGGTGATGACTACTAGATACAATATGGTTCATATCAGAGTCATTGCACGATGACTTAGTAAATCCCTGAAAACAAGATGTAGACCAGATCTTGGAGAGGATACGATTGTTGTTTCCCATATGAACCTTCTTATACTCATGTGAAACAACAGAATTATCATCACCAACCGAACGAAATTGATAAATACCACCACCAATGTCTAGTGTGTCACCTTTAAAAGGATCCGTAAGCAGAATCCCGTTCAAGGGTGACAATAACCGCTTTCTGACTTGTGACTCAGAAGCTTCAGTTGCCTCACTGGTGACTTTAAACGCAGTTGAGGAAAATCCATTTCCATCATAACCATTAACACTAGGTGTTGATGCTCTTATTTGAAAACCTACTGTCCTCGGTATAGGTTTCTGCATAGTTTCCCTAGCATTAACAGATAACCTGCCAATTTGTTCTATGGGATCAGCCTTTAACGTAGCATCTTTACACATACTTGAAATGTGTGATTCTTTTGAAAGATCTGGAACATTTTTAATTTCAGATTTAATCACATCAGTGTGCATGCAATTACCCAGGTCTTCACAAGCCAAAAAGTTCATCCTGTAGTTGTTTATGCTGGTTACTCTTGGCATAGTTTGCACAAATGTGCCTAGTGATGCTGCCACTTCCTCAGCCGTGCAGCATGAACACAGCTGTGGCAACCCCATTTTTATTTTTCTGGCAGGGTTCTTCAAAATTTTCAACAACGATTCACTTCTTCAATTACTATCTTTCATCATCACCATCTTCTAAGTGTATTCATGTATCAGCATTGGTACAATTTTGTTTCAACTGTATTCTAAAAACACACAGCCAGAGCCACCGCAGATGTAAATAAATTGATTCCCTCCAACGAAAAGTTAAAATCTTATAGATCACACTTTAAAGCATCATCACACTTGGAGGCACTCTCCTGTAGAAATGAAGAAATTATTGGTAAGTTCCTACAGATAACACAATGCATACACATGCACTCACCTTATCACATTTCTTACAACTTTCTTTTTCTAAGGTATTAAAATTGCTGAAGTTTAACCATAAATTAATCTCTGGAGAGAACAAGGAATACTCAACACACCCTTTAAAACCCAATGATTCCCACTTTGCCCTTAAACCCAGACAACCAATCTTATAGCTAGGTGAAAAGCCACTAGTCCACAAGTTTTATTTGCATGATTTGGATTAAAAATTAATGTGAACACATAATTGTATTTATCCTTAAAACCACACGAAAAACACGGAATACCCAAATGCAAGACCCTCACATGTTTCTCTAAGACATCAAGAGTTTAAAGTACCGAAACAAGGAGCTGTGGGGCATGATGAAAAGACTGCCGCAACGTGCGGTTCAAATGACAATCAGATAATCCATATGTAGGCTCACAATTCAATCTTGCTTCCACAATTGACTACCGATGCCAATCAAACGAAGAAATTTTAGCAAACTCCACAACATTAAAGGACTAATATGTCTAAGATGTCCTTCTTTATCTTCCTTGAAGAGAGCTGTGTTGTTGAAGCTGGAGGTATTAGCATGTCTCACGTTAAACGGGGTTGGGTGTTGGGTGTTAGGCGTTGGTGGATGAGGATACGATACGGATTCATATCCAGCGCTGGTAGAAGCAATCAATTTGTGGGGCAAGGCTTAGCCAGAATTTTCTGGCTGTCTGTTTTTGTACTTTGAAAACCACAACTTGCAAAAAGGAAACCTCAAGTTGGGTTTGTGAGTTTGAGTCAAGTTGCGGTTCTCTTTTTTTTTCTTTTTGTATACCATCTCTGCCTGTGACACGTGTCAAACCATATCAACAAATGCAAGAGCATGTTTATATTTTTAGGACCATTTACCTTCATACCAACCTACATTCTTTGATAAAAATATATGCAGCTCTGTTTCTCATTATCTACTACATCCGCTGGCGTTACGTATTTAGCTTGGTAACGAACTTTATCCATTTGCTTATTATAACATGTTTATTTCCATTTCTCCATTTGGGATGTACCTATGCCTTTCATTTTCTGAGATGGATTAGTTGCTTAACAGCTCTCATCGACCCCTAAAATCCAATTCTTATCCTGCACGTAAATAAAATTTATAAAATTTAATCATAGGTAGTGAATATCGAATAAAGTAAAAATTATGTATATGATTAATTTCTTTTGGATTGAATATACACATAGAATCATCTATTTATAATAAAAGAAAGGTAAAATACTTTTTTTGTCCTAGTTTTGGTTGGGAAAATTCGAAATGGTTCTCATGTTTTTTTGTGTTCAATTTGGTCCTAAAGAACGTAATTTGTGTTCAATTTAGTTCTTTTCACTAACTTCGTATAAATTGTTAACGGCGAGTTGTCCAAATGTGCAAGTCCATTGTGAAGTGTCATTTATTGGCTGACGTGGAGTATGATGAAGCATTTTGAGTTGGAATTAGGATTTTTGAAATTGTATTTCTGTATTAGGGTTATTATTTTGGGAATAAATTAAAGCTAAGTATTTGTGAATTTTTTTTCGTGGTTGGGAGGGAAAATTGCGAGATTGACACGAACATCTTTGGGAGGGAACACCAGTGTGTTGTTACAATCGGAAGCAATCATCTTTAGGAAATCAGATTTGCGAAATCAGGTTTGTGTTCGTAATCTCTGCTTTGTGGCATTAGTATCTAGCATTTTTGTTGAACACTATAAAACCTGAAAAAATTTTTGTTTGAGTGTTAGATTTTGGAAAAGTTACCAGTTTTGTAACAATTGTTGAAATTTATTTAGGGCATTGTAATGTATTATAATTAGTTCTACGAAGGTCATTGTGGGTTTTTTGACTTTGATATAGTGGTCACATGTTAGCACTTACTTTTAGCGTTTATATAGTGGTCACATGCCCATAAAGTTTATTTTGTAGGCTTGCGTTTGGGATGTCTAAGGAGAGGTTTAATGTTGTGGTCCACCATGGTGGGACCCTAGTACATGAATATCCTATTGAATATGTTGGTGGGAAAATGACATATTGGAGTGTGGACCCTGACAAATGGAGTTATTTCGAAGTGGTAGATGTTGTTAAAGAATTGGGGTATATTAAAGTGATTGACATATTTTATTGCATTGATAATATTCTACAAAGTTGGTTGATGACAGAGGTGCAATGAACATGGTAGGCATTTCCAAGTATTTAGGGGAAGTTCACATGTTTGTGGTTCACGGTGTGGATGATGAGCCAGAGTTGGTTGAAAACGAAGCAAGTGAACAAGAACAAGTTCTTTTCCTCTGTCAAGGAACTTTAGATAGTACAGAAGATAGCCATGTAGGTAGGGAGGGTTTGAATGAAGTGGGGTTGCATGGTTTGGATGATGAAGGGGAGGTGCATGGATTGAATGATGACGTCCAGAGGGAGGAGGAGGAGGAAGTGGACTTGGAGGATGAACAACAGGTACAGTTGGAGGGTGAACAGCATGTGCAAGGGTTGGAAGAAGTAGAGGAGGACGGATGAACAACACGTGCATGTGGAGGAAGAAGTACACGCTGAAGATTTTACTTCAAGTGTGTCTGATGATGCAGGGGAGGTGCATAGTCATGAAGGAGAAGGGCATGAAGCACAGCGGGATGTTGATGAAGGAGTAGTGGATGTTGATGTAAATGTTGATGAAGTACTTTTCGACAATATAGAAGGGGCAATTGTTGACAAACTGGCAAGCGTACCAGATCGTATCAAGTAATAATAAAATGGTAAGTCCAAGTATCGTTTTCCCAAGAGACTCACGACACTAAACTGTTGTGCTTTTGCTTAACCAATCAAGACTATAAAAATAATATTTTTTGTTTTTGAATACGGAAAAATAAACATGAATGCAATTTGAACAATTCAGGTTAAACACAAAAGTGGATGGATGATGTTGATAATATGAGATGGATTTATTGCTAGCATTCATATTTCACCCAATCACTCTCATAAATCTACTATTCTTATTTGATTCGCTTTATTATCATATTGTTATGCAAACTTTCTTGGCCTCCCCTTAACCCGATCCCTCGGTGAAAAGGGCCTATTACTAATTACCGGCTTGCTATCCCTAGCCTCCCCTAGTAACTAGCAACGCATTACAAACAGAAGCAGAAACAATTGGTCGTCCTACCCCCTATCCCTAGGTGGTATTGCTTAACCAAGGAATTACTCACCAGTTCATGACATTACTGTACGTCCCCGTATCAATAAAGGCAAATAACAGTTATCGAATAAGTTACACGATAAAAGCTTTAAGCGCATATGAGAACCCAACAATTGATAATTAAAGCATACGACAAGCATTTGTTGGATTATTATGTGATTATGTGAACATCATGATGAATAATTTGAATCAAAGCATGTGCACATCTTGACTAAATTCTATTGATGAGTGATTTGAGTGATTACCTATCTTGAAAGAAAGAGCTTTTGAATGTCATTGAACCATTGTGTTGATTTGTGGAAAACCCACAATGACCTTCGCAGAACTAATTATAATACATTACAATGCCCTAAATAAATTTCAACAATTGTTACAAAATTTGTAACTTTTCCAAAATCTAACACTCAAACGAAAATTTTTTCAGGTTTTATAGTGTTCAACAAAAATGCTAGATACTAATGCCACAAAGCAGAGATTACGAACACAAACCTGATTTCGCAAATCTGATTTCCCAAAGATGATTGCTTCCGATTGGAACAACACACTGTTGTTCCCTCCCAAAGATGTTCGTGTCAATCTCACAATTTTCCCTCCCAACCACGAAAAAAAATTCACAAATACTTAGCTTTAATTTATTCCCAAAATAATAACCCTAATACAGAAATACAATTTCAAAAATCCTAATTCCAACTCAAAATGCTTCATCATACTCCACGTTAGCCAATAAATGACACTTTACAATGAACTTGCACATTTGGACAGCTCGCCGTTAATAATTTAAATGGAGTTAGTGAAAAGGACTAAATTGAACACAAATTACGTTCTTTAGGACTAAATTGAACACACAAAAAACATGGGGACCATTTCTAATTTTCTCAACCAAAAATGGGACCAAAAAAGGTATTTTACCTAAAAGAAATGTATATTAAGCTCAAAATACAAATAAGAAATAATAATAAACTAACTAAAGATAAAAGATAAAGATAATATATCTAACTCTCTTCCTCAAGTTGTTGCATACAAATATGTATCACGTTTGATACTAATATAATCAAAGACTTAGTGAAAATAGTATGTACCAAATTGTTAATGATTTGCAAAGACCAAATATCAATCTAGAATGCATTGTTGACATCTCGTGGATAAAGTGGTTATTGTAGAAGAGTCACCACAACTATAAATAAACTAACAAAAAATATCTTTGCTACGGGAGAAAAAGCATGTACGGACAGATCAAATGCAATAGTGACAAAAGGGAGGTAAGAAGAGACAATATATGAAGAAGTTATGGATGAACACGAGAGAGAAACCTTAAACATCCAAGATTCTCCAATCAAGACACCTGAAAAAGGAAAAAGTCCACTCTAGATGCTCTAAATAGTTTCTTGAGAGGAGATGGGACGTAGAACAACGTACAACCAACCTGAAAGAGGAAAAAGAGCGACCTCGACGCTTTGAATCGCTATAAGACATGCCACCGTGCACAACAAAAAGGATAGCATATCCACAACTTTAAAAGGTATGAAAAGCGCATAAGAGCTCTGATGAAGGCGTTGTTTATAACACAGTCTAATCATCAATCGAAACTAGAACTCAAAAGTAGTAGTGGTAGATGATGGCACCATCGACAATAATAGATGCCGCCGCCATTGATAGTTGTTGTATAATGATAAAGGCAATAAAATTTTTTCCTCAAAAGATCCTTAGACTCTAGATAAATATAATAAAAACTATGAATGAGATTAATCTACTTAACTTGAAAATACTCATAGGATCTTCTATTTATAATATAAAAAAAAATATTAACTAAACTCAAAATCCAAATAAGAAATAATATCAAACTAACTAAAGATAAGATAAAAGAAAAAGATAATATATCTAACACTAATGTACAAGAATTTACTCCATCTAACAAATGCCCTTCCAAATGCATATTTTGTAGTCAATAAATAATAAATAATCATAAAGAGTCACAAAAATTCATAAGATATACTAACTCTCTGACCACTCGTACATTAGTCAATGAAAAATAATTGAGTAAAATTTATGAAATAATAAATCACGATAATTTTAACCATGGTTTTAGAAAAAGAATAAATGAAACAAAGTTTGAAACTAGTAGTAAAGAAAAAGCTATAATTGTTTCGATAAATTAAAATCAAATAAGATTTTAGAAAAAAGTATATTAAAACTTTAAATTAGTTCATGTATGCACAAATTTTTTTCATTTTATCTTATTTTGTTTCTTCTGAATACTCTTAAAAAATGAAATAACATTCATTGACAAATTTATTTCATTTTATTTTATCTTCCTCTACTTAAGATACTTATGAAAGAAACTTGTCTGCGCAGATCTTAACTAAATTAAGGAACATCTATAAATCAAAGCATCCATGGATGGAAATTTGATTACTTGTTTAAAAATAATTTACAAGCTACGCTAAGTCGAAACATTTCGAAAGGACCTGAAGAAGTCCTCCCAGAAACTGTACAGCAGAGAATTTAATCCACTAAATATACAAATGTAGGGATCCCCGTTGTAATGTTGATTATACAACAACTTTATGCCAAATGAAATACCAAAAAAAAAAAGAAAAAAAAAAATAGGAGCGACGCGAAAAACAATTGAAAACCATAGCGATAAGCAAAAAAAATGTATGGTGGCCTAAATCATTGCTATCCTCACTCTAGGATACCAAAATCAAAAGGAACTCATTATTTGCTCCTAAATAACAAATCCATAGAAAGTCCAACTGTTGATGGCTTGAATGGACGAATGAATTTCCATGATGACGCCATCTGGGACTCTTCTTTTTTGGCTTTTCTCCCTCTGTGATGTCCTGCACCAGCATGACTTCTAACGGGTCCAGAAGGTTTTGAATTAAATATCCCTGAGGAAAACGAGGTGTCGGGGACGCCAAGCGAAACTGGCCCTTTGTTTGATGCATCCTGTAGATATCCAACTGCTCCATCTTGATGAGGAGGAGGAAATTTCTCACTCTTGCTTTTTGCATTTGCATGTGTAACAACTCTCCACCTCTGAAATTCAGTGAGAAACACATGTAATGGTGCTCAAGGGAGCATATAAGACCCTAAGTGAAAAGCTCAATTTACCATGCAATCATCGAATCAAACAAAAGTTTCACAAAATTCCATGTTCTCAAGGAATATAAAATATGATCACCAAAAACATTTTAAATGACAGGGTAGACATGATCAAAGAATCCTAGGTAAGAAAATGCTAAAGAATCTACGACTCGATTGTTAAGTTCCAGACTGCATTACAAATTGTTAATATAACCAACCGCGAAAATCAAGGTTTCTTGAAAATATTATGTCAGCTTTAGTATGCAAAGGAAAAATAGAGGAAGCTCGGGCCTAAAAAATTCATTAATCCAAGAGTAGAGTACCTATGATATTTCAACTATTCACGGATGCGTACAACACACAAGCACGAACTTGGTATGAAGGAATAAAATTTAAAACAAACACAGCAAAACCAAGTGAGGCCAAGAGGATATCAAACACGACAACTACGTGTCTGACTTACATCTAAGTTTGTTTGGATCTCTGCATTTGCTTCAGGGGCAGGAACAGCCCGGCCACGCTCACGTGCTCTGCCTCTTTTGACACCATCAACAGTACTAGCTTTTCCACTTAGAGCCTTCTGCCTGAGGAAGAAACGAAAATCACTAGTGAAAAACTCGACAAGAACAGTTGAGAAGTTAATTATGAAACACGAGAAGAGCAGAAGGGAACCTTCTTGCTTCTTCATCTCTCATCTTTACATCCAATTCTTTGCTGGGAGGATACTTTGGCAAACTCGATGGTTCACAAGCATAGGGCTCTGTGGTAAAGAACTGCCGACACAAAACATATGAAATTTATTACATCATGAATGCAAGGTTAATAAATATACAGTGATCACTCACTTCACTATTCAGTGCTCCTGAGGCAGTTCCACGGTCATCAGGATCTATTGCAAGAAGAGTTTCAATTAGAGGTAGAGAAGATGGACGGAAGTCTTTGAATGTTTCCGAGATGCAACTTTTATATGGCTGCTGAGGCTTAAAGATTGTAGCATTTGGCAATTTATACTTCCTCCAATATTCCTCAGACGGAGAGCCACACAACTTAAATATTTTGTGGAGCTGTTCAACCTAAGCCCAAGCAACTCAAAATTCAGTCATGTATCATCCTGAACATGCTCATTTCAAAAGCCATGAAGAAAAAGGATGTTGGGACACAAAAAGATACAGACAGTGAAAGTGAAATATGATGAATCAACTTCAAACATTAGTGCTATAATGTAAAGGGTACAATTTTCACACAAAGGATATAAACTAAATACTCTGTAATGATAAACTAAATTACTAAACGGTTCTCATTTTCTGATAGTTTCCCTTTCATTGAGCTTTTGTCTTTAAGATAGATTTTGCATTTTAGTTGATATTCTATATCTGCTCCATCAGGATGGTAGATTACTGCCATCACCAAACAAGCTAAAAGTTTATGACACTGTCAAACGCAAGCCCTCTATCTTTCTCCAACTTGGGTGTGTCTAAGAGAACTTCCCAATAAATTTGCCAGTAAATAAAGATGCTTCCTGTCCACAAAGCCTCAAAAGTGACTTTGGGAAAGGAGCAAGATGGATTACAAACTACTGACGAGTACTTAAAATATTTATAAACAGATTAGAAGCATCGCAATGAGTATACAAAAATCTGAAGTTTAGAGAACAGAACCTGTAAACAAGTTGAAGAGTAATACCTCTGTTCGGCCAGGCATTATTGGCTTTCCAGCAAGCAGCTCTGCCAAGATGCAGCCTGCACTCCAAAGGTCAATACCCACACCATATAACGTAGCTCCAAGAAGAAGCTCGGGAGGACGATACCAAAGGGTCACCACTCTACTTGTCATTGCCTGTTTTATCTTGGGATCAAAAAAAGTTGCCAGTCCAAAATCTGCAATTCTAAGGATTCCTTCATTGTCTATAAGCAGGTTGGAACCCTTGATATCACGGTGCAACACGCCTCGACTGTGGCAATGCTCAAGACCAGAGAGTAATTGCTTCATAAAGCATTTAACCTGTCATAGAGAATATACTGAGAGACAAATCAGCCTTTCAGTAAGAGTTTTCCTTCTGCTTTTTAATATGAATGAGTCTATCCTCCTCCTAGTTCATCAGTAATTAAAAAAAATCATTGCTTCATACAACTCCACCAAGTACTAAATGCGACAATCACCATGAATCCAGAAATAACCCTTGAATGATTTAACATTCACATTGCAACAGTTTACAACTTTAACTGTTAATTCACACGCCTTATGTAACACCAAACCTTTGTTTTCCATTAAAATTAGGGGTAGACTTCAAATATATATTAAAATGTCTCCACAATAGCAAAATAATCAACCAGACCCTTCTCAACATGTACAAATTTAACGGTAGACTTGCTTTCTCATTGGATGGAAAGCAAAATTACTCCGAATTAAACAATGCAATTACTTCATAGAGAGACATAATAAATGAATTTTCAAAAGCACCGACATCAAAGAAGGATGAAATAAACAAGATAGCAAACATGCTTAAAATTGTACACGATACCCAACATGGCCTACAAAGCTCTAGGAGAAAGATAAAAACCCAACTTTTGCTTTTAAACCACAGAAAGGCCAAGCAAAAAGCCATGTCTCGAACAAAGCCCAAATCAAAATCAACAGCACCCATGGTCTCAAACCCAGTTACATCAACCATGCCCAACTTTTATGACAACAAAAGCACTCGCAAAAATGCATTTTACAAGTAGCACACGGCTGCTTAAAATTGTGGTACCTGAGGTTCAGTGAACTTGACCCCTTGGCCAGCCGCAAGCCCTGCGAGATCATGCTCCATATACTCAAACACCAAATATAAACTGCACGACATTCTAGAAGTAACCAAACCCTCAAGCTTCACCACATTGGGGTGATCAAGCCTCCTCAAAACAAGTATCTCTCTCGCCATGAACTTCACACTCTCCGGCTCCAAATTATCAAATCTAACTTTCTTCAATGCCACAATCTTCCCCGTAACAAGGTCCCTAGCCTTATACACGTTACTATAGGTCCCTTGTCCAATCTGAACAACACGATCATAGACAAAAAACAACATTTACTAAATAGATCCATTTTTCATTTTTTTATTTACTAATAAAACAAAAAGAAAAATACTTCACGAAAAGAGAAAATTAAAAAGTAAGAGTTTCGAAAAACCTTAGCAAGCTTCTCGAAAGTATTGGCTCGACGAGGAGTCCAATCGCCGATTGCTTCGCCGGCAACGGCCATCAACCACGACGGCCATCCCTGCTGCGTGACAGCGCACGGGTCGAGTATAGGTTTCCGGCGCTCCAGCGCCGGAAGAGTCCCCGGAAAATCGCCGGTATGCAGGTTTCTTTCCTTATCTCGAACCCTAACGGCATTATTAACTTCTCCGGTAGCAACTTCGTGCTGCTCTCTCCGGCGACGGCGCTGAACTCCGGCACGCGCCGGCGTCCCGAGCACGCAACCCATCTCTCAAGTGAGGCGGCTTACGGCGGCGACAGAACACGGAAAACGCATGGAAGCAAGGAAAAAAAGCAAACAAAAAAGTAAGCAACCGCAATCCTCGTGATGATTGGCAGCGAGCGACGGCGGTTTCTGTGAAGAGCAAAGACGGAAACAGGGAAGAAGGTTTAAGCTGGGTTGAAGAGTTGATGTATGTGTTGTTGTGAGTGTGATGAAGGAGAAGTGAACAGGGTACAGGGGAAGGGGATTGATTGTGTGGAACGCATGCAGGTTGAATAAACGACACAGCGCGTGGGTAAATAACGGAAATGCCACTGTGTCTGAAAGTCTGAGCTGGAATTGTCAGTTAAATGGTGGCTATGGAAGGAAGAGGCAGAAAGTCCAAAACGACACATCGTTGTGACGTCACTTATTTGAGACCGAAAAGGTCAAGGAGCTGCCATAAAAGTAAAAGGGAAAGAAATTTTTGCCTTTCTGTTCCGTGGAAAACAAGTTCCGCTGTTATTATCTTTTTCATTTCACTATTATTTTTTTGCAATTCTCATTATTTGACTTTCCAGTTGGGACCAGTTATTGCCAGGTTTGAATTGATCTAAATTCCCAATTCAGATTTTAGGTGTAATGATTTAATTGCTTTCAACCAATGGATGATGAAGTTATTGGCTTCAATTCAATTCTCAAATTGAAATTTTTTGTCAAATCTTCTGACAAATGAAGTTTACTTCCACCCACCCTGCCCAACATAATAAATTGTGCCCCTGCATTAATTACACCTAACCAAAAAACTATAACTAGAGAGAGTGAGGAGTTCAAAACTTTTACATTTTAATATTTGGTCACCAGGTCAAGTGAAAGTTAAAATAAAAATATGAGTTAGTCAATAAATGAAATAATAATAATAGTAATGGAATGTTAAAGCCATGTTTTGAAAGGTTTCCATTGTTTTTGACATTTTCAGTTCACATTGACGCTTCTAGAGGAACTATTTTAATTTGCTGAACAAGACTACACGAACACATGTCACTGCCTATCACTTTTCGGGTAACTAATCACTATACACTTTCTCTTTATTTTTTTTTACTTTTTTTTAAGATGATAAAATAATTTACGGATATTTACAGATGAAATATACGACGGATAGTTGGTATTTGTGAATATTTACTATTTACAGGTAATATGTATTTTAATATCAGTTTATAGACGGGTTAGATGCAAGTATTATATCATTTGTACATGTGGATATCCGCTATCCACAAAAAATAAAAATAAAAATTTAATTTATATTTTTTTAAGTTAAATTTAATTGAAATTAACAATAATTTATATTTTATTTAGTTAAATTTAATTAAAATTAATTTTAATTTATATTTTATTTAATTTATATTATACTTTATATTTTTTTGTAATTTTATTTAAATAATTTATAAAAAATATATTTTTTAAATATTTGTGGCTATCCGCGGGTATCCACGGGTATCCGCGAGTTTTAAAATACCTACAGATATTTTTTAAGCAGATATTCGTGCAGGTAGCAAGTTGGGTAGTGGGTAGATTTTTTTTTTGTCAGGTCGGGTTACAGGTAGGCACTATCTATGTCCGACTCGACTCGTTGTCATCCCTACTTCTTAGACAATATTATAACTAGAAAAGATAAATCTTACGGTGAAATGTATGATGTTAATAAATGTATATAAGAATTCTAGTAAAAGATACTTGATATGTCTAATTACATATTATCATTTCTTTGAAGAAGTAACCATTATAGAACTATTTATACTTTTCTTCATTAATATCAATATGTTTATTAGAAACCTCCTTAAATTTTATCTCACTTACTTGAAAAAAAAGAAGTAATGAGTGCAAATTTTGTGTGTGTGAGAGCAACAAAAAGGGGTTTTAAATACATTGATAATGGTTACTTTAATGTATGACATTAGTTGTTTTTGAAAGAAACACAAGTTAGAAAGTGACTTATTCAAATACTAAGGAAAAATATTAAGGTATTCTTAACTGATCTTCAAAATTGACATGGGCCAAATGAAGGAACAATATTTGATGCCAAATGATGGAAATACATTTCTCAAAATTAAAGGAGACTCTATGGATATGATGTGTCTAGATGCAGAAGCTTGAAATAATGAAGGAAATAGAATTTGAAGAGGGGTTTAGATGTCTATCTTGAAGGAGGTTAAGCCAACTCTTAAGAAAAATGTCTAAGAGAAGTCAAGAAAATAGCATATCCTAGTGAACTTAGAGCAAAGAAGAGCTGCAAAATCAACATAATATCTCTATGTCATTTCTAATTTACCTTTTACAATGCTTGAGCACTCCTATTTATAGAAGGAGTGAGTGGACTCAAGTCCTAACAAAGAAGAAAGATGGAAATAGTGAATCTGAAATATAAAAGCTTTAGATATTTTCTCAAGAGTGACTAATGCATGTACATTTGAAACTAAAGAATTCAATAATTTTCCTAGTTAGTTTGAAATGCATGCACCTTTAGAGGATTTCTAGACCCACTAGCCCATGTTATAGCTCCCTAAATGGGTTTCCATACCTTTCCTCTTGAAGATAATTAGTCCTCAAATTGAAAAGATGTCTAAAGAACCACAACTTTAGCTTTTTAACTCTTACTAGATAAAAAAAGTACATATTTTAAATATCAAACAATATTTGAATAAATGTTGTACCATGGTAAGAACATATCTAAAGTAAAGAACAAAATAATAAAGCCTTTTTGCATTTTTGAAATGATTTTCTTTAAGAGTAATAAGGCATACTTCACAAAAATATTTTTGTTCAGAGTGATTTGTTTCTAACTTGTTAGGAAACAATAAATCAACGTATGATTTTTCAAAATCTATTGAGGAGTTTAAAACAATAGGAAGTGAAAATGGAGGTAAAAATTGTTTGAAAAGTAAAGTAATGAAGCACTAGTTTGAGATACTTCTCAGCTCTTTACAAATACAAAATGAATCCTATACAATTGTTTCTACAAAGAATGCTTTTAACAATGATACACAAAAAGTCTTCAATCTTCAATAGTAAGATCATCAAAATCACTTCAAGACACCAATGCTCCTCATTGGTAATAATCTCCCCCTTTTTGGTGATGATAAAAAATCTTTTGTTAAAAGCATTTCTATTTACCTGCATAGATACAAACTTGTTAGCAAAATGATGAAGATGAAGTTTTGATGATCCCAAGTCAAAATATATCAAGATTCATGAAGATCCTTTGAAGACTTGTTTTTGTTATTAAAAGCTTTTGTAATAATTGTAGTTTGATGTTTAGGACTTAGATTTGTAGTACGTTTTGATTCTTGTACCTTCATACTTTATATTTGCTTTTTAGAATAAAAAAACGCATGGTTTTAATCGATTAAATCAAGTATTAATCGATTAAAACGTTACAGGTGTTGAAAACTCAACTGACAAGGAAATAATCGATTATTACCTATTTTAATCGATTAGTTAATCGATTAATTCTTAGAATAATCGATTAAAACTAGCCGTTAGAGTTTTTTGGTTTTGAAAACTAGTCGTTGTACTCATTTTAATCGATTAACACTTGTATTAATCGATTAAAAGCGTTAAATGGCCAGTTACGAAGAATGGAAGAGTATTTGCTTGAGTCTATAAATAGGCTCTCTTTATCCATCAATAGCAACTCTTCCCTTGGGCTAAAATACTTAGAACTCTTTGAGAATTGTGTGCTCTTGCTCAACTAAGGAAACTCTTGTCCGTGGTGCTGGTACATTATTACTACGGTGACGGAGGAATAATTGGTTCATCCTTGGTGCGTCTAAGGAGGTGTGTGGAAGAGGATCATCCTTCGTGAAGTATTCGGAGGAGGTGTTTCATCCTTCGAGAAGTATTTGGAGGAGGTGTCTCATCCTTTGTGAAGACTCAAAGAAGGTGCAGGTTCATCTCTTGTGGTATCAAGAGAGGTGGTTTCTAAACTCTTACAAATTGTTTCTTTGTGAATGCAGTTTGTAATTGTTTTGTTATTAGTGAATTGTTTATCTTGATTTGAGATAAGCGACTGGACGTAGGACTGGTAAGATCCGAACCAGTATAAAAATCATCTGTTTAAATTTCTCTCAACCTTACTCTTTTATTTATATTTATTATTTGCGTAGTAAGATAAATTGAGTAGAAATTAAAAGGCACACGTTTATATTAAAACCCCTCTTGGTTCCACGCTAACCATTCCGCTGCAGCCGCTCTGACAAAACTTACAAACAACATAAAGATGTTAGTAATAACAACTCTTTTTAGAAAGTTTCTCCCCCTTTTTATCATAAACAAAAAGGTTCCAAGAGAAGAGATTGCCCCTCAAAATTTTCTCCTGCTTAAAAGATCAGATATGTCAAATATAAGGAAATGTGAAATTTCATTCGTAAACTCAAAGACAATTACATCATACAATTGGGAAAGAACAAAAAAAAAAATCATTCAAACAGAAAGAAATTGATTTTTCAGAAAGTTGGACTAGGGGGTTGGTCAAGAGGTTGAAGGTTAAGGCGATCCTCAATGTTCCCTAGTCTCATATCAATGTCTTCAAGTTGTTTGATAACATAACTATAATGAGTTTGATGCATCTCAAGGAATTCTTCATATCATGCAAGCTGAATTAGGTTCATTTCTTCTATTTGTCTTGAAAGATTTGCAAAATGTCACTACTACAAAATTGATGATTGATGGGCTATCGCAACCCACACAAATTTGATGTGCATAAAACAATGCAGTATAGCTAGGAAATGACTCCTAGGTCGTCTCTCAAGGACCAATTTTGCGGTTAAGAATCAGGTCTAACACGAAGTGGGGGCGGTTGTGAAAGGTTTTGTGAATGCGGATAAACAAAATCAAAACACAGACGCAACTAATAATTAAACACATATTTAAAAAAACGGTTTCAAAGACAGAATAAAAACAGTCGGTCATTAACTTAATTACAATGTTTCCAATCACAGATCAGCCAAATAAAGTTGCGACTCAAACCTCTAATCCAACAAAATTAACCAACTAAGCGAAGGTTAACCCTGTTTTCATAAAAGCGAACTAAGCAGACGCAGTGTTAATGTATATTCTAATTTACACCATGCAGTTACATCAACTAAGCGAAGATGTAACACAAACTAGGCAACTAAGCGTATACCCAATTGCAAGTGCAAATATATATTTCAACTTAACCAAGTCAGAGTGGCAAACACAATCACAGTCCAGGTATCGCAAGGAAACAATGCAATATCGTTAATGACCAACCAAACTATCCTAAGCTAACATGACAGTTAAATTATCACTACCAAAAATACTAGACAACATTAAAGTAAAAGTAGATGCTAAACCCAATACTGCATATACAACTATCTAAACACAGTTAAAACTATTAAAATGCAATGCTAAATGAGGAAGATGAAAAACAACTCAAAATACAATGCAAAATTATTTAAAGGCAAAAGAAATAATCAAACATAAAAAAAAATAAGGTGTGCGGCTGCTGCCTATTCCAGCAAAGCAAAGAAATTAAATCACCGTACTTCTCATTCCAGCCATAATTCAGCACCCATCTCTTCGTAACCCATCTGCACCACTTCTTCTTTTTTTCTAAAATAAAAAGAAATTTGCTCATACATTCCATTCTCAAAAACCGTGACCATTCAAACTTCCAATTGCAAATGTGAATTCATCACCGTACACCTCTTGAAATTAAAAGCGTCCCTTCACCTAAAGCAAAAAAGAAAGTGGTTCTATAATTTTTCTACTACCACCGTGACATCACTCTCTCCTATTCTCTTCCAAATTAAATCATCGAGCTCTCCTCCATAGCTCACGGTCACAACAACGGTGCATCCAAATTTTCCAATTAAAAGCGATCTAATCTCCAAAATGCCAGCAGTGTGTGCAGCTTGCAAAGATTTAAGTCTTCAATCCAAGAAAATAAAAATGACCGTGTGCACATAAATGAAAAGTTAAAACAACATTCTAATTTATAAAATATAAAACGAAAATTCTAGTTCATGAAGGTAAAAACAAAGACTCCATTTTTGTTGTGACAGTAGTGCATATGGACATCACTGTCCATCTTTGTTGCTTATAATGAAGATGAGCTGCTTGCTATTCCATTCAAAGAAAAGAAATGAGTGCACCGTGAAGAAAATCAAAGCTGCTGCAACGCATTCTCCCAACTTTTCGAGACCAAAATGAATCAAGTGTTGGTTGTTGCACCTTGCTTCTAAGCACACTACAAAATAACGTTCCAGCCAAGTGAAGAATCTGTCGAGAATGAGCCCTCTTAGATTCAAAACAAAAACATTTCCAAGTGTTCCCAAGGTTTATCCAAAGTTCATCACCATCATTATTCCAAAATCTCTAAAAACAACGTTTTCAGCCCCTCCAAAGAAATGTTTCAGCCGAGAAGAATGGTCCCCAAAGTCCCAAGAGAGAATGATGGCTGCCAATCTCTAGGCCATGAGGTATAGCTGAAAAATGTGTGGGGTCCACCCCAAAAACAAAACCTAGGGTGCCGTGTCACACTCATATTTGGGCTCAATATGTTTTTGCCAAAATTTTGCCCAATGTGCACTAGCTTGTCTAAAAAAAAACTAAACTTCTAAATTAAAATTTGATTAATTCTAAACTACTAAATTAAAATATAACTAATTTTAAGAGAGTCTTGAATTATTTTGTCTCCTTCCCAATGCTCCAAAATATAGCTCCAATATTTTCCTTGCAATTAAAAGTGCAATTAATTAGCTCAGAATATTTAAATTATTTAAAATTAGAATTTCCGGTCAAATTAAGCACAATTAACAGAAACGGGAAAATACCGGACATTTAAGCACAATTCCCTGATTAATTTTAGCACAATAAACTAAGTGAAATCAATAAAATATCGACTCATCAAAATAGACCACACTTAGTCTTTTGCACTCCTGCGCAAAATTAAGACGCAAAACAAGGAACAGTTCTGAGGACATCAGGAAGTGACACGGACTCAACAGACAGGAAACAAAGACTCACAATGAAAGAAACAAAATTACACAGTTCTCAAGAAATCTGGACAAAGAAAGGAAGTGGACTTTATCCAACATAAAATCAAGGAAAGCAAATACTCTTGAAATCATCCAAGCAGTTCAAAGCATGGCAAAATGATCAATCAGTTCAAGAGGTGAATCAAAAGTAACAGAACCTCATAGATGCACACTATCCGTGTTTCTCTCAAGTGTCTAAGGTAAACAATGTCAACTCAATGCACTCAAGAAAACAAGCAACAAACAGTCTTGGCAAGTCTCTAATATCAACACTCAAAACATATGCATGTTCAAATCAAAAGGTCTTTTATGGATGTAATGGGGCCAAGGACAAGGGAGGATATAATATGGATGAGAAGTTACAAGCCAAAAGGAATAGAGGAGCAATGGGGAACAAGTGTAAACACATTCAAACACACCCAAAACCTCTAATTCAATCCTCTTCTTGACTCCATTATTCACACAAATTTTTTTATTGTTCTCTATATTTTTTCTTTTTTTTTTCATCTTGTCTCTTTTTTTTTTCTCTTTTCAGAACACAACTCTAAGAGACAAGATTCACAACATATTTACAAAAACAACACAAGAAGAGGAGTCAACTAACCAATTCATCTGAATCTCCCAAGAGACCACACTTATTCCCAAAACAATTCCAAAGCTCCAAAATTCCCTTAGGTTAAGGTAATCATGGTTTTTCACTTAGGACTAGTGTATGAGCTTCAAAACAAAGAAATGGGGAAAGTAAAGGCTCAAAGGGGCTATCAAAGGATCACAACAAGGTAGGCTCATTTGGCTAGAGAGGCTCTACAACAAAACTGCCTTTATCACTTCCAAACATGCATATCAATCAAGAAACATCAAAAAGAGTCAAGCCAAGGCATATGTGCAAGCAATCACGAGACATATCACACACAAGAAAGAATATCAAGTGGCTCAAATCTCACACCGGGTAATTGTCACAATCAAATCAACCTCTCAAACATCATAATCATCTTTCCAAGCAAAGAAAAGAAAGAATTTCTAACCAATCAGAGTATCAATGAAATGAAGGAGAAATTGACAACCTAAACAAAGTCCAGAAATCAAGACAGACGTGCAAAACTGTACACAAGACATAACATAAACTACCTAGAAAAGAAAAAATTTAACGCAGAAAACAGAAACTAATGAAAGAAAAATCAGAGTCTCCCTCAATAGACCACACTTAAACTACACAATGTCCTCAGTGTGTCACAATCATCAGATCAGAAATCAGAATAATCAACATACCATGGACAAGTGCAATAAAAGTGGGAAAGAAGGAGATGGGAAAAGAAAACTCCCTTGATCAAGGTGGCAGTTGCCAATTTTGGACTTTCAGGGAGATCTCTTCCACCACCGGATCGAACAAAAAACTGTTGAGGAAGAACTGCTTCATCCTCCAAATTTGATCAAGTAGGGAGATGTGCTCCACAACTGGATCCAAGAAGCAGTGATTGTTGATGAATTGGTTCAGCTGGTGCCTATTGATGTTGAATCTTTTGCGTATGCTTGCACCCTTATCTTCCACCGTGGGTGTGTGTTGGTCAAACTCATGTGTACCTCCTGCAACATAGTTAGTGCAATGTGGTTCCAAAGATCTAACATGCAGTGGTATAACACCCAATCCCAATGTAATAGGCTGAACCTCAGATATACTCTCAGAACATGAATCACTTTCAAATTCAGAAGCAATATCAACAACAGAATCAAATTCATGTTCAATGCTGTAAAAGATCAAAATTTAATTCTAAGTCTAAAAGATCTTCAGTTTTCACAGTTTCTATATCAAAATCATCACTAACATATGAATCTGCAGCATAATCAAGAATATTTGAATTCATAAACAGCTCAGGCAAAGCAAGTGGAATTTCAAGTTTAGAGAAAACCTGTACTGATTCATGATTCATCTCACCAACAACAGCAGAATGAGCAACTGCATCCTCAAGTGCAAGAGGGGAGGCATAAGAGGGTGGGAGAGTAGATGGCGCAGTAGTAAGCTCGTGGCTCTGCTCCCCATCTCCTATGTGGATGGCACTGACATCATCAATAATTGGAACAGTTTGAAACGATGATCCCTCTAAAAATTGAGATTGTTCCTCAGTGCATTGCGCCATCTACCTCCACAACTCATTCAATGTAGGCTCAGAAGAGGTAGAAGATTTGGCAGGTGCTTTTGTTGTTGTTGTTTGATAACAGTTGAAAAACCATTATTTTCATATGCTAATTTGGACTAAATTACGCCCTTTATTGCTTAGAATGAGCTTGAAATCTAACAAAACTCAATAAATGAGTTAGTGGAGAGTCAAAAGCTGTTTTTAGCGACTTTATGCTTGTTTTGCATTGTTTTGCAGCAAAATTGACAGAAGTGAAGATTGGGAATAAAGATGAAGGTCATAGACTCAAGAAAAGCGAGAATATCAAAGAAAAGAAGAGTCTAGGCACCGCCCGGCGGTTAAACGGCACGAGGGAAACAGTCGGGCGGTAGACCCCTACCGCCGGGCGGAGGTGCGATTCAAGGTCCACCGTCGGGCGGCGAAGTGTGACGTCGGGCGGTGGTCAGCTGGGCTTGGGCCTATTTTTCTGCTGCGCTTCTCACCTATAAATAGCTCTATTACGAATTCCATTTCATTCTTTTGACAGAGGAGGGCGACCAGACCTAGTTTGCACTCTTTGGAGAGGATCTCTTGGATGCTTAGGCTCCTTTTCGTCTTTTCTAGGGTTTGCTTTCCATATCTTCCTTTATTTTCATCTTGGTTCACCATGACTATGGTGAACTAAACGCATTTTGTTGTTGGGGGAACAATGTAATCTTTTGATACTCTCGTTTATTGAAACTCTTGTTTGAATTATATGTTTTTCATATGCGTTTATTATCAATTGTTGGATTCTCATACTGTGCTTAATGCCTTTATCGTTTAACTCATTCCGTAATTGATCTTTGACTTTATTGATACGGGAACGTACAGTAATGGCACGAAATGCTGAGATTTTCCTTGGTTAAGAAATACCACCTAGGGATAGGGGAGTAGGACGACCAATTGTATTTGCTTCTGTTTGTAATGCGTTGCTAATTGCTAGCGGAGGCTAGGGATAACAAGCCGGTAATTAGTAATAGGCCCTTTTCACCGAGGGATCGGGCTAAGGGGAGGCCAAGAAAGTTTGGATGCAATTAGATAATAAAGCTATTTAAACAAGAGGAGTAAATAAAAGAGAGAGGATTAGATGAAATTGTAAACCCCCAACAACTCCATTCATCCATTGCCTAAATCTTGTCCATTGAATCACACATTGCATATTTATTTTCTGTCATTGCATCCACCACAATTAATGAATTTTTCTCCGAAAGTCTTACGATTTTGATTCACGCGAATGATAAGGCCTTTCGAGTCTCATGGGAAGAACGATAATGGATTACACCATTTTTATTACTTGATACGATTCGGTACACTTGCCAATCCGCTAACATTGTTGCCTCTAATTTTTCTGTTGTGGCTGCTTGTTGTTGTAGATGTTTGTAGCATAAGCTTGAGACTCATCATGAGAAACATGGTGGTGCAAAGAAGGGCAGGCATTCGTATAGTGGTCACTGAAAGGACATATAGCACACAACCGTGTAACAGATGCAGATGGAGGTGCTGGTCTCTGGTTGGATGCCAGTTGTGTCACCAAACTCAAAAGAGAATCAAGCTTGCTTTCCAACTTCCTACCAGCAGCTGATGAAGACTGTTCAGGCTCATGAAACTGCGGCTGCTGTGGTTTCTGGACAGGTGAAGAAGGCATACAAGGAGTCTGGAATGATGGTTCCTGATATTGATGTTCTGAAGTACCATACCATCCCAAGTTAGGATCAGTCCACCCAGGATCGTCGCTATAACCATACCGCACAGGAGAGAATTTGCCTAGAAACTGATGCTTCAGATCTTCCCAACTGGTGACGGATCCTGGAGTAAGACAATAACACCAATCCTTTGCTGCTCCGTATAATGAGTGCGCAAATGCCCTTAAGAACATGTCTTCATCCGGGACATCTGGAGGTTTTATCAAAGAGCATAATGTGTAGAACTCCTCCAAATGTCTATGTGGGCATTCACCTGTAAAACCATGAAACTTAGGCAGCCAATGTATCAGTTCAGTATTGAAAACACAACAAATATCCTCCTCATCTACTGGAAACGGCTCCATAGGAGCACTCTCATGAGATGGAGGAGAAACCTTATTGTTCTCAACACAGAAATCAACAGGAGAATCATAATCATAGGCACAGGCAGAAAAGAAATAGTATCCACATAACCAAAATAGGTAGACATGGAAAAGAAGGGGGAAAAGAAGAATGCAATGAAGATATATGTAACTAAAGTTATCTAAATGCAACAATTCATGACGACACACAAACAGAACATCACACTCACAACACAAGACAAAACAAAACACACACTAACACAACAAAAGACCTAAAACTGAATCATTGGTCCCCAGCAGCGGCACCAAAATTTGATGGGCTGTCGCAACCCACACAAATTTGATGTGCATAAAAGAATGCAGTATAACTAAGAAATGACTCCTAGGTCGTCTCTCAAGGACCAATTTTGCGGTTCAGAATCAGGTCTAACACGAAGTGGGGGGGGGTTGAGAAAGGTTTTGTGAATGCGGATAAACAAAATCAAAACACAGACGCAACTAATAATTAAACACAGATTTAAAAACGGTTTCAAAGACAGAATAAAAACAGTCGGTCATTAACTTAATTACAATGTTTCTAATCACAGATCAACAAAATAAAGTTGCGACTCAAACCTCTAATCCAACAAAGTTAACCAACTAAGCGAAGGTTAACCCTGTTTTCACAAAAGCAAACTAAGCGGACGCAGTGTTAATGTCAAATCTAATTTACACCATGCTGTTACATCAACTAAGCGAAGATGTAACACGAACTAGGCAACTAAGCGTATACCCAATTGCAAGAGCAAATATAGATTTCAAATTAACCAAGTCAGAGTGGCAAACACAATCACAGTCCAGGTATCTCAAGGAAACAATGCAATATCGTTAATGACCAACCGAACTAACCTAAGCTAACATGACAGTTAAATTATCACTACCAAAAATACTAGACAACATTAAAGTAAAAGTAGATGCTAAACCCAATACTGCATAAACAACTATCTAAACACAGTTAAAACTATTAAAATGCAATACTAAATTAGGAAGATGAAAAACAACTCAAAATACAATGCAAAATTATTTAAAGGCAAAAGAAATAATCAAACATAAAAAAAATAAGGTGTGCGGCTGCTGCCTATTCCAGCAAAGCAAAGAAATTAAATCACCATACTTCTCATTCCAGCCATAATTCAGCACCCATCTCTTCGTAACCCATCTGCACCACTTCTTTTTTTCTAAAATAAAAAGAAACTTGCTCATACATTCCATTCTCAAAAACTGTGACCATTCAAACTTCCAATTGCAAATGTGAATTCATCACCGTACACCTCTTGAAATTAAAAGCGTCACTTCACCTAAAGCAAAAAAGAAAGTGGTTCTATAATTTTTCTACTACCACCGTGACATCACTCTCTCCTATTCTCTTCCAAATTAAATCACCGAGCTCTCCACCATAGCTCACGGTCACAACAACGGTGCATCCAAATTTTCCAATTAAAAGCGATCTAATCTCCAAAATGCCAGCAGTGTGTGCAGCTTGCAAAGATTTAAGTCTTCAATCCAAGAAAATAAAAATGACCATGTGCACATAATGAAAAGGTAAAACAACATTCTAATTTATAAAATATAAAACGGAAATTCTAGTTCATGAAGATAAAAACAAAGACTCCATTTTTGTAGTGACAACAGTGCATATGGACATCACCGTCCATCTCTGTTGCTTATAATGTAGATGAGTTGCTTGCTATTCCATTCAAAGAAAAGAAATGAGTGCACCGTGAAGAATATCAAAGCTGCTGCAGCGCATTCTCCCAACTTCCCGAGACCATAATGAATCAAGTGTTGGCTGCTGCACCTTGCTTCTAAGAACACTCCAAAACAACGTTCCAGCCAAGTGTAGAATATGCCGAGAATGAGCCCTCTTAGATTCAAAACAAAAACGTTACCAAGTGTTCCCAAGGTTTATCCAAAGTCAATCACCGTCATTGTTCCAAAATCTCTAAAAAAGCGTTTTCAGCCCCTCCAAAGAAATGTTGCAGCCGAGAAGAATGGTCCCCAAAGTCCCAAGAGAGAATGACGGCTGCCAATCCCTAAGCGATGAAGTGTAGCTGAAAAAATGTGTGGGGTCACACTCATATTTGGGCTCAATATGTTTTTGCCAAAATTTGGCCCAATGTGCACTAGCTTGTATAAAAAAAAACTAAACTTCTAAATTAAAATTTTATTAATTCTAAACTACTAAATTCAAATATAACTAATTTTAAGAGAGTCTTGAATTATTTTGTCTCCTTCCCAATGCTCCATAATATATCTCCAATAAATTAGCATTTCCGGCAATTAAAAATGCAATTAATTAGCTCAGAATATTCAAATTAATTAAAATTAGAATTTCCGGTCAAATTAAGCAGAATTAACAGAAACGGGAAAATACCGGACATTTAAGCACAATTCCCTAATTAATTTTAGCTAAATAAACTAAGTGAAATCAATAAAATATCGACTCATCAATGATAGATAGCGCTCAATAGATAACGCTTTTTAAAATAAGCGCTATCTAGGAACATGTGAAACAATAAATAACGCTTATTTAAATAAGCGCTATCTATTCCTATGAGTATAAATAACGCCTTTTTGAAAAAACGCTATCTATAAGTAATTAATATTATTTTTTTAATTTATAATTTAAAATAAATCAATAGATATCACTTTTTTACAAAAATGCTATCTATTTCAAGACGCTTTTTTAGAATAACAATGTGGATTGTATTGAAATCGATAGCTCTTTGTTAAAAAGAACCCATTTAAAAAAAAGATAAGTCTGATGCTCTTTTTTTTCATCGAGCTTCTTGGGTTTCTTTTCACTCTCAATCAAAACTTTCCCCCTTTATTCTAAATTTGAAATTCATCAAACCCAGTTCCTGTTGACTCCCTGGCAAATGTACCAGATCGTTCCGAGTAATATAATCGGTAAAACCCAATATCGTTCTTCCAAAGAGACTCGAAAGGCCTTATCGTTGGTGCGAATTAAAATCGTAAGACTTGTAAAGAAAAATTAATTGTTGTGGATGCAAAAACACAAAATAAACATGCAATGCGTTTGATTGAGTTGACGAAAAAGACTATGGATGAATGGAGTTATTGGGGGTTTACAATTTCATCTTTTCTGCTCTCTCTTATCTACTCCTCTTGTTTAAATTGCTTTTGCTATCTAATTGTTATGCACACTTGCTTGGCCTATCCTAAACCCGATCCCTTGGCGAAAAGAGCCTATTACTAATTACTGTCTTGTTATCCCTAGCCTCCCCTAGTAACTAGCAACGCATTACCGAACAGAAGCAAAAACAATTTATCGTCCTACCTCCCTATCCCTAGGTGGTATTGCTTTACCAAGAAATTACTCACCAGTTCATGATAATACTGTACTTCCCCGTATCAATAAAGAAAAACAACAGTTATCGAATGAGTTAAACGATAAAAGCTTTAAGCGCAGATGAGAACCGAACAATTGATAATCAAAGCATACGCAAGCATATAAGTAAACACGAGTTTCAATAAAAGAGAGTTTCAAAAGATTACATTGTTTCCCCCAACAACAAAAGGGTTTAGTTCACCATTGTCATGGTGAACCTAGATGAAATAATGGAAGAATGGAATAGCAAACCCTAGATAGGATGAAAAGGAGCCTAAGCATCCAAGAGATCTTCTCTAGAGAGTGAAAAGTAGGACTGACCGCCCTCTTTCGTCAAAAGAATGAGAATGAAATCACAATAGGACTATTTATAGCTGAGGAGCGTCATAGAAAACAGGCCCAAGCCCAGTAGACAACCGCCGGCGTCACACTTATTCCGCCCGACGGTTTGCCCATAATCGCGCCACCGCCCGACGCCAGGTTCCACCGCCCAGCAGTTTTCCTCTAGTCGCAAATCCGCCAGGCGTCCACGCCAGGGTGCCAACTCCTCGCATTTGGCCGCCTAGCGGTGAATTTTGCCGCTGGGCGGTTCCTAGACTCTTCTTTTCTTCAATTTGCTTCCTTTTTTTTGAGTCTAAGACCTTCATCTTCAATTCCATTCTTTCTTTTCATCAAAATTGCTGTAAAACAATGCAAAACAAGCATAATATCGCTAGAAACAACTTTTGACTCTCAACGGACTCATTTATTGTGTTTTGCTTGATTTTAAGCTCGTTCTAAGCAGTAAAGGGGGTAATTTGGTCTAAAATGACATATGAAAATAATGGTTTTTCAACCGTTATCAGTTCCCCAATTTCACTTCCTATTCATCAAACCCAACGCATTCGTCCCAAAATCTGTGTTAGTGGAGCAAGTCATTGGTGCGCGGCAGCCAGATTTAACGCGTCACGTTTGAGTGAGTTCTTTTAACCTAGTGGTTCTTCTTTCTCAATTTTATTTTTCCTCTTATTCGAACCAAACACTTGAACCGTGAGCTATGAAGATTGGGGCGGTTAAGAGTAGAGTTATTACAGGAATTGTAAAGTGAGGAGAGTAAAAAAGAATGACGACGCGAGAAAGGACCTTAGGAAGTGCTAAGGGGATCCTAGGTGAGAGCACCCATTTTGGATGACTTCGAAAGAATGAATCCAAGGCTTGGAGCGAGAGATTCCGAGAAGAGATGTACGAAATGAAAGCAGTAGATGGAGTGTGAGACGTGAGAGATGCGAAGGTTTGGCGGAAACGTTTTGCGAAGAGGATGAACACACTCCAGGTATGGGAAGGTTGTCTTTTCTTGTTTTCATAAGCTGTAAATGTTTGAAAAATTGGTGTTCGTGTTTTGATTCTTTGGGAAATAATAAGTTTTGTATACCCTTAGTTTATGATGCTTTCCATTGATATGATCTTATACTCGTATCGTGTTGTTAGTTGAAGGAATTTGTCTTGGACCAATCAGAGGCTTATAAGATTAAAATGGGGGATGAACCTTTTACAGAGGACCTGAAGTTATTGAGAAGTTATTGAGAAGCTCAACAGTGAGAAAGCCAAAGCAGATGATGCTGATACGGAGGAAATTGATCAAAATGATAAGACAGGGTTGTAACAATCGGTATAGACACAATTCTATAAAAGTTGAGATAAAACAGTTGAGTCACTCATTTTCAATGATTTACGAGTCTTCTTGAAGTTTTAGTCCTTCTTTCTCTTTTAATTACTCTGATAAACTGCTTCTTAATGAGAGTGATGTAATAATCACCTTTCCTGCACTTAGCAAGACTATTAGATCCACTTTTTACTGGTAGAAATTTTGGATAAAGAGACTTAAAAAATGGTATTATTATTTTTATCATTGCTAAGGCAAGTCTTGGTATTGATTAAGTTATTGCCTTATGACTGATAACGGTTGAAAAACCGTTATTGTCATATGCTAATTTGGACTAAATTACGCCCTTTATTGCTTAGAATGAGCTTGAAATCTAACAAAACTCAACAAATGAGTCAGTTGAGAGTCAAAAGCTGTTTTTAGCGATTTTATGCTTGTTTTGCAGCAAAATTGACAGAAGTGAAGATTGGGAAGAAAGATGAAGGTCATAGACTCAAGAAAAGCGAGAAAATCAAAGAAAAGAAGAGTCTAGGCACCGCCCGGCGGTAGACCCCTGGCGCTGGGCGGTCAAACGGGAGGAGAAGACACCAGTATTGGGCGCCGGGCGGCAGACCCCTGTTGCCGTGCAGTTTTGCGGCACGAGGGAAACCGCCGGGCGGTAGACCCCTACCGCCGGGCGGTGGTGCGTTTCAAGGTCCACCGCTGGGCGGAAAAGTGTGACGCCGGGCGGTGGTCAGTTGGGCTTGGGCTTATTTTTCTACTGCGCTTCTCATCTATAAATAGCCCTATTACGAATTTCAATTCATTCTTTTGACAGAGGAGGGCGGCCAGACCTATTTTGCACTCTTTGGAGAGGATCTCTTGGATGCTTAGGCTCCTTTTCGTCTTTTCTAGGGTTTGCTTTCCATATCTTCCATTATTTTTATTTTGGTTCACCATGACTATGGTGAACTAAACCCTTTTTGTTGTTGGGGGAACAATGTAATCTTTTGATACTCTCTTTATTGAAACTCTTGTTTGAATTATATGTTTTTCATATGCGTTTATTATCAATTGTTGGATTCTCATACTGTGCTTAATGCCATTATCGTTTAACTCATTCGGTAATTGATATTTGACTTTATTGATACGGGGACGTACAGTAATTGCACGAACTGGTGAGATTTTCCTTGGTTAAGCAATACCACCTAGGGATAGGGGAGTAGGACGACCAATTGTACCAAATTGCTTCCTTGTTAGTGTACCAAATCGTATCAAGTAATAAAAATGGTAAATCCCATTACCGTTCTTCCCATGAGACTCGAAAGGCCTTATTGTTCGCGTGAATTGAAATCGTAAGATTTGCGGAGAAAAATTCAATAATTGTGGTGGATGCAATGACAGAAAATAAATATGAAATGTGATTCAATTGACGAGATTTGGGCAATGGATGAATGAAGTTGTTGGGGGTTTACAGTTTCATCTAATCCTCTCTCTTTTATTTACTCCTCTTGTTTAAACAACGTTATTATCTAATTGCATGCAAACTTTCTTGGCCTCCCCTTAACCCGATCCCTCGGCGAAAAGGGCCTATTACTAATTACCGGCTTGCTATCCCTAGCCTCCCCTAGTAACCAGCAACGCATTACAAACAGAAGCAAATACAATTGGTCGTCCTACTCCCCTATCCCTAGGCGGTATTGCTTAACCAAGGAAAAATCTCACCAGTTCATGTCATTACTGTACGTCCCCGTATCAATAAAGTCAAACAACGATTACCGAATGAGTTAAACGATAAAAGCATTAAGCACAGTATGAGACTCCAACAATTGATAATAAACGCATATGAGATACATATAATTCAAACAAGAGTTTCAATAATTGAGAGTATCAAAAGATTACATTGTTCCCCCAACAACAAAAAAGGTTTAGTTGACCATAGTCATGGTGAACCAAGATGAAACTAATGGAAGAAATGGAAAGCAAACCCTAGAAAAGACGAAAAGGAGCCTAAGCATCCAAGAGATCCTCTCCAAAGAGTGCAAAGTAGGTCTGGCCGCCCCCCTCTGCCAAAAGAATGAGTTGGAATTCGTAGTAGGGCTATTTATAGGTGAGAAGCGCAGGAGAAAAATAGGCCCAAGCCCAGCTGACCACCCCCCAGCGTCACACTTTGCCGCCCAGCGGTGGACCTTGAATCGCACCACCGCCCGACGGTAGGGGTTTACTGCCCGGTGGTTTCCCTCATGCCACAGAACCGCCCGGCTGCAGGGGTCTGACCGCTCGGTGCCAGGGGTTTACCATCGGGCGGTGCCTAGACTCATCTTTTCTCAAATTCTCTCTCTTTTCTTGAGTTTATGACCTTCAACTTTATTCCCAATCTTCACTTCTATCAATTTTGCTCCAAAACAATGCAAAACAAGCATTGAATCGCTAAAAACAACTTTTGACCCTCGGCTGACTCATTTATTGAATTTTGTTTGATTTCAAGCTCATTCTAAGCAATAAAGGGCATAATTTAGTCCAAATTAGCATATGAAAATAACGGTTTTTCAACCGTTATCACAACCCCAAACTTAGAAATTTGCTTGTCCTCAAGCAAAACAAAACAAAACTATAAAACAAAACAGAGCTTGACCTTCTACCTTTTCATCCAATGATTTGACATTTCCAAAATGCTTGAGAAAACTTACTCAATTTCAGAAAATCAGTGAACTCAAATCAAGATGCATGCTTGTTCTTAGTTTAGCTCATGCGTTCCTCAACAGATGCTACACAGTATGAATGACCAGTCCACTAAACAAAGAATGCAATCATGAGCTTAAGAAGTTCTCACCAAGCAAGTGTTTCACTCAATCACTCAAGTGTTTAAGGTAGCACTCGAGTCTTTATTGTTCACAAATCACATAAAATAAAATTGCCATTCATCTCAAACAATCAACATCTCTCCATGCAAATGCTATCAAAAGGAATTTTCCAAGGCTTGTAATGAGGTCTGAATATCAAGAAAAGTTGGTTTTTCTAGATCACAAAACTCTTGAGTCAAAAGAACTATTTCATCAATGAAAAGGTTCAAGCTTAAACTCTCTCTTGTTACCAACTTCACTCATTCCCAACTTCTTCCTTTTTTTCTTTTTCATTGAGCTCATCTTCATGCTTTTATTCTTTTCTTTTCTTTTTCGCAATTCATGTATTTTGCTTTTCAACACTTGAGCTCAGTGCTTTTCTTTTGCCTTTCGAATTTTCCATGCAACCCTAAACTTGAACCTTTTCATTCCATACAATTATTCTCAACCCAAGTCAAGATAAATAATTTCAAATCAAAGGGTTTGATCCTGTTTCAGGTTAAGGTTCAAAAAAGGTATAATCTTTAATGCTTTTTGGGTGGAAATTTGGCTAGAAAAGGGTTTTCAAACATGGCCTTGATCATTTGACATTCACATAAAAGCAATCAATCATCAAGATTAAGGCAATAAAATTTATGCTTCAATGTGAACAATACATACCACAATAAAAACTCTGGGGCTCAATACCTCACACAACATGCTTTCTCCCGCACAGTTATTCATACATCCAGTTTAGCATCATGACCACAATCATACTTCATCACACAACTGTTTCATAGGATGTTAACATGATACAACTCAATAATCATTCACATCAAATCATGATCAAATACATTCATCATGCAAAGTAGTCAATCAAACATCTTCAGAAAAAGTGTTCCAGTCAAACATACACACTGAAAAATAAAATTCAAAAATTTAAAATGTAAAAGTAAAAGAAGAGATCCTAGGGTGCCTCCTAGTAGCGCTTGTTTAACGTCGTGAGCCTGACTCAAACCTCATGGGTCCACCAACATCATTACTGAAGCAAATTGCTCTACCTCTCCTCCCACATAATATTTGAGCCTCTGCCCATTCACTATCCAGCTTTGTTGTTGATCTTCATCCTTTGAATGCTCAAGTTCCACTGCTCCATTTTGAAATACCTGCTTTACCACAAAAGGTCCTGACCATGTTGATTTCAGCTTTCTAGGAAACAGCTTCAGCCTTGAGTTAAACAGTAACACCAACTCCCCTGGGTGGAAGGTTCTCTTGAGCAATATTTTGTCATGATATAATTTCACCTTTTCTTTGTAGATTCTTGATGAATCATATGCGTGCAACCGCATCTCTTCAAGTTCCAACATCTGATTTCTTCGTTTGCTTTGAGTGTTAGTAGGATCAAAGTTCAAAAATTTCAAAGCCCACAGAGCTTTATGCTCCATCTCTACTGGTAGATGACATGCCTTCCCATAGACCAATTGAAAAGGTGAGAGTCCCATAGAAGTTTTCATTGCAGTTCTGTATGCCCAAAGAGCATCATCCAGTTTCTGTGACCAATCTCTCCTTGAAAGAGTGACAGTCTTTTCCAGAATTCTTTTGATCTCTCGATTGGATACCTCAGCTTGCCCATTTGTTTGTGGATGATAGGGTGCAGCAACCTTATGTTTCACTCCATAATGTTTTAGTACCCTGGCAAGTTGAGCATTACAAAAGTGTGATCCCCCATTGCCGATGAGTACTCTTGGGGTACCAAACCGTGAAAAGATTTGCCTCTTCAAGAATTTGATCACCGTGTTAGCATCATTCTTAGGACATGTAAAGCTTCCACCCATTTGCTCACATAATCAACAACTACCAAAATGTACTCATTATTAAAAGATGGAGGAAAGGGTCTAACAAAATCAATACCCCAGCAGTAAAAAACTTCAACCTCCAGAATTCCTTGCAACGGCATCTCATGCCTTCTTGAAATATTCCCCGTCCTTTGACATTTGTCACAACTTCGAGCATGGTTATAGGCATCTTTAAACACAGTTGGCCAATAAAATCCAGCTTGCAAAACTTTTGCAGCTGTGCGCTCACCATTGTAATGGCCTGCATACGGAGAATTATGGCAATGCCACAAGATCCTTTCTGCTTCCTCCTTTGTTACACATCTCCTCAGAAGATTGTCAACTCCTATCTTGAACAAGTACGAGTCACCCCAAATGAATTGTTTAGCATCATGTAAGAACTTCTTTTTCTGTTGCTAATTGAGTCCTTCAGGAATAACACCTGCAACTTTGAAATTAGCCAGGTCAGCAAACCAAGGTCTTTGCTGAATATATAGAAGTGTTTCATCTGAAAATGACTCCCAGATTTCCTTCTCCTTTCTTGTTACTTCATCATTAACCAATCGGAATAAATGGTCAGCAATCAAATTTTCACTTCCCTTTTTGTCTCGAATTTCTATGTCAAACTCTTGAAGCAGAAGTACCCATCTGATTAATCGTGGCTTTGAGTCTGGTTTAGTCAACAAATACTTTATAGCTGCATGGTCCGTATATATAATCACCTTGGACCCAATAAAGTAAGATATGAATTTCTCCAATGCATAAACTATAGCCAAAAATTCTTTTTTTGTGGTGGCATAATTTTGTTGCGCTTCATTCAGAACTTTTCTGGCATAGTAAATACCATACCATCCCATGTTAGGATTCGTCCACCCAGGATCGTCACTATAACCATACCGCATAGGGGAGAATTTATCAAGAAACTGATGCTCAAGATCTTCCCAACTGGTGACGGATCCTGGAATAAGACAACAACACCAATCCCTTGCCGCTCCATGTAATGAGTACTCAAATGCCCTAACGAACATATCCTCATCCGGGACATCTGGAGGTTTCATTGAAGAGCAGATGGTGTAGAACTCCTTCAAATGTCTATGTGGGCATTCACCTGCAAAACCATGAAACCTAGGCAGCAAATCTATCAGTCCAGTGTTGAAAACACAACGAATATCCTCCTTATCAATTGGAAACGACTCCCTAGGAGCACTCTCATGAGATGGAGGAGAAATCGTTCTGTTCTCAACATAGAAATCAACAGAGTATATATGAGAAGCAATATCAGAGTAACAAGCAGGAGGAGAATCATAGACACAAGCAGAATTAGAATTACTCACATAGCCAAAATAGGTAGACATGAGAAAGAAGGGGAAAGAAGAATGCAATGAAAATATGCAACTAAAGCTACCTAAATGCAACACACTATGACGAACACACAAAACAGAACAACACACTCACAACACAAGACAAAACACAACACACACTAACACAACAAAAGACCTAAAACCGAACCATTGGTCCCCGGCAACGGCGCCAAAATTTGATGGGTGTCGCGGCCCATGCAAATTTGATTGCATATAAGAAATGCAGTATAGTGCTAGGAAGTGACTCCTAGGTCGTCTCTCAAGGACCAATTTTGCGGTTCAGAATCAAGTCTAACACGAAAGGGGGAGGGTTTTGAAAAGTGTTTTTGTGACTTCAAATAACTAAATTAAAATGAATGGACATTAAACTCAACTGTGTAAGTTAGAAAACATCAAGGTAAAATAAAGTGCTAAACCCAACATTTCAACAAACAATTATCCAAACACAATTAAAACTATTAAAATGCAACACTAAATTAAGTGGATGAAAAACAACTCAACCTACTAATTAAACTAAGTGAAAACAAGAGAAATTAACAAGCCTATTTTACTTCTAGTAAATTAAGTGACCCAATATGCAATTAACAAATAAATTAAAAGTACAAATGGCCTAAGGAAACCTCTTGGCCGTGAGTCATGTTTCAACAAGTCAAACTTCAATTTCCACCTTCAATAAGCCACCAAAATGTGTTGACTTCTTGTCCCATGTGCACCATTCTTCAAGGAAATAAGCATGTGCCTTAAACACACAATAAAACCATGTTTTTCTCCCTTCCCATGCAGCAAAAACGCGATTGTACACACCAAGGCACAAAAAAGGTGAACTACCAAGTGGAAATGCCAAAAAAAATGCTTCAAACCAAAGGTTAAATGTAAGATACTTTGGGTGCTCCAACCAAGATGCCATGTAAGCAAAGTCAAAGGAAATTAAACACCAAAAACCTCCATTCTCAAGAGTGATTCTCGGCAGCAACAAGGAGAAGACAAAAACCAAAAAAAGAAATCTTCTTTCTATGAAAATTGTCTCATATTGTGCTTGTCCAAATGGGGAAAAAAATTAAATGCACCCTTTTCTCTCACTTCCAACCTCAATTTCAGTTTTCTTTCTTCTCAACCACCATCCAAAGCTTTCTTCTCTTCACATTACCAAGAATGAACCCCAAGAAACCAAAGTTTAAGTTGCAAATGAACACAAGAACAACAAACACAAACTTCTACTCATCAATCCACTTCTAACACTAACTTTTCTTCAAGTTTCTTTGCAAAAACGAAAATGAAACCTAAACCATCAACTCCAGCTCTGTCCAGCCACTATAACAACACAAAAATATGGTCCATTCCTTGTTTCAAACATCAAAAACGAAAACCAAGAAGAAAGATCCCAAACCACAACACCCACACATCAAGTTAAGCTCTATTCAACCCAAAACTCATATAGAACTCCATTTTTATCATCCAACCAAATAAAATGCAAAGAAAAACGTGAGGAACAGCAGTAAAGGAGAGGAAAAACGAAAATATAAAGTCACTCAAACCCAACAATCACCATTGAAATGCAAAGAAAAGCTTAAAAGCTCAAGCTTCAAACATAAAAAACAAGCAAATGGAAGAAGGAATTAAAGGATTTTCACCACCAATGAGTTAAGACAGCCAAGATTAAAGCAAGAGAAGAATAAAATCTGCAACTTTCTTCATTCAAATAGCCAAAACCGAAAACCCCATGGCAAGCTCCAAGAGAGAGTCTTCATACATGAAAACCTAGAAGAAAAATGAAGCAAAAATGTAAGCTATGGAAGTGTTGGTGTGTGTCTCGGTTTTTCCACCCCATATGACCAAGAGTTTTAATTTTGGTGGGGTCCACACACTACAAGTCAGCCCTAAAGGGATGCCACATGGCCCCCACAATTGGTTTTTACAAAAATGCCCCTAAAGGGGTCCAAAACACCTAATTCTAATTAAGGGCTTCTAGAAAACGAAATTACAACTTAATTAAAATGGAAGTGACTAAATTTTGAGTCTTGAATGATCACGTGACCATCCCTAATGCTCCAAATGATGTTTCCCAAAATTTCACTGCAACCAAAATACACTTAATCAGCTCAGAAAACCCAAATTAGCACAATTACGAATTTCCGACCAAATTAAGCAGAATTCGGAAAACGGGGAAATAACAGACAATTAAACACAATTCCCTGGTTTATTTAAGTGCAATAAACTAAATATAGTTCAAGAAATAACCACTCATCAAACAGATTTGTAACTCATGGTGCATTACTCTTTAATTTCATTTCTTTTCTTTGAATAGAAGAGCAAGGTGTGTTGTCATGTCCATGGGTCCACTCATCTTTATAGCATTTCTTTTTATTTTCATGAGAAGGAAGAGAGTGCACAATATCAATGATTGTCAATCTTGCTTTAATTTAGTAAAGGGTTGTCCCATCAAGTAGGAGTTTGTGTCTGGTGGTTGATTTTGAGAGAATAGTTTCATGCATTGCTTGTCATGAACATTCTATTAGTTCTGGAAGAATTTAATTTCAACTCTCTTTGGGAAGGGCCCGCTGGAACAAGGGTTGCTTTTAATTTTTAATTGCTTGCAATTGGTGTGCACACGGTACCAGCCACACCCATTTTATTTTTATTGCAGCTTTCGTTAAAACGGTGTTGGGAGGAATAAAAAATTAGCTTGCAGCCACCACTTTGTTTGAGGTTTTTCTTTTGGCTGGAACGGTGCTGCATCTCACATCCAAAAAAGGCATCACGTGAGAAATTCAATTTGAAATTGGATTGTGCACACGGTGACATTCAGCATATGGGATCATTTTGTTTATTGGAAAGCATAACACGTTAATAGCTAGTAGAGAATTGGTGAAGAGTGTCACGGCCAGAAACCACACATTTAAATTATCACTTGGTTTTCTTTTAGAAGCACATGTCACGGCCGAGGAATTATTTACGGTGCATTTACATTTTGTTTGGAGATTTAGTTTATTGGTGAAGACACTGATTTTTATTTAGCTTTGCTTGCTTTGTTTTAGCTTTACTCATTTAATTTTATCTTCACTTTTCAAGCATTTTTAACTTATTGTTTCAGTGAAGAATTGCCTTTTCATTTCTTTAGTTTACTTGTTGCATTTTCATTTTATTTTACTGATTACGCACCTTAGCATTGAATCTGATTCCAGTATTTTCATTTACTTTAATGTTGTCTAGTTTGTTCGGTTGCGTTAATTTCATTGCGATGTTAGCTTAGGTTAGTCAAGTTGGTCATTAGCGAGATTATAATGTTTCCTTGAGATTTCTGGACTGTAATTGTGTTTGCCACTCTGACTTGGTTAATGTGAAATCTGTATCTGCACTTGCAATTGGGTATACATTTAGTTGCCCAATTGGTGTTGAGTCTTCACTTAGTTGATGAAACTGCATGGTGTAAATTGGATTTGATGTTAACATTACGTTCGCTTATTTCAATTTTATGAAAACAATATTAACCTTTGCTTAGTTGGTTAACTGTGTTGGATTAGAGGTTCGAGTAGCCCCTTGTTGTGTTAATCTGTGATTGTAAGCATTGTAATTAAGTTAATGACCAACAATTTTCATTTTGTCTTTGAAATCGTTGTTACATCTGTGTTCGCATTTATGTTTTTGCATCCGCGTTTTGATTTAATTCATCCGCATTAACAAAACCATTGACAAACCCCCCCCCCCACTTTGTGTCTAACCTAATTCTCGAACCACATTTGGTCCTTGAGAGACGACCTAGGAGTCACTTCCTAGTACTATACTGCATTCTGTATGCACATTAAATTTGCATGGGGTGTGAACCCATCAGCATACTGTTAGAAACTATTATTATAGACATGTTGCTCTTCCTCAAGGATTATGTGTATGGATACCAAAGGAACATGTAACAAGTACTAACAATCAAGGACCCAAAGTCAAATGGGTACCAGGAACCAAAACTTAAATGTTTTTGCAGGATATACAGCTGATGCAGAACTGTTCTCAAGGAAGAATCACTATGGAAAATATCCAAAACCTTGGGTGTCTACAACTGGTAAATTTGTATCTATCTGCTGCATCATGCATATACTGATTGTTTGTTGCTGTATGATTGTTTGTGTTATGTGTTTAATGTTCTGATTGATTGAATTGGGCTTAAATGACTTTATGTGTCCCAGTCGACTCCCAATATTAATACATTCAACTCTGACCCCTTTTTTTGAATCCAAAATTTTTTAATATTCCATTCACACATATCTGAGCCTTACTTGAATTCCAAATAATTTTTGTCTTGTTATCTTCCAATATCTCTCAAAATTATGCAAGAAAGTTTCAAGAATCGTCTTGTCATGGGATCTTCAAGCATTTCAGAAAATGATGATTGCATGTCAAAAATCAGCATGGGTGAGTCTAACTCACTCAGTTGGTTCAGAAATGAAAAGGAACAACAACGCTTCATAAATGGGTCGGCAAAGGCTATAACTACTCCTATGAACATCAATCTTGATATGTGATGGGTGTCGCGACCCATACAAATTTGATTTCATATTAGAAATGCAGTATAGACTAGGAAGTGACTCCTAGGTCGTCTCTCAAGGACCAAATCTGGTTCGAGTCTTAGGTCTAACACGTAGTGGGGGGGTTGTGAAGAGTTTTTGCAAGGAAAATCAAACTAAATTAAATGCATGGGAATTAAACACAACCAGACATAGTTGAAAACATTGAAATAAAGTAGAAAAACAATAAAGCCGAACGGTTCTTCACAAGGTCGAACGATTCTATTCACATGGTTGAACGGTCCTAACACGAGTGTGCCAGAAACCGAACGGTGATGTTCATAAGAACGAACGGTCCTGATGAGGAGACCGAGTGACAATTAAAGTAGACCGAATGGAAATTAGAGCTGGCAACTAAAATGAATAAATGCAGAGACAAGCCGAACGGTCTTGAGGGTGACCGAATGGTATTAAGCAAGTGCAAAAATAGTAAACTTGCAGAATTCAAAACATAGTGTAGCGGAAATCAAATTGCAAAAACAAAATGCTAGAACAGTAAACGTGCAGAATGCAGAAAACGTAAATGCAGCTAAATGTAAATGAACTTAAACACGGAATGAGCAGTAACTCGCAGAACAGTAAAATGCACCAGCAAGGTAAGAGATGATGAGCAGTAAAATGCAAAAGTGAAGAAGACAATGAATAGTAAAATGAAACTGAAAAGTGGATGCATCAATGATTTCAACTCTTAACGATTCAATACATGGAAATGGAAATGAAAAAAGAAACAGAACCTAAACCTCCCGCAAAGGGGAGACGAAGAAGATGCTCCCTAAAACTAAGTGGTGGCGGAGAGACCTCTTCTCTCTAGGGTTGTGTGCCCTTTTTAAAGGATGGGTGGGGTCCACCCATAAACCCTAGGTGGTGACAAGTGTCCTCCTATGGACCTAACCTACAAAATGACCTAAAGTTGGGCCCAAAGTCCTAAAATTTTAACCAACTACAATACAAAACAAAATTGAGCTACACTAATGACGTGGCCACCCTTTTGAAGTCCAAAATGTGCTTCCAACACCGCTGCTACGTTCCTTTGGTCACCTCTGCTAACTGTTCGGCCATAACTGGCTTGCCGTTCGGTGAAACACTAATCTAGAGGTTAGTTCATTGGTGCTCAGTGCAGCCTTCATCAGACCGTTCGGTCATGCATTGCTCGGTCTAGCACACCATGCCAACTGTTGCGTTCAGTCTCACACTTCCAGGACCGTTCGGCCAAACTCTTGGAAGGTTGTTCGGACATGCCGTTATTCAGAGGTCGTCCGGTTCAGTAAGGGCTCAGAACAAGTGATCAGCGCAACATCAAGACCACACGGTCAAATACTTCAACAAACCGTTCAGTCATCTTCAGCAGACTGTTCGGTCACCTTCAATGGACACTTTCTCAAATTCTCAACAGTAATTGTCCTGCACAAAATGATTGAAATAATTAAGCCCAAATAATTCAAATTAATCCAAATAATTAGTCTTGTAATTCAGCCCAAATAGTGAAAATGAGATAAGAATGGAGAATTAAACACAATTCATTAACAAAATATGGTGTGGCAAGCTAAGTGTATAGTGAAGAATGGTGACTCATCAATATGTTCATAATTGAAGGATTTATATTTCCATTCTGGTTAGAAGTGCAAGGATTGTCTGATTTCATACAGATGAGAGGGACATGTTATCCAGAACTGGTCAATGTATTCTATCACAACTTATGGGTAGAAAATGGAGACATCTTCTCTACGGTAAAAGGGGTGGACATCCACTTTGATGATACACTTTGGAATATTCTGACAAACTTACCATCTGAAGGCGTATTATCACACTTACCCACATCAAAAGTGAATACCTTACTGAACAAGAAACATGTATATCTTGAATGGTTAAGATTTACGGGTGTATATACCATTGTAAAGATATTCGCTCATGAAGGACTACTGAAGGAAGAGAAAATTCTTGCCCACATCTTGGCAAAAATTATTCTACCCGGAAGAATAAAAAAGGATCGAATGACAACAGAAGACATTTTTTTACTTCATGCTATCAAGAACAGTATCTTTACCAATTGGTTACAAGTGATTAAAGATCATATGGAATATTGTGCCATGAAAAGATCCCTATTCCTGCCCTATGCATGTCTAATAAGCAAAGCATTAATACTTCTTGGTGTTGATGTCAAGAATGAGCGCAAATGCATTTGGGTTCTTCAAACTCGTTTGACAAAGACTCAATCATGTCTCTTGGACAGGTAGAAACGATAAATGGATGGAAATTAATGGGTGAAAATTGTTTGGAATACCTTACAGAGAAGAAAGAGATGGTGATAGCTGGTGGAACACAATTCTTCCCAGAAACGAACTTTGACAAATATGTTGTCAATCAAATTAGGATTCTTCATGACAAATGTGACAAACTTGAAAGCATGCACAATGCAAATCTGCAACTGCTGACTTAAGAATCTAATGATGAAGATCTGTTGAAAATTTCTGATCTTTTAATCCTCATGTGTCTTTGTCTTCACTCCTATGTCATGACTGTGTTCCCTATAGCTTCATTCTAGCATAGTGTCAACTGTCCCTGTATCTACTTTGTATAATGGCATATAAAGCCATCTTTTGGATGTTTTCTTTGTTTTGTCTTTATTTCCTTGTTCTTGCACTACCAATGTAATATCGTTTATCCAAGGAAATAAAATTAGTTGTTTGAATCAATCAATTTACTTAATCTGTTGAATAAAATCTGATACTCTGTTTGATTGATTCGACTGTGCTCTGTTTGAAGTCAACTATGCTTAAACTGTCATGCATTCTTATATATTGACTTCTGTTATGATATGATTAAATTCTTGCTTAACCACTATGCTTGATCTAGAAAAGGTTACTGAAAGGTTTTGCAGGAAGGTCATTGCTTTGGAAATTTACATTTGGAATTCAACATTTGGAAAAACAATGCATTCAACTAATGATTTAAAGCATTTGACTATGTCTAAACTGGTTAACAATTCCAATTCTGGAATTTGATTCTATCCTTAGTGACTGCTTAAATCATTGCTGATTTTATATTATCTCTGCTATTTACATGATTCTATATCTGAATTGAGATAATATTGTGAGATTGTTGATATTTGTATCATTGCATCTACATGTGGATTGATAATTTGACTATGATACAAATCTATGCTTAAACTTTTGTTTAATATGTGATATTCTACATTGTGCACTCAAACTGTTTTTGAAATTCATGCATAATGACAGGGGGAGTATCACTGCATTACACACATGTTTCATCACACACCTATATTTCAGGGGGAGTTTAAACTGTTTAGTGATGAACTTGTGATCTGTGAGAGCATCATTGTGTTTTACAAACTGCATATCTTTATGATGCATCTCTGTTTTTCAAAACTGCATAAATATCTAAAGCATTCCTTTTTTGTTAATTCACAAAGGGGGAGAGATATTCATGAGTGTATGAGTGCAAGTCTATATGGGGAGAATTGTTGCTTCATACTTTATCTGCTTGGTGATATTTTTGTTGTATTTACAGAGTAACTAAACTGTTGTGATTGTTTATGATATTTGTTTTTACTCTGTCAATTGTGGAACTGTACAAACATGGTTAAGTTATTAGTCATGGTTGTGCATCATCAAAAAAGGGGGAGATTGTTGAGATTGTTGACAACACAAACTCTATATCAAACTTGTTTGTGATGATGACAAGACAATGCTTAATAGCAGTACATATGTTCTAGTATTACATGTTCGTGTGTTTTATTATTTGACATAGTTACTGAACATGTTTTGATGAATTGCAATGTATGTTCCTATGCTTGGCTACGTGATGTTATTGTGGAACATGCTTGTCTTGAAATGTAAGATAAAATGTTTTTGATTACTGCACATTTCAGAAAAGAAAAAGATCACAAGCACCTTTATGAACTTTTATTTGTTGTGACAAAGTTCTAGTTTAGTCGAATACACTCATAATGGATTCGACTATGCTAAAACCTTTGTACAAACTTTGTGAAACTGTGATGTGTGAGATTTTGAGTTGAAAATAAATTCAAAGTGTTTTCTTATGTGTCAGTCGACAGTGTGGATCACACATTCGACTGTATTACTGTTATATTTGGAATTTTGTTAAGCCTACACGATCCAACGGCTATATTTTTCAAAAGTTAGTTAAGATTGACTGACTTGGTCAACTGTCTTAAATGAGTATTGATTTGGTTGACTGAGGAGCCTTATGTTGACTGTCTGTTATAACTGTCTTATAACAGTCGACTGTATTAGTAGACTATTCGACTTAAATGTAATATGAAATAACATAAAACCATAAATAGTCAAAACACAAATTGTTCAGAGACTTTTGTGATCTAACATTTTCATTGTCCTGTTTCAAATTGAATTCTCTGTCTTAGAAGCTCCAAGAATTCTCCAAGAAGACGGTGGTGATCTTTCATGAGAGAGATTCAAAGGGATGAGTCTTTCACGCATACTGTTTGATGAACATGTACACAAAGAAGGTGCTTCTAGTTTGATCTTGATAGGCTTGGCATCCTGTGAAGACTGCTGCATTTGACTGAAGGCTTGGCAACCTGTGAAGTCTGTTGTAATAGGCTTGGCAACCTGTGAAGCGTGCTGTGATAGGCTTGGCATCTGTGAACAGTGCTGGTAACAGTTGAGGATTGTTCGACGTGGGTGCAGATTGCTGAAGAGGAGATTCTTGCTGCAATTCTGGTTTGTGTGTGCAACTATATTTGGTTTTGGGTTAGAGAGGAAATTTATATTTTTGCGTGGTGCTTCAATAAATTCCTTGTTGTAAAAACCACAACCATTATAGTGCATTTGCTTCCGAGATTGGAAGGACACTGGATGTTGGCATTGTTGGGTGAACCAGTATAAAAACCAGTGTTTGATTTTCTCTATCCCTGCACTCTTTATTTCCAGTCGACTTTGATTGTTTAGCAGTCAACTATGTTTTTTCGCTGCATTGAATTTTCATTACTTGCATTTCAAGGAAAGATCAAAAGCTTTGAATTTTCATACCAAGATTGTGAAAAGATTTTGTTTTTGAACAAACACTAATTCACCCCCTCTCTTAGTGAAAAACGAAGCCAAGCTGTTTCCTAACAACTACGACTAAGTTCATTTTTCTCCTAAACCATTTAATTGATGGCCTTCTATATCTTATACTTCCAAGATGTGAGAAAGATCAAATACCTACTATCATTTTTTTTAAGCCTTCGGTATACATGACCAAAACTGTGGACACAGTGAGGTTTTTGGCTATACAAGGAGCGGACTGCGTTGAGCGACAATTTGAGGCGTTGCGATTTTTGAGCGTTTGAGAGAGCGTCAGAGCTTCTGAGTGAGAGAGCTTGAGAGATTTGAGCACGAGTGAGACCCTACTTTGTTGAAAAAAACTGGCAAGCGTACCAGATCGTTTCAAGTAATATAATTGGTAAAAGCCAATGTCGTTCTTCCCAAGAGACTCGAAGGCCTTATCGTTCGTGTGAATAGAAATCGTAAGACTTGTAAAGAAAGAACAAGTGGTTTTAATGTAAGAACAAAAAGTAAACATGTAAATTTGGTTGATTCAATTGACGAGAAAAAGACTATGGTTAAATGGAGTTGTTGGGGTTTACAATTTCATCTTATCCACTCTCTCTTATCTACTCCTCTTATTTAATTCGCTTTGTTATCTAATTGTCATGCAAACTTTCTTAGTCTACCCTTAACCCGATCCCTCGGTGAAAAGAGCCTATTACTAATTACTGGCTTGCTATCCCTAACCTCCCCTAGTAATTAATAATGCATTATAAACAGAAGCAAAAACAATTGATAGTCCTACCCCCCTAGTTCATGACAGTATCGTACGTTCCCGTATCAAAAAAGACAAACAACGATTATCAAATGAGTTAAACGATAAAAGCTTTAAGCGCATAAGAGAAACCCAACAATTGATAATCAAAGCATATGACAAGCATATAAATAAATAAGAGTTTCAATAAAAGAGAGTTTCAAAAGATTACATCGTTCCCCAACAACAAAAGGGTTTAGTTCAGCATTGAGATGGTGAAACTAGATGAAAAATGATGGAAGAATGGAAAAACAAACCCTAGATTGGATAAAAAGGAGCCTAAGCATCCAAGAGATCTTCTCCAAGGAGTGAAAATTAGGTCTAGCCGCCCCTCTCTGTCAAAAGAATGAGAATGAAATCGCAATAGGGCTATTTATAGCTAAGGAGCGTCACAGAAAATAGGCCCAAGCCCAGCAGACAACCACCTGACGTCGCACTTAAGCCGCCCGGCGGTTTGCCCATAATCGCGTCACCGCCCGGCGCTAGGGGTCCACCGCCCAGCGGTTTGCCACTAATCGCAAATCTGCCCGGCATCCATGCCAGGGTGTTGGACAGTGCCATCTCCTCGCATTTGGCCGCCCAGCGGTGAATTTGACCGTTCGACGGTTCCCTAGACTCTTCTTTTCTTCAGTTTTCTTCCTTTTCCTTGAGTATAAGACCTTCATCTTCAACCTCATTCTTGACTTCCATAAAAAATGCTACAAAACAATGCAAAACAAGCATAATATCGCTAAAAACAGCTTTTGACTCTCTATTGACTCATTTATTGTGTTTTCCTTGATTCTAAGCTCATTCTAAGCTATAAAGGGAGTAATTTGGTCTAAAATGACATATGAAAATAACTGTTTTTCAACCGTTATCACAACCCAAACTTAGAACTTTGCTTGTCCTGAACCAAACAAAACAAAACAGCAAACAAAACAAAGCTTGGCTTTCTACTATTTCATCCAATGGTTCGACACTCCTAAAGTACATGACAAGAACTACTCAATTTCTGACCTTCAGTGAAATCAAATCAAGAGGCATGCATTCTTTCAATTCAGTTCAGTTCACAGATTTCTCAACAGATGTTACACATTATGAATGACCAATCCACTAAGCAAAGATGCAATCATAAAATTTAGCAATCCTCACCAGGCAAGTCTTTCACTCAATCACTCAAGTGTTTAGGGTGACACTCCTACTCTCTATCATTCACAAGTCACGTGAAATAAAATTGCCATTCATCTCAAACAATGAAAATCCTCACATGCAAATGCCATCAAAAGGACTTTTCCAAGGCTTGTATTGAGGCTGGGCTAACAAGAAAAATTGGTTTTTTTTGGAATGCAAAATCCTTGAGTTAAGAGAGCTACAATGATGTTCAAAATTTAAGCACAACTTTCTTCCTCACCAATCTCACTTATTTCCCAACTTCTTCCCTTTTCTTTTGAATTGAGCTCATCTTCATGTTTTTCTTCTTTTCTTTTCTTTTTCTCATGCATTTTTCTATTTCAACGATTGAGCTCAATGCTTTTCAATTTCCTTTCAATTTCCCCCACATAACCCCAAACTTGAACCTTTTCAATGTATACAAGTATTCTCAACCCAACTCAAAGTAAATACTTTCAAATCAAGGGTTTTCATACTGTTTAAGGTCAAGGTTCAAAAAGGATATACAATTTTATTTTATTTTTTGGGTGAAAATTTGGCTAAATAAGGGTTTCCAAACATGGGCTTGATCATACCACATAAACATGTAATTCAATCAATTATCAAGACTAAGGCAATATCATTCACGATTCCCTGTAAATAGTACATACATCAGTAAAGACTCTGGAGCTCAATATCTCACACAACATGCTTTCTCACACGTCATTCATGAATCTGCTTAGCATCACAATCACAATCATAAACCACTATACATCTGTTCATATAGTTAGTGGACCATTCACTTGGATATCAACACACACACATTCTCAGTCATCAACCACATTGAATCATCATTGAATAACTCGTCATGCATTTTATAAAATGAAACCACCATCAGAATCAGTGTACAAGCCAAGCACAGACACAAAAATAAAATGTTCCTATACTAAAAATCAAAAGTACAAAGGAAAAAGAAAGATAAAACCTGGGTTGCCTCCCAATAACGCTTGTTTAACGTTACGAGCCTGACCCAGTAAAGCTCAAACACCCGTCAATAGGTGTTAATATTCTCCTTATCACCAACTTTGAAAGCTCTGTCTGCTTTAATAGCCTTGACAACCCATAACTTATTCTTGAATTTCACTTGGTGTGCCAGGTTTGGGTTTGTCACTTTTCACATTAGGGTGTTGGTGAACCAATTCTCCTTCCTTATCCTTCTCTTGATGATTTTGTGCTCCTAGTAAAATTTTATCCTGCACATACTAAAGAACATTGCACTAGAGCACATAATTAGCTCAAAAAATAAAAACAGTAAAAATATTATTTTATTTTTAATTTTCGTTTTTTTTATAAATACAGAAAAATAAAAACAGAAAAATAAAAACAGAAAAATAAAAACAGAAAGATAAAAGCAGAAGAATAAAAACACCCCTCAGTAGGTGCTAATTCTCTTTGCTAGATATTCTTTTCTTTTTCTACTTCCTGCTAAATTTCTTCATAAAATTGTGAAACACCATGCATATGTTTCCATGTTTCAATCATAGGAACTTTAATCTCCAATTTCTTGAAGATCTCCATATAGTGCTTGACTTTCTTTTCCTTCCTATGATTTTTCTTTTGATGAGGAAGGGGTTTTTCATATGATCTTTTCTTCTTTCCTCTCTTCCTCTTTTTCTCAATCTTTTCCTCCCTCAACTTTCTCTTTTTCTCTTTTCTTCTTTTCTTCTTTATTTTGAAATATTTTTTCTTTTTTTCTTTTTTCTCAACCACTTCTTTTTCTTTCTCCTCATTTTTCTCTTCCTCACTCAACCCTTCTGTTTCTTTCTCCTCTATCTTTCCTCATCTCTCTCTATCTTTTCCTCATATATCTCTATCTCTTCTTCCTCTATCTTCTCCTCCTCAACAACCTTATCATTTTCATAGATAGTGGCTTGACATTCCTTTTTATGGTTAACTTCAGTATTAACCCTAATACCTAGAGACTTCAACATGTAAGAGAGTTGTGCCTGCCATAATCGTTCTTCTGCTTCCCCCAATGTTTCTCTTCGTACAAAAGATTGTTTTTGTTGTAAACGTTGTTCGGCTTCCCCCAACGTTTCTTTCTGCAAAGAGAATTGTTTCTTGTGTAAGCGTTGTTTAGCTTCCCACCGTAAATGTTGTTAGGCTTCCCCCAACATTTCTTTTAGCAAGGAGAATAGCTTCTGCGTAAAACTTGTTCAGCTTCCCCCAATGTTTATTTTGTCACAGAGAATAGTTCCTGCCGTAAACGTTGTTCAACTTCCCCTAATGTTTCTTTTGGCCTAGAAAGTTGTTGCTTAACATCTCGCCCATTCTGGATTTGATCCAAGTTTGAGTGAGGTTCCCACTGATAACGTTTGAAAAACCGTTATTTTCATATGCTATTTTAGACCAAATTATTTCCTTTACTGCTTAGAATGAGCTTGAAATCAAACAAAACTCAATAAATGAGTCAGTCGAGAGTCAAAACCTGTTTTTAGCAATATTATGCTTGTTTTGCATTGTTTTGTAGCAATTTTGATGGAAGTGAAGAATGAAGGTGAAGATAAAGGCCTTAGACTAAATATAGAGGAAGAAAATCAAGAAAAGAAGAGTCTAGAAACCGCCCAGCGGCAGCATTGCACCGTTGGGTGACCAAATGCGAGGAGATGGCACCAAAGGCAGCGACGCCTGGCGGTTTTGCGATAAGAGGCAAACAACCGGGCGGCATAAGTGTGACGCCGGGATGTTGCCTGTTGGGCTTGGGCTTGTTTTCTGTTGCGCTCCTCAACTATAAATAGCCCTAGTGCGAATTCATTCTGATTCTTTTCACAAAAGAGGGTGGCCAGACCTACTTTTCACTCTCTGGAGACGATCTCTTGGATGCTTAGGCTCCTTTTCATCTTTTCTAGGGTTTGCTCTTCCATTCTTTCATTATTTTCATCTTGGTTCACCATGACAATGGTGAACTAAACCCTTTTGTTGTTGGGGGAACAATGTAATCTTTTGAAACTCTCTTTTATTGAAACTTTTATTTAATTATATGATTGTCATATGCTTTGTTTATCGATTGTTGGGTTTCTCTTCTGTGCTTAAAGCTTTTATCGTTTAACTCATTCGATAACTGTTGTTTGTCTTTACTGATAGGGGAACGTACGGTACTGTCATGAACTGGGGAAATTCCTTGATCAATGAAATACCACCTAGGGATAGGGAGGTAGGACGGTCAATTGTTTTTGTTTTTATTCGGTAATGCATTGCTAGTTGCTAGGGGAGGCTAGGGATAACAAGCCGGTAATTAGTAATAGGCTCTTTTCGCCGAGGGATCGGGCTAAGGGTAGGCCAAGAAAGTTTGCATAACAATCAGATAATAAAGCAAATTAAATAAGAGGAGTAGATAAGAGAGGGCGGATAAGATGAAATTGTAAACCCCCAACAACTCCACTCATCCATACTCTTTTCGTCAATTGAATCAATCTCATTGCATGTTTATTTTCTGCTCTTGCATCCATAACAATTAATTTTATTTCTTTACAAGTCTTATTATTTTAATTGACACGAACGATAAGGCTGTGAGTCCTTTGGGAGAGAACGATATCGGGTTCTACCGATTTTATTACTTGGGACGATCTGGTATGCTTGCAAGTGAGTCAACACCCACTAGTGGTTGAATTCATCTTGGTAGAATTGAGTGTCCATATAATCAAATTCTTGTCTGTACTGCATTTTGCAAACATTAGGCACAAAACCCTAGAAAACATTTATTAGAACAAAATTAAAAACAAACATAAAATCAAGTCAAATTTAATCAATTTACACTACTAGATAAGTTAAACCAAGAGTCCCCGGCAACGGCGTTAAAAACTTGTTGAACAAAACTGACAATCGTACCAAATCGTTTCAAGTAATATAATTGGTAAAACTCAATATCGTTCTTCCCAAGAGACTCGAAGGCCTTATCGTTCGTGTGAATAGAAATCGTAAGACTTCTAAAGAAAAAGAAAGTGGTTTTAATGCAAGAACAAAAAGTAAACATGCAAATCTGGTTGATTCAATTGACGATAAAAAGACTATGGTTAAATGGAGTTGTTGGGGTTTACAATTTCATCTTATTCACTCTCTCTTATCTACTCCTCTTATTTAATTCACTTTTTTATCTAATTGTCATGCAAACTTTCTTAGTCTACCCTTAACCCGATCCTCGGCGAAAAGAGCCTATTATTAATTACTGGCTTTCTATCCCTAGCCTCCCCTAGTAATTAATAATGCATTATAAACAGAAGGAAAAACAATTGATCGTCCTACCCCCTATTCCTAGGTGGTATTGCTTAATCAAGGAATTTTCCCAGTTCATGATAGTATTGTATGTTCCCGTATCAATAAAGACAAACAACGATTATCGAATGAGTTAAACGATAAAAGCTTCAAGCACAGAAGAGAAACCCAACAATTGATAATCAAAGTATATGACAAGCATATAAATAAATAAGAGTTTCAATAAAAGAGAGTTTCAAAAGATTACATTATTCCCCAACAACAAAAGGGTTTAGTTCACCATTGTGATGGTGAAACTAGATGAAAAATGATGGAAGAATGGAAAAATAAACCCTAGATTGGATAAAAAGGAGCCTAGGCATCCAAGAGATCTTCTCCAAGGAGTGAAAATTAGGTCTAGCCACCCCTTTCTGTCAAAAGAATGAGAATGAAATCGGAATAGGGTTATTTATAGCTGAGGAGCGTTACAGAAAACAAGCCCAAGCCCAGCAGACAACCGCCCGGCGTGGCACTTATGCCGCTCGGCGCTAGAGGTCCACTGCCCGATGGTTTACCACTAATCACAAATCTGCCCGGCGTCCACGCCAGGGTGTCAGACAGTGCCATCTCCTCGCATTTGGCCGCCCAGCGATGAATTTGACCGTTGGGCGGTTCCTAGACTCTTCTTTTCTTCAGTTTTATTCCTTTTCCTTGAGTCTAAGACCTTGATTCTTCACTTCCATCAAAAATGCTACAAAACAAGCATAATATCGCTAAAAACAACTTTTGACTCTCTACTGACTCATTTATTGCGTTTTGCTTGATTCTAAGCTGTAAAGGGAGTAATTTGGTCTAAAATGACATATGAAAATAACTGTTTTTCAACCTTTATCACCCTTTGAGTGTGTCTAAGAGATTCCTAGTGAGCCCTCTGCCAAGTGAGACTATGCCTCTGCTTCCACGTGCGTAAGTTTTTCTCTCCCTCCAACCTTCTTCTCTTTGTTCAAGCTCTTGTACTATGTTTTTATGCTTTTACGCTTCTTTAGTATTATGTTCTTTACTTCTCTTTCCTTTTTGTCTTTTTCTTACTCGTTATATATACGTTGTCATATTAATGAACACTTTGTCTTAAAACACGGGGTATATAGCACAAAAAACCGTTGTTAATCTCCCTTCGTTTGAAGGTATGACAGAGACATTCGAGTAAAACAACGCCACGTACCCCAATTGAAACAAACTTTTATTTTAATTTCACAAATATTGACTATTTGGACTTAGATCTAGTTAGGATCCATTGCGAGGACCGTGAAACAGATAAATTTCTGGACATTGAGACTTTAAAGACTGGAGAATGAAAATTTAAACTAAAAAGAGAAGAAGCAAAATGAAAAACTTGACTTAAAATGGAAACTTGACTTGAACGTAATAAATCTTTTTACTTTTAATTTTATTTTTATTGTTATTATTTTTTTTATAGAAGAAGTTTGAACAAAAACTTAGAAAAAATGGATATCAAAGCCAAGACGGGTTACAAACGATGGCGGTCCACCCCGAAATAAGTTAAAATCTTGTTGGACATCTTCAACTATGGGATCATTAATCCTAGTCGAGATTAGATTCGCAAGATTGCAGGACGACTCAGGGAGTACGGGCAAATCGGAGAATACAACATCTATTGCTGGTTCCAAAACCATGGAAACCGAGTGAAGCATTGACGCTTGCCGCAAGACGTCTCTGATACATCTGAACCTTCATACACCCTCCTACCGTCGTTTATGTATGGTAAACATTTTTTTTTAAATTTCATTATTTATTTTATTTTATTTATCTCTGATAACGGTTGATAAATCGTTATTTTCATATGTTATTTTAGACCAAACTACTCCTTTTACTGCTTAGAACGAGCTTAGAATCAAGCAAAACATGTAAGTTGCGTCTGTTGAGAGTCAAAAGCTGTTTTTAGGTGGAACCATCCCAAATCTCTCATCGCGCTACTCCAGCCTTGCATTATCTGCAACACCATCTACTCACGTACAAGTACGATCATCGTAGGTGGAACCACAACCACAAACGTAAAGGGTGAGTAATTATGGACATAACATAGCATATAATTTCAAAGACAACATCATAACATAGACTAAAATAGTCATCACATCACAACGCATCTCAGTATTCAACTCATAACTCAAATCATCACCACCCATACTATCATAGTCATAGCATTACAATACATCACAGTATTAAACTCACAACTCAAATCATTTACACAAGCTTCTGTTGTTTCCTTGAATTTTGTCGTACCAAACCTGTTTCACAAAACAGGGCGATTCGAGCCGCCTTCCATTGCAACTTCAGGCCTATCTCCCCGACTTCTCAAGGAATTACGAGTAAAAACTTCGGTTAGGCGTACCTACCGAGCACTATACTCACATGAGCCGAAGTCATTGGGCGAGACATTCAACCCTCTCTAGTCTTCGCGCACGAGAATAGGGTGACACTCGAATATCAGTCTCCGTAGAGAACTCAACACACTATCGTATCGCAATACGAACACCACCGGTTAGACAAAAATTCTGAGGAAATGACAGAACACTTGCTCTCACAACTTCACCATCACAACCATACACATATCACCCGCATATACAAAATCAACGAAATTCATTGACCAACAATTAATTAAAAATACTCAAATAATTAAATAAATCAATTTTTTCACAATAAAATAAAATTAATTATTTTCCTACTGGCGCACCCCCGTGAAATTATTAATCTCACCCTCTCATCCACTAGAACCAATATTTCTAGTGCACCCCCGCTTTTACTAAAATCACAACACATAATAAAACACACTTTTTAATGTAACCCTTTTTATCTTAAATACACTCCCCCTCATAAATCTACCAACCCAAGTGGATCCCACTAGTCTTTTTAATTTAAAATCAAACTTTTTTTTTTCTCTCTCCAAGTGGACCCCACTTGAATCACTCTTTTCTCACAAAACTCTCTTTCTCTCTCCCTTTTTTCTACTTACGTAACATATCTCTTCTTCCCCTCTTTCTCTCTTTTTTTTTTATTATTAAACCAAAATCCACCTCACTCCTCTTTTGTCACCAAAACAATGGACCCCACTTCCCACTTTATTTCACCTTACGTAGCACACACTCCCATGCACACACCTCTCCTACTCTTTTCTTTCCTTCTTCTCTCCTTCCTACATTAAATGCCACGGCCCCACACCATCTCACACACCACTCTTTTATTTTGTTTCTTCTATTCACTCTCTCCCACTACACTTACATTGCAACACACTTATACCTCACACACTCTTTTAATTTTATTTTGACTTTTCAAACACTCATCTGTCACTCACATCTTTTCACATTAACCACACACACATGTTCTCTTACTTTTATTTTTCCCTCTTCACTCTCCACAGACATTCACGTAACCAACACACCCACACCATTCCATTCTTCCTTTTCTTCTTCTTGCTTCACATCACTCCTTCTTCTTTTTTCTTCAATCCTCTTTACGAAAAATCCATGCATCTCCACTCCAACTCCAAGTCCCCCACCTTTTCCTTTGCCTCTTTTAAGTGAGTTGTAATGTTCCCATCTCCACCTTCCGCTTCCATTCTTCTTTCTCCATGTTCTTCTTCCACCCAAGACACCAAAAACTCCATTCTTCTTCACTGTTTTTCATCAACCCCATGTATCCCAACTTACCAAAGTCTCAAATTATCTCTTCTCAATCTCATGACTCATTCTTTTCTCTTCCAACAATGGAAGAGAACTCTCAAACTCTCAATACCATCCCACCCGCACTCTTAGTCAAAGAGTGTAGATAAGCATCTCACAAAATATTATAATTCATACATGGTAATAAGGAAACAAGATGCACACCATATAACATGACTTTAAGTGTACCCATAAAACTTTTTCATACACACACACCACCCCAAAGTGTCCAAAACATGTATACCCATTTTAAGAACAACACTTTTTTGAAAAACCAACATGTAAAGTTCAAAGTATACCCATAACTACAAAAAAAACGAAAATCACTATATATATACAATCCAAAGTATACCCCTTCACAACCCCATTTTGAAAATGCATGAAAATAATCATTCTCCATACAACAACACATGAAACTAAACACAAAAAGAGAGAGCATGCATCAACATATTAACTTTAATCTCAACACAAAAGAAAGAAAGCATGCATCATTATTATCATGTTACCTTCTACCCATCATACACCATATTATGTCCCAAGTTAAACCCCTTATCTTACTTCCAAGCTAGCTTCCAAAGGCTCTTAGGTTTCTTTCCTCACTAGACAACAAGCTTCCACTCTTCTTGGTCTCCTACAAGTGACGTCCAAAAACTCCAAAACTAGGGTGGCTCTTCCTTTCTCTCACCAATTTGGTTGCTCTCCAAAAGTGACTCTCCAAGTCACGGTTCTCTCCTTATTTTACTCACCAAAATGTTTTGTTTTTTCCAACCCTACTAACTTAACTTACACCCTTAAGTAGAAACTTACCTTAAACCTCACTAACCCTTCACTAACCACTCAAGGTTACTCCCATAAACACCCTATCCCACTAACTTCAGATTACCCCTTTCCTAACTCTCCATTAACTCCAATAACCTCACTTTAATGGTGATAAATGGTAATGTTAAAGTACCCCAATAATATTAATTTAGGTAACCTACAACTCTTATTAAATTGGTAACCTCCCAAGGGAATCAAGAGTCACTTGTAATATTTCCATAGCTATGAGAAAGTGTGCCCAACATCCATGCAAAGTAGAAAAATGAAAAGCTAATGGCCATGCATTGTAACGTAAAGAATGGATGAGGAGCAACACCCCTCCTCTGGAACGTTCACACTTCCATAAGCAACCCAACTTTTTCTCTCTCCAACCATGCAATGCAAAAAAATAAAATCAATTAAAAATATTCAATGAAAGGCACATAACACAAACACAGGTGAAACTACTCTCCTTCCACTTTCTCACTCCAAAATCCATACATACAATACCAATAAAATAATAAAACATTGACCACTTCTCTTTCATCATTTAATACATAAAAAAGTAAAGCAAACAAGGCTTTAGAAACAAATTCCAGCTACATTCATGTCCAACCCATCAAATTTCATCTTTCTTACCTCATGGTGGGACCCACATGCCAAGGTGGAAAATTAAAAGAGCTAGGAGTCTTTTTGGTCTTGGAAGGGTTAGAACTTGAGACCAAGCACACAACCCTCCAATGCACACACACAATTACCACTAGACCAGACTCCATCCGCTGATAAAATAGCGCAAACAATTATATTTTCATACGTTTTCAAGTTTTTCGAAAATTAATAAAAAAATCAATATTAATTTAATTTTCTTCCCTTCCGTAAATATTTCTCAACAACGTTTCACATCACAATCATTATCTAAAAATAAAATACTTAAAATAAGTAATCGTTTTATTTATACGGGTCTTACATGCTCCCCTACTCCAAATATTTTCGTCCTCAAAAATTAAGGCTACTATGTGAACAAATGCGGGTATTCTTTTCTCATAAACTCTTCAAGCTCCCAAGTCATCTTATGGGTTTTCTCATTCCACAACACCTTCACCGTGCGATTTTCCTTTCCCCTCAGATTCTTTGTCTGCGCCTCCAACACCCTGACTGGCCCAGCTTCGATTGTAAGATCTTCACGAACTTGTATATCATCAACCTCTAGCACATGTGTAGGATCTGGAATGTATTTCCTCAGTTGAGACACGTGAAAAACATTATGCAGCTTTGCCAACTACGGCGGTAACGCTATCTCATACGCTACCGGTCCAATCCGCCTAAGAATCTCATAAGGACCGAGAAACTTAGGAGACAACTTCTTCCCCTTGATAGCCCTACCTACACCTGCTATCGGTGTCACACGTAGAAACACATGATCCCCTTCATTGAACTCAAGCGGCCTTCTTCTCCGATCAGCATAAGACTTTTTCCTACTCTGCGTTGCTCTCATTCTTTCTTGAATCAGCTTCACCTTTTCAGTAGTTTGTTGCAACAACTCAGGACCTACTGATATTGCTTCCCCATCTTGAAACCAACAGAGAGGAGTTTGACATCTTCGCCCATAAAAAGCTTCATAAGGCGCCATTCCAATGCTAGAATGATAGCTGTTGTTATATGTAAACTCCACCAAGGGTAGGATCTCACTCCAACCTCCAAGATGGTCCAGAACACAAGCCCTCAACAAGTCCTCCAATGACTGAATAGTTCTTTCAGTTTGTCCATCTGTTTAAGGGTGATATGCTGAACTCATCCGCAATCGCAAACCCAAAGCATCTTGCAACTTCTGCCAGAACCTCGAGGTAAACCTTGGATCCCGATCCGATACAATGTTTTCCGGTACACCATGCAATCTTACAATTTCTCGTATGTACAGCTCTACTAACTTCTCCATTGACATCTTTTGATTGATGGATAAAAAGTGGGCGTTTTTCGTCAACCGATCAACTATCACCCATATGGAGTCGTGACCCCTCGATGATCTAGGTAAGTGAGTTACAAAGTCCATCGAGATGTTGTCCCACTTCCACTGAGGAATATCAAGTTGTTGCAACATGCCACCTGGTCTTTGATGTTCAATCTTCGCCTTCTGACATACCAAAAATGAAGCTACGAACTCTGCAACATCTTTCTTCATTCCACTCCACCAGAATGATTCCTTTAGGTCCTTATACATCTTAGTCATTCCCGGATGGATATTGAGACTACTTTTATGTCCTTCCTCCAATATCAACCTTCGCAGCTCTGTTGTTGTTAGCACACACACTCTTCCTCGAAACCGAAGAATACCATTCTGGCATAAAGCAAAGTCTTTGGCTTGATCAGTTCCTAACAACCCCACAATTCGTTGTAGCTCCAGTTCAATTTCTTGTTCTGACTTCACTTGCTCCAAGAAACTACTTGTAATTGTCAGATGACTACACCACATGTGATCCTGACCCAACTGAACACCGAGATTCATGTCCCTCAACTTCTCTATCAACTCTAACTCTTTGATCATCAGGGCTGACATCTGAACCCGATTTCTACTTAAAGCATCCGCCACGACATTCACCTTCCCCGGATGATAAAGCAACTCAAAGTCGTAGTCCTTCAAATATTCCATCCACCTCCGCTACCTCATGTTCAACTCTTTTTTATCAAACAGGTATTTTAGACTTTTATGGTCGCTGAAAAATTGAAACTTTGCTCCATACAAATGATGGCGCCAAGTCTTCAAAGCAAACACTACAGCTGCCAACTCAATGTCATGCGTCAGATAATTTCTCTCATGTATCTTCAATTGTCGTGAAGCATAAGCCATTGGTCTTCTATTTTGCATTAATACACAACCCAAACCTTGATACGACGCATCGCAGTATACCTCAAATGCCTTGTCTGTATCTGGAATAATTAGCACTGGGGCGACGGTCAACCTTTGCTTCATATCTTTGAAACTTGCTTCGCACTGATCAGTCCAAACAAACGGTTGGTCCTTCCGCGTCAATTGAATCAAAGGACCCACTATCTTGGAGAAACCGTCCACAAATCTCCGATAATAACCTGTTAATCCAACAAAACTCCGTACCTCTGTCACTGATGTAGGACGTTCCCACTTCAACACAACTTCAATCTTGGCTGGGTCGACTGATATTCCTTGAGCTGATATCACATGACCAAGGAATTGAACTTCACTAAACCAAAACTCACATTTCGATAGCTTACCGTACAACTGGTGCTCCCTTAGAATCTCCAATGCTATCCGCAGATGTTCAGCATGTTCCTCTCGGTTCTTCGAGTAGATAAGAATATCGTCAATTAATACAACGATAAACTTATCCAAACAAGAACGAAAGATACGATTCATGTAATCCATGAATATAGCTGGAGCATTCGTCACACCGAAAGGCATTACAACATACTCGTAGTGCCCATAGCATGAGCGAAACGCTGGCTTCTGCACATCATCTGGTTTAACAAGAATTTGATGATATCCAGACCGTAAATCAATCTTTGAAAACACTCCAGCTCCTTTCAGTTGGTCTAACAGATCATCAATTCTTGGTAACGGGTACCTGTTCTTGATAGTAACTTTATTAAGTTGTCGATAATCCACACATAATCTTGAGCTTCCGTCTTTCTTTTTCACTAGCAACACTGGTGCACCCCAAGGAGACACACTTGGTCTGATGAATTTCTTCTCTAACAAATCTTCAATCTGCTTCTTCAATTCTGCTAACTTTGTTGGAGCCATACGATACGAAGCTACTAATACTGGCCCTGCACCTGGCATCAAATATATTGAAAATTCCACTTTATGACTCGGCGTCAAACCTGGTACCTCCTCAGGAAAAACATCAGCAAATTCCTCGACCACCGGTATTCCACTAATTTGCTCGTCTATGCTCTTCTTCTGCTTTTTTACTATCAACATAAAGAAAACAGCTCCATTATTGAGATCTTGTACCACTTCCTTTGATGTTGACATTTCAATGCCTTCTTGTTTCTGGAAGACTACCCTCTGACGTCCGCAGTCAATCATCACATGGTTATCAGCTAACCAATCCATCCCCAAGATTACGTCCAGACCTTCAAGCGGTAAGCACACCAAGTTGACTCTGGACTTGTGACCTTCCACCTCGATCGAACACCCAACGCAGACTGAACTGGTTGAAACTTGTCCGGACTACGGCCGGGCGGTTTCCCTTGTGCCGCAAAATCGCCCGGCGTCAGGGGTCTGCCGCCCGGCATCCATTGCTGATGTCTTCTCCTCCCATCTGACCGCCCGACGCCAGGGGTCTACCGTTGGGCAGTCCCTAGACTCTTCTTTTCTTATATTTTCTTCCTTTTACTTGAGTCTATGACCTTCATCTTCATCCCCAATCTTCACTTCTATCAAAATTGTTGCAAAATAATGCAAAACAAGCATAATATCGCTAAAAACAGCTTTTGACTCTCGACTGACTCATTTATTGAATTTTGTTTGATTTCAAGCTCATTCTAAGCAGTAAAGGGAGTAATTTGGTCTAAAACAGCACATGAAAGTAACGGTTTTTCAACCGTTATCACAACCCCAAACTTAGAAATTTGCTTGTCCTCAAGCAAAACAAAACAAAACAATAAAACAAAACAGAGCTTGGCTTTCTACCCTTTCATCTAATGATTCAACATTTCTAAAGTACATGACAAGACTTACTTAATTTCAGATAATCAGTGAACTCAAATCAAGATGCATGCTTGTTCTCAACTTAATTTAGCTGATGCTTTCCTCAACAGATGCTACATAGTATGAATGATCAGTCCACTAAACAAAAATTCAATCATGAACTTTAGAAGTTCTCACCAAGCAAGTGTTTCACTCAATCACTCAAGTGTTTAGGGTAGCACTCCACTCTTTATTGCTCACAAGTCACATGAAATAAAATTGCCATTCATCTTAAACAATCAACATATTTCCATGCAAATGCCATCAAAAGGACTTTTCCAAGGCTTGTAATGAGGTCGGGCTATCAAGAAAAATTGGTTTTTCTGGATCACAAAATTCTTCAGTCAAAAGAACTATTTCATCAATGAAAAGGTTCAAGTTTAAACTCTCTCTTTGTCACCAATTTCACTCAGTCCCAGCTTCTTCCCTTTTTCTTTTTCATTGAGCTCATCTTCATGATTTTATTCTTTTCTTTTCTTTTTCTCTACTCATGTATTTTGCTTTTCAACATTTGAGCTCAATGCTTTTCTTTTGCCTTTCCATTTTCCCCATGCAACCCCAAACTTGAACCTTTTCATTCCATACAATTATTCTCAACCCAACTCAAGATAAGTAATTTCAAATCAAAGGGTTTCATCCTGTTTCAGGCTAAGATTCAAAAAGGATATAATCTTTAAAGCATTTTGGGTGAAAATTTGGCTAGAAAAGGGTTTTCAAACATGGCCTTGATCATTTGACACTCACATAAAAATCAATCAATCATCAAGATTAAGGCAATAAAATTTATGCTTTACTGTGAACAATACATACAACAATAAAAACTCTGGGGCTCAATACCTCACACATCATGCTTTCTCACGCACAGTCATTCATACATCCTGCTTAGCATCATGACCACAATCATAATTCATCACACATCTGTTTCACAGGATATCAACATGCAACACAACTTGAGAATCATTCACATCAAATCATCATCAAATAGGTTCATCATGCAATTTATTCAGTCTAACATCTTCAGAAAAGTATTCAAGCCAAGCATACACACTGAAAAATAAAATTCAACCTATTCTAAAAATTTAAAATGCAAAAGTGAAAGAAGAAATTCTACGTTGCCTCCTAGTAGCGCTTGTTTAACGTCGCGAGCCTGACCTAAACCCGTTTAGCATTTGTCAGTAAATGCCAGCCGTCCAACACCCTTCAGTAGGTGTACCTTCCGGGTATTCTTCAGTAGATACTAAAAATTAGCATCCCTCAGTAGATGCTACCCAAGAATTGTTCACAAATATTCAAATTTTACATGTTCAAATGAAAAACAAAAACAAAACAAAAAATAAAAATTGTCTTATAGTACAAAATGTTCTTCTCAGCAATCAACTCTTCTTTTTCACACTGGAATCTTCATCATCTCACCATCTCAGCTTTCGTCTGTCTACTTGGCGAACAACAGGGGAATACGGCCTTCTAATTTCCATCATTCCTTCCTCTTCGAGCTTCCTGTTGACAATCCATTTCCTGTTTTTGTATCTAACAGCTACACCCGCGGAAATAGTTTGTCCTTTAAGTGAGGTGACTTTCCTTTATCTGTCTTTTCCTTCTCATGTGCCTGCAAAATAGTACAGCTATTACGATGATCATTACCTGTGGTATTTTCTTCTCTGCCAGCTTCTCTTCTAGCCTTTTTATGTCTAGATCTGTTTATTATTCTTCTTCTTTCTCCTTCAGATCCCCTATAGGCTAACACTTGGTCGTGATCTCTTAACACTATTTTCCCATCATAAACACGTATCATCATCTGAGAAGTCCTCATAAACGGTCTTCCCAAAATTAATGGAATTCTTCCATCATTTACCATATCCACTACCATGAAATCAACCAAGAATTCCAACTCTTCAATTTGAACAATTGCGTCTTCCACCATACCCAAAGGTTTTTTTATGGATCCATCTGCAACTGTCAAGGAAGTGTATGCTGGTTTTAATTTTAGCCCTCTAATCTTCTTGAAATCACTGAAGGACATTAAATTAACACTAGATCCTGAATCGATCATAGCTCTCCCTATATCCACATCATTGATCACACAAGGAAGAGTAAAACTTCCTAAATCCTTCAATTTTTGTGGATGGTCTTTCTTCCTTGGTTTAACGATCCGTGCTTGATCTTTTCCCTCCTCATCAAGATCAACTATCTTGCGAAGACAGTATTCAGTCGGTTTATCATCTTTAGGCACTTGTGGAAACGCTCCAGGCATAATAGTCACCCGATTAAAGATTTCTCGTAATAACTCATAAGGACTCTTCTGCTTCCTTTCCTTTTTCTCTTCTTCTTCACATTTCTTCTGCTTATTTCACTTGTTCTTACAAATCATCTCTTCTTCTTCATCTTCACTGCTCCCAATTTCAATTATTTCTTCTACTGGCTTCCTTTTATTTCTCGTCATCACCACTTTGCACTCATCCTTGGGGTTAACCTCAGTGTTAGCCCGAAACTGGTTTTTTTCTGCGGTGTCAACTCTCTTTGATAGCTGCCCAATTTGTGTCTCCAGTGCTGTAAAACTAGCTTGGTCACTTGCTTGTTGAGACTCATAGACCTTCAGAAATTTGTCAAAACGGTCATTTAATTCTTTGACGATCTCCGTCAAGCTGTTCACCTGCTGCCATAAAGGTGACGGTTGCTGCTGTCGAAAGCCTCCTACTTGCCCAGAAGTATTGTTCTGATTTTGTCCAATACTGGGGTGATTCTTCCAACCTTGGCTAGAATTATGTTGGTTGAAATTACCTTGTTTGTATTGAAACTGGGCACCCATGTAGTTAACGTCCTGCAACATTTCCTTAGTGAAAGCACATTGACCAATTATGTGGTCACCACCGCATAACTCATAAAGTTGTTGTGTTTGAGAAATATTTCTTAACCCCGTTGGAAGTTCAGAAAGGACCTTAGTCAGTTTGTCGAATTTTTGGTCAAGAAGATGATTCTGCACAGCCATTGCATCATTAGCAGGAAGATGCAATATTCCTCCTTTCTGTGCGCCCTTCTCACTTTGGGAAGCTTCATTCAGAGCCATGTCTTCAATCAAGTCATAGGCTTCATCCTCAGTCTTCCTATTAATACTGCCTCCAGCCGAGGCATCCAACATCATTTTAGACTGAGTATTCAGCCCTCCAAGAAAAGCGAGCAAATAAGTGGTCTTGTCAAATCCGTGGACTGGGGTCTTTCTTAACAAGCCTTTAAATTTATCCCAGGCTTGTCCAAGAGTTTCCTCCATTCCCTGCTTGAAAGAAGAAATCTCCAGCTTCCCTTGGTGAATCTTAGTTTGCGGAAAGAATCTAGTGACAAACTGTCTGGCCAACGCACAGTTTTTGAACGTCCCTTCAGCAAATGAGTGCAACCAATCCTTGGCGTTTCCTCCCAAAGAGAACGGGAATAAGCTAAGTCTGATCCTCTCATCTGAGACTCCGGCCATCTTAACAGTATTGCAAATTTTGCCAAAAATAGTTAAATTTTGTAGGGATTCTCACTCGACAATCCGTGAAACTGGTTGCTTTGGACCAACTGAATAAGTGCAGGGCTCATCACCAAATTCGTTGCATTGTCCGCAGGAATGACTATGCTGTTGAAATTCAAGAGACCCCAAGTGTTGGCTGAGTCCCAGTGTACGTCTCGGAGGAGGTTGTTCCACCATTTCCTTTAAGTCCTGTGCAAAAGATTGCAAAAGGGGTTCGGAATGCTTAACTCTCCTCCCTCTCCTGTCTAGTAGCCCCTCGAGAAGAGGTTGCTGATCTTTTCTGCTCCTAGTGTGTACTCCTTCTTGCATACACAAGAGAAAATACCCCTAAAAGCACTTTTACAGAAAAATAAAATAAAACGAAACAAAAGAAAAATATAAACAAATAATTACAAACAAGTCAAATTCAGTCAATTCACACTACTAAATAAGTCAAACCTCGAGTCCCCGGCAGTGGTGCCAAAAACTTGTTAGTGAAATGGCAAGTGTACCATATCGTATCAAGTAATAAAAATGGTAAAACCCATTATCGTTCTTCCCATGAGACTTGAAAGGCCTTATAGTTCACGTGAATCAAAATCGTAAGACTTGTGAAGGAAAATTAATTAATTGTGGTGGATGCAAAGACAGAAAATAAACATGCAATGTGTGATTCAATTGACAAGATTTAGGCAATGGATAAATAGAGTTGTTGGGGGTTTACAATTTCATCTAATCCGCTCTCTCTTATTTACTCCTCTTGTTTAAATAACATTATTATCTAATTGCATGCAAACTTTCTTGGCCTCCCCTTAACCCGATCCATCGGCGAAACGGGCCTATTACTAATTACCGGCTTGCTATCCCTAGCCTCCCCTAGGAACTAGCAACGCATTACAAACAGAAGCAAATACAATTGGTCATCCTACCCCCCTATCCCTAGGTGGTATTGCTTAGTGAAGGAAATGATCACCATTTCGTGTCATTACTATACGTCCTCGTATCAATAAAGGCAAATATCAATTACCGAATGAGTTAAACGATAAAGGCATTAAGCATAGTATGAGAATCCAACAATTGATAATAGAGCATATGAAAATCATATAATTCAAACAAGAGTTTCAATAAAAGAAAGTATCAAAAGATTACATTGTTCCCCCAACAACAAAAAGGGTTTAGTTCACCATTGTCATGGTGAACCAAGATGAAAATAATGGAAGAAATGGAAAACAAACCTAGAAAAGATGAAAAGGAGCCTAAGCATCCAAGAGATCCTCTCCAGAGAGTGAAAAGTAGGTCTGGCCGCCCTCCTCTGTCAAAAGAATGTGTTGGAATTCGTAACAGGGCTATTTATAGGTGAGGAGCGCAAGAGAAAAGTAGGCCCAAGCCCAGCTGACCACCGCCTGACGTCACACTTTGCCGCCCGGCGGTGTGCCCTAAATCGTGCCACCGCCCGGCGGTTTCCTTTGTGCCGCAAAACCGCCCGGCGTCAGGGGTTTGCCGCCCGGCATCCACTGCTGGTGTCTTCTCCTCCCGTTTGACCGCCCGACGCCAGGGGTCTGCCGCTGGGCGGTCCCTAGACTCTTCTTTACTTTAATTTTGTTCCTTTTTCTTGAGTATATGACCTTCATCTTCATCCCCAATCTTCACTTCTATCAAAATTGCTTCAAAACAAGCATAATATCGCTAAAAACAGTTTTTGACTCTCGACACACTCATTTATTGAGTTTTGTTTGATTTCAAGCTCATTCTAAGCAGTAAAGGGAGTAATTTGGTCTAAAATAGCACATGAAAATAACGGTTGAAAAACCGTTATCAACAACTCTCATTTTCTCCTTTTTAGGGTTTGTATCTCTTTCATTCCATTATTCACCTAGTTTCTCCGTGACGATGGAGAACTAATCTTATTTGTTGTTGGGGAAAGATGTAACCTCTTAACTCTCATATATCGAATTTCTTATTTATTTATATGCTTGTCATATGCTTTGGTTATCAATTGTTGGGTTTCTCTTCTGCGCTTAAAGCTTTTATCATTTATCTCATTCGATTCGTTGTTTGTCTTTACTGATACGGGAACGTACAGTACTGATACGGGAACGTACAATACTGTCATGAACTGGGGGAAATTTTTTGATCAATGAAATACAACCTAGGGATAGGGAGGTAGGATGATCAATTGTTTTTGCTTCTGTTCGGTAATGCGTTGCTAGTTACTAGGGGAGGCTAGGGATAGCAAGCCGATAATTAGTAATAGGCTCTTTTCATCGAGGGATCGAGCTAAGGGTAGGCTAAGAAAGTTTGCATAACAATATGATAATAAAGCGAATTTAATAAGAATAGTAGATATATGAGAGTGATTGGGTGAAATCTGAATCCTAGCAACAAATCCACCTCATTTTATCAACATCATCCATCCACTTTTTTGTTTAACCTCAATTGATCAAATTGCATTCATGTTTATTTTTCCGTACTTTAAATTCAAAAACTCCAAATTATTTTGTTCTTCTAGTCTTGATTGGTAGTTTAGTGTCGTGAGTCTCTTGGGAAAACGATACTTGGACTTACCATTTATTATTACTTGAAACAATTTGGTACGCTTGCCAATTTGTTAACAATCTCTGACAACTATTATTTTGCACAACCTGAGATCCTTCATGGGTAATTCCACAAGCTCCAAGGCTACTAGATCTTTTTCCCATCCCCACTATACCTGAAGAAGAAGAGAAAGTCACTCAATCCATGTCGTTTCGCATAAAAGCTCCTTCCACGAAGCTTTCTTTGAGATTGTCGTTTACCAATCAAAAGTCTCCTTAAGGGGACTAAAATTTATTTTTATATTATTATTATTATTATTATTATTTATTATTTTATTATTATTATTATTATTATTATTATTATTTTGGACTGTACTCTTAACGGTTACTTGTGGCTGACATTTGAACATTTTATTTTATTTATGTACTGTGATCACTATCGACTTTGTTTTATATGCTAGTTAATGATTTTTCTACAGCTCTATAAGATATGTTTGCTTAGCACATGGGTGGTATGTTAAGCCCCTAGCAAGTGTACCAGATCGTTATCAAGTAATATAAACGGTAAGACTGAGTATCGTTCTCCCAAAGGACTCTTAGGCCTTATCTTTCATGTAAATTGATTTCATAAGACTTAAAAGAAAGATTGATTTTAGGGTTTTAATGCAAAGAACGAAAATAAACATGCAAATGCAAATTTGAATCAATTGGCAAAGAAAAGATATGTATGAATGGAGTTGTTGGGGTTTACAATTTCATCCTTATCCACTCTCTTATATCTAATATTCTTATTAAATTCGCTTTATTACCAATGTCATGCAACTTTCTAATTTACTCTAAACCCGATCTCTCGGCGAAAAGAGCCTATTACCAATTACTAGTTTACCATCTCTAGTCTCCCTAGTAATTACCAATGCATTAAGTACAGAAGTTTAAAAGCAATTGATCGTCCTACCCCTATCTCTAGGCAGTATTTCATTATCAAGAGAATTCTAATCAGCTCTAGATTTCCCCGTACGTCTTCATATCGACAAAATCAATCATAATACCGAATGGGTTAAACAATGTATGCACTAACCTCAGAAAAGAAAACCAACAAGTGATAATAAAAGAATGTGAACATAATAAGAAATTTGATACAAGAGAGTTTCAAAAGGATTTACATTGTTCCCCAACAACAAAGGGTTTAGTTCACCATAGACATGGTGAAACTAGATAGAATTAATGGAAAAGATGAAAGAGTAAACCCTAGATTTGATAAATTGGAGCCTAAGCATCCAAGAAACCTCCTCCAACAAGTGTAGAAGTGCTCTGGACGTCTCTTCTTGCCAAAAGATTACTCTGAGGATAACACTAGGGCTATTTATAACGCATAAAAGTAACATAATTTCAACCTAAGCCCATCTTTTAGGCGCTCAGCGCCCATTTGACCGCTTAGCGGTGGCCACTCTAATCGCAGGACGCTCAGCGGTGGAATCTGGCGCTCAGCGGTAGCCCTCAGAATCGCAGGGCGCTCAGTGGTGCCGCTCAAGCGAGAAACATTGGCTTCTTTCTCGAAACTGGCGCTCAATGCTGGAATTGGTGTTGAGCGGTGGACTTCACTCTTCTTTTGCTTCTTTTCTCACCATTTCTTGAGTCTAAGTCATCCCTTCTTCACTTTCATTCTTCAGTTCTTATCAAATCCTGCCCTAACAATGTAAAACAAGCATAATATCTCTAAAAACCACTTTAGACTCTCTATAAACCAAACTAAAGTGTTTTGCATGATTCTAAGCTCATTCTAAGCCTTAAAGGGTGTGTTTTGATATCAAATTCAAGTATCAAAATAACGGTTTTTAGACCGTTATCACAACCCTAAACTTAGAACTTTGTTTGTCCTTAATGAGTCGATATTTTATTGATTTGACTTAGTTTATTATGCTAGAATTAATTAGGGAATTGTGCTTAATTGTTCGGTATTTTCCAGTTTCTGCTAATTGTGCTTAATTTGACCAGAAATTCTAATTTTAATTAATTTGAATTTTCTGAGCTAATTATTTGCATTTTAAATTGTAGGGAAAATTTTGGAGATATATTTTGGAGCATTGGGAGGGAGATAAATTCATTCAAGACTCTCCACATGGAAAATTTAGAATTAGTTATATCTTAATTTAGTAATTTAGAATTAATCAAAAATTATAATTTAGAAGTTTAGTTTTTTTTAGACAAGCTTATGCACATTGGGCCAAATTTTGGTAAAAATATGATGGGCCCAAATTGTGGGGGACACACATGGCACTTTAGTTTTTTTTTAGGGTGGACCCCACCCTTATTTTGGAGGACATTTTGGCCTTAACAATTGGTAGCCGACACTTGGGAGGAGACCATTCACTCTCGGCAGACTTGAAAAAGGGGTTGGGACATTTTTTCTGGAAAAACCATGTTTATAATTGATGATTATGGATGAATGACGAAGTAGCTTTCAACCGCCATCCACTTGTTCTTCTTCTTTTGATGTTCAGATTTTTCTTTTATATTTTGGCTTTGTAAGCTAGAGCTCATATGGTGCTTTAGGAGGGATTCTTCCAACCGACACACTCCCCTTTGGGTTTTTAGTTTTTAACGTTTTGCTGGAAGAACTTGAAGGTTGTTCACGGTTTTGGTTCATGGAAAATGAAGAAACACAATTTTCTTTTTGTAAGTTCTAATTTCAAATTGTTTTCATTTACTTTTGGCCAATTTTTTTACTTTGTGGCTGCACTTTTGGATTGAATGCACGGTCCAGCCACCATCTTCTTGGTTTTGGTTGATTTTTAATTTCAGCAATTTAAATTGTAAAGTGGAGCAACACTCTACAGCATGCAGGTGTAGGCGTAGCAATGCTTTTCCCTTTATTTCCTTGAGAGTGTGGACGGTGATTTACTTGCTGCAGCACGCTAGACAATTCTAGGAGGCGCATGTTTTTCAATTAAAGTGAGAAGGAGCGGCTGTCACGTGGAGAGCAAATCAATTTTCATTTAGATGAAGGATATGTAGAAAGTGGATGTTCATTTATTATTTAGGAAAAGAGGGCAGCAGTTGTTACATGAAGAAGAAACGGTGCCAACGTCCAGCTGGAGAAAGTTTTAGATGCACATTTCAATCATTTAATTAGCATTAAGGGTGGCTGAATTCCTTTGGAGTGCTGCACCCATTTCTTGAGAATGAAGAGTATATTAGGTGGAGTTGGTGGCAGCTGTCCTGTCCAGGAGATTATGTTTTTGCTTGTTTTGCTTTCAAAGAATGAGTGCTCTCACGTCCAAGAAAAAGCCATGGTCAAGAGTTTTTTTTTTTTTTAAAAAGCCTTTTGCAATTTTAAATTCCTTTTGGGAGGTGCATATGGGTCACATGACATGGTAGAAATAGTTTATGTTTTATTATTTTTTGGCCTTAGAATATTTTACATTACATGTTTAATGGCTTTTCATCTTTTAAATTGAGTATTGCATTTTAATCGCTTTAATTATGTCTGGATATTTGTCTATTGCAGTGTTAGGTTTAGCATTTTCATTTACTTTAATGTTGTCTAGTATGTTTGGTAGTGATAATTTAATTGTCATGTTAGCTTAGGTTAGTCGGGTTGGTTGTTAATAAAGTTACTTTGCTTACCTGAGACTTTTGAACTTTAATTGCCATACTGCTGCTTTGATTCTGCTCAATATTTAATTTGTTGTCTGCCTGCAATTAGGTATCCGCTTAGTTGTCTAATCGGTATCAATTCTTCGCTTAGTTGATTAGACTGTACGGTGGATGACTGATTAAATTTGTGCATTGCATTCGCTTAGTCTATAATTTTGAAGACCGAATTAGCATTCGCTTAGTTGGGTGATTTGTGTCGGATTTGGATTAGAGTAGTGTGTATTTGTCGTTTATCTGGGATAGGAAGTCTAACGCCCCGAAATTTGGCGCTACATCGACTAATTTTCCGTAAAAAATAAACGTAGAATCATCATAAATTTAAAACTTCAACCTCAACGGAAAATAGTACAATAATTGTTACAAACTGATTCTTTCGAAAATAAAATGTCCACAGAGTCAGGATCGAAATAAAATATTTAAAACACTAAAATCATAATCCCAAAGTCCTCTACCCGATCTCTCTTTCGTCCTTTATGCATGTTTCAAACCGTCAGCCATCGCATCTGTAATAACATCTGCTCCCGTATAACATCACGCATTATACGATCATCGCATTCACATGCACACACAAGCAAGGGTGAGCTAACAGAAACATTATAAGCATACATCTCTTAACCAATCATTATGCATACACCCATATGATAAACGTCACGCATACACCGATATGCATCATAAATACACGTCATGCATACACCAATATGCATCATAGATAAACATCATGCATACACCAATATGGATCATAGATCGCTCACCATGCATACACCAATATGCATCAGAGATAAAAGTCATGCATACACCAATATGCATCATAGCGTAACTTCCATCACTCTTATTAGAGCTTCCCCGGGCAGTTATTAATTTATACGAGCTTCCTCGGACTAGTATCCCCCGTCACCCCCATCACTCTTGCTTAAATGCAAGAGATTCCCCGGGCGGTTACACACATCACCCGTGTGTAGGGTTGCTTACCATCACTCTTATAGAGCTTCCCCGGTCCAACAACCGCAACGCTTACTATCCACCACTCATTTAACTTCCATCACTCATATTAGAGCTTCCCTGGGCAGTTATTATTTTATACGAGCTTCACCGGACTAGTATCCCACGTCACCCCCATCACTCTTGCATAAATACAAGAGATTCCCCGGGCGGTTACACACATCACCCATGTGTAGGGTTGCTTACCATCACTCTTATAGAGCTTCCCCGGTCCAACAACCGCAACACTTACTATCCACCACTCGTTTAACAAGACCAATCCAATCGAAATTACACATATTCACCAATAATTTATCACATAATAATGACCTTTCAACCGAGATTTTAAACATTCAAACAACCCCAAAATATATTACATCAAATACCAAAACAACTTACACACACCATCCATTTATCAAAATGTAAGATGTATTTAAATTAACATATTTTAAAACCAAACAGCAAGCAATTTAAATACTGTAACAGCACCCAAACAGCACTAAACAGAAAGTGATTTAAATACAGTAACAGCATCCAAACATCACCAAACAGCAAACAATTTAAATACAGTAACAGCAAGAATTTTTAATACAGTAACAGTATTTTTACAGCACAAACAGCAAACAATTTAAATACAGTAACAACAAGAAATTCTAATACAGTAACAGTATTTTTACAGCACAAACAACAAACAATTTAAATACAGTAACAGCAAGAAATTTTAATACAGTAACAGTATTTTTACAGCACAAACAACAAACAATTTAAATACAGTAACAAGAAGAAATTTTAATACAGTAACAATATTTTTACAGCACAAACAACAAACAATTTAAATACAGTAACAGTATTTTTACATCAAAAACAACAAACAATTTATTTATATGTAACAAATATGAAAACTTCATGGATTGTCATAAAAATAATCTTTCTAACAACAACAAAAATATATTATATAATACCTTTGAATCATATTTCCATTTTCACCAACTCAACCCATCTTTCATGAGAATTTCTACTATTAATTTCATCTAAAATATAGAGAACACATCTAACCCCTCATACATATCATGAATTTTAGCTCATTACCCTCCAACATATGAAATTTTCGTACACCAAAAATATCCAAGAGAAAACCCCTATGTTTTCCATGATTTTCAAGGTTTTAGACAATTTAAAATCTCCTAACAACTTATACCATAACATCCATATGAAAATTCAATGTTCAATTCAAGTTATAATACATCTCCTTTCCATTAACACATACTCAAAATCTTCATCCTAGTAAAGATTATTCTTAGCCCAAAGATCTCACTACAAACATTCATATTCGTTCATCCATAATCAAAAAAATAGATTTGAAATTTCTCAATACTTAAGTAAATTTCTCAAATCTCATCATCAATTTTTACTCAACAAGACACTCCTTTAGATCTACCATTTCCCATCTCATAATCTTTGAAATATCAAAATTTTGATGATTTACTCATCATACTTTCATCTTGCCAAATATCTCCATACAACAAATCAACTCATCCATCCAAAATTTATCAACCATTCAAATTTGACCATTTTCGTATTTGATAAAAAGTGAGGCATAAGTCTCATGTTTCTCATCCCAATTCACCACTCAACACATTAAAAACTTCATATACTTGTATATCAACATGATAAGAAGAAAATCCACCATCAATCCAACATATATCCATCCATTTTTCATCATAAAGTTCATACAAAATCCATAGGCCAAAGATATGGTAAAAATCCATTTGTATCATCTCCTTTAAATCATACCAAACATTTAAGCAAATAAATCTCCATACAGCCCATCATATTCAAGATTCAAGCAACTAAAATCATACTCACATCCATGAAATTCTAAAACAAAAGTTTGAGTTAGATCCCCTTACCTCTTGAAGACTTGTACGCCTTAAATTCTTCTTCAAAGAGAGTAACTTCTCCCTCCCTTGCTAAACCAAGTCAGCCTCAACACTTAGCACACTTAGAATTTTCGTTCACCACTCACCAAGGACCTCTCTACTCTGCCCAAAATTCTAGATCTGATTTGGAATTAAAAGAAGATGCCTTTAGACAACTAAGGACCCTTGCACATGACACTTAGTCATAATAAACAAGAAATGGACCATCCTAATCTCTTTTCCAACCCCAAAATCTGGAAAGAATGTCTCCAAAGGGTCCCCAAAATATTCTCCATGTGCAGAAAGCATGCTACCTACTCCATAATTCGTAACTTGTGAAATTTCACTTACCATTCACGTTGCACTCTAGTTCTTGGACAGTAAAACTGTCACATTTTTCCCAGTTCGGTTAAACCTCTTCCCGAAGTCAAAAATATGCGTATGAGTAATCAAATCGAATTTCTTTGAGTCTAATTTTCAATAAAAAAAGAATCAACGCATTTGGAGTTTTATAGAGAGAGTAATGATCAAAATAGTCAGCAAAGGTCAAAGCTGAAAAACACCAGAACGTGATCACAATTACGTTTTTACAATTTTTACTGCAGCTAGCCCCGTTGTCCAAAAATTGTGAATTTAGTGTCCAAAGAAAGATATTTGAGTCTACTTTCCAATGCAACAAGAATCAACGCAATATCACAATTGTAAAAAAAGTTATAATTAAAATACTAAACCATGTCAAACCTGACAGCATTCTATTTTACAATATAACTTGGATTTTGACACTACTTGGTAAATCTTGAATTTACTTGGGTCTTACAGGAAGCATAGTAATTGAGTTAATGACCAACCTTTTTTATTCTGTATTTGATTTCGTGTATACATTTCTGTTTCCATTTCTGGTTATATCTGTGTTTACATTGTTGTTTGCATTCGTATTTTGATTTTGTTTATCCGCATTCACAAAACATTTCACAACCCGCCCCCCACTTCGTGTTTGACCTGATTCTCTAACCACATTTGGTCCTTGAGAGACGACCTAGGAGTCATTTCCTAGCTATACTGCATTTCTTATATGCAATCAAATTTCTGTGGGTTGCGACAGCCCATCAAAATTTTGGTGCCGTTGTCGGGGACCAACGATTTAGTTTTAGGTCTTTTGTTGTGTTAGTATGTGTTGTGTTTTGTCTTGTGTGTTTGTTATTGTGTGTTGCATTTAGGTAGCTTTAGTTGCATATTTTCATTGCATTATTCTTTTCCCCCTTCTTTCCCATGTCTACCTATTTTGGTTATTTGGATACTGTTTCTTCTGCCTGTGTGATGAGTCGTTATTTCTTGACTATATTTGGTTTATTGCACTCAAATAAATCATGGAATTGTGTTTAATTGCCCGTTATTTCCCTATTTGTCCTAACTGTGCTTAATTTGGTCGGAAATTCATATTCTCACTAATTTGGATTTTCTGAGCTAATTAATTGCATGTTTAATTGCAGGGAAAATATTGGAGACATATTTTGGAGCATTAGGAGATGGCATGGACATTCAAGATTTAATATTTAGTCATTGCAAATTTAATTAAAATTGTAATCTAGTTGATTAAGAACTTTACTTAAGCTTTTGGTGCATTGGGCCCATGTTGGCAATTTTTATGTTAGGCCCAAACTTTGAGGGACATGTGGCACTTAACCTAGGGTTTCTTAGAGGTGGACCCCACCATTTTTGAGTGGTTTTGGACAGAATTTTGAGCAAAAGGCCGAGACATATAGCTAGCACACTTGATACTACACTTTTCACTTCACTTTCTAGGTTTTATATGAACTCTCATGGAGAGCTTGGTGTGCCCACGGTTTTGGCCATGATGAATGAGCAAAGATGAAATTTTCTTTTTCTCTTACTTAAATCTTGGTTGTCTTTGCTTGGTGGTGGTGAAAAACCTTCCCTTTCCCCATCTTATTTCTTGTTTTTTGGAGTTGGAAGCATGAGTTTGAAGTGTTTCTTCTTGCCTTTTGATGATGGTCTCTTGGGTTGAAGGGAGACCCATTCTCCATTTCGGTTTTCTCATCATTTTGCTGCAGTGATTTCGTTTTTACTTTGAGTTTCTTGGATTGGAGGATGAAAATGGAGTTATTGTCAAGTTTGGTAGTGAAAAAGGCTTAAGTTGGTGCATGGGTATTGTATTCTTGAGCCATTTTCTTCTTGCATTTTGTTCTTGATGTTTGGAAACATATTTTGAGCTGGATTTTGTGTTTAATGATGGTGGCTGGACGGTGCAGCAAGGGAAGCTAAGGGTTTGGTTTTGTTTTGGTCAAAAAGTTGAAGAAAAGTAGTGTGTGAAGTTGAATTTATGAAGGTGGAACTTGGTTTTAGTGTTCTTGAATTAGTTTGCAATTGAACTTTGATTTGGTGGAGTGTGTCTCGGTATTTAGAGATGGGAAGAAACAAATTGGATGCTTGTTTGTTGAAGAAAAACGAAAATGGAGTGGAGAAGGGAGAGAGAAGGTGCAATTAATTTTTTACCCGATTTGGCCAAACACATGAGATGCTTCTTTTGACTTAAGGAATGTTTCCAATTTTGTTTTGTCTCTAGCAAATGTTTCTGCCGAGAATTGCAATGGTGAAGGGAGATGTTTGTGTTTTATTTTTCATTGTCTTTGCTTACATGGCACTTAGGAAGAAGCACCCAAGTTATCCTTCATTTACACATTGGTTGGAAGCACTTTTTGTAGAGTTCTCTTTTTATCTCACGTAAATTTGTGTGGCTTGGTGTGGGGTTTCGTTTTTGCTGCATGGAAAGGGAGGAAAGCATGGTTTTAGGTGATGTGGAAGGCATATGTTTGTTGTCTTGAAGTATGGAGCACATGGATAAGAAGTCAACACACCTTGCATGTTCATTTAAGGAAGAAAAGTCAATTTTGGATGTGGTGAATGGTAACTCACGGCCAAGAGGTCTTCTTAGGCCATTTTCATTTTCAATGTCTTTATTTGGTGCACACTTGGTCACATGAATTGCTAGGAAAAAGTTGTGTTTGCTTATTTCTTTTGTTTTAATTTAATTTGCATATTAGGATTAGTTGCTTTGCTCTAGTGTTGGGTTTAGCATTTTCACTCTCTGGACTCGATTTTAAAAACATAACTGCAACCATACCAGAGGTCAAAATGCTATGTTTTATATGTCACATGAAAGATAATTGAGTCTACTTTCGATGAAAAAAAACCTCATCTCATTTAGAGCTCTGTAGAAAAAGTTATGGGTAAAACATTGAGCAAGGGTCAGAGCTGTCCAGTTCCAGCGTGAATTTTTGTATTTACTGAGCAGTTTTGTTTTTACTGTTTTAATTTCATTTTCATGCATGGTGAAATGTGTTGTTGCAATTAGTTTCGTTTTAATTAATTTTAATTACGTTTTTACATTTGCGTTTTAATTTAAATTCCATCTGCGTTTTAATTTTAATTTTTCTGCACACCAAACAAACTTTCAAACCCCCTCCCCCCCACTCTGTGTTAGACCTGATTCTGAACCGCAAAATTGGTCCTTGAGAGACGACCTAGGAGTCACTTCCTAGCACTATACTGCATTTCTTATATGCAATCAAATTTGCATGGGCCGCGACACCCATCACTGTGCCTATGATTATGATTCTCCTGTTGATTTCTATGTTGAGAACAGTAAGGTTCCTCCTCCATCTCATGAGAGTGCTCCTAGGGAGCCGTTTCCACTTGATGAGGAGGATATTCGTTGTATTTTCAACACTGAACTGATACATTGGCTGCCTAAGTTTCATGGTTTTGTAGGTGAATGCCCACATAGACATTTGGAGGAGTTCTACACATTATGCTCTTTAATGAAACCTCCAGATGTCCCAGATGAAGACATGTTCTTAAGAGCATTTGGGCACTCATTACACAGAGTAGCAAAGGATTGATGTTATTTTCTTCCTCCAGGATCCATCACCAGTTGGGAAGATCTGAAGCATCATTTTCTAGACAAATTCTTCCCTGTGCGGTATGATTATAGCGACGATCCTGGGTGGATTGATCCTAACTTGGGATGGTGTGGTACTTCACAGCATCAATATCAGAAACCATCATTCCAGACTCCTTGTATGCCTCCACCGGTCCAGGAACCATAGCAGTTGCAGTTTCATGAGCCTCAAGCTTATGTTCCAACCATCTACAATAAAAGGTAACCACAACAGAAAAATCAAAGGCAACAACAACAACAAGAGGCACCTGCCAAATCTTCTACTTCTTCTGAGCCTACATTGAATGAGTTGTGGGGGTAGATGGCCGCGCAATGCACCGAGGACCAGTCTCAAGTTTCAGAGGAATCACCATTCTAGACTGTTCAGCTTCCAGATGATGTCAGTGCCATTCACATAGGAGATGGGGAGCAGAGTCATGAGCTTACTACTGCGCCATCTACTTTCCCACCCTCTTATGCCTTCCCTCTTGCATCTAAGGATGCAGTTGATCCTTCTGATTTTATTGGTGAGATTAATCATGAATCAACACAGGTTTTCTCTAAACTTGAAATTCGACTTGCTTTGCCTGAGTTGTTTATGCATTCATATATTCTTGATTCTGCTACAGATTCACATGTTAGTGATGATTTTGACATAGAAACTATGAAAAATGAAGATGCTTTAGACTTAGGATTAAATTTTGATCTTTCACAGTTTTCTGAAAATTTTAAATGTAGTTGTGAAGTTGGTTCTTGCTCTGTTTCTGTTGAAATCAATTCTGTGATACAACCAACTTCCAACTTTATGATGTGTGATACTAATTATGAGTTTGATGAACATGTTGAGGAATAGGCAGATATAAGCAACACTTTTGAGATAGTTAGACCATCTTCACCTTCCACCACTCTACCAACTTTCAGGGAAGTAGAGGTAAACATACCTAAGATTGATTCTATTGTTGATGATGATGTTATTGATACGTATGTTGATGATTATATTGCTGATGAGCCTGTTTTTTATTCTCCCTCCTTGCATGATGAGAACCACTTTTTGCTATCACATTTGAATGTTTGTTCTTCATGCACTGAACATGAATCTGAGCCCGTAGTTGATATTGTTTCTACATTTGAATTTGATTCATGTTCTGAGGGTATATCTGAGGTTCAGCCTATTACACTGGGATTGGGTATTATACCCCCGCATGTTATATCTTTGGAACCACATTGCACTAACCATGTGGCAGGAGGTACACATGAGTTTGATCAACAAACACCCACAGTGGAGAACAAGGGTGCTAACATTCACAAAAGCTTCAACACTAGTTGGCACCAGCTGATCCCACTCATCAACAATCGTTGCTTCTTGGATCTAGCTGTGGAGGACATATCCTTGCTTGATCAAATTTGGAGGATGAAGCAGTTCTTCCTCAAGACTTCCTTGCTGAATCCTGTGGTGGAAGATATCTCCCTACAAGTCCAAAATTGGCAACTGCCCCCATGATCAGGGGAGTTTCCTTTTCCCATCTCCTCCCTTTCCCACTTTTATTGCACTTGTCCATGATCTGTAGACTGTTCTGATTTCTGATTTGATGATTGTGACACATTGAGGACACTGTGTAGTTTAAGTGTGGTCTCTAGGGGGAGATTATGATTTTTCTTTTATTAGTTTACATTTTCTGCATTAAATTTTTTGTTTTCTAGGTAGTTTTTGTTATGTCTTGTGTACAATTTTACATGTCTCTCTTGACTTCTGGACTTGGTTTAGGTTGTAGATATGTCTTTCACTTCATTGATACTCTGATTTGTTGGATATCCTTGCTTTTCTCTGCTTGAAAGATGATTATGATCTTTAAGAGGTTGGATTGATTGTGAGAGAAATACCCTGTGTGAGAAATTGAGCCATTTGATATTCTTTCTTGTGTGTGATATGTCTCTTGATTGCTTGCACATATGCCTTGGCTTGACTCTTGTTGATTATTCTTGATTGATATGCATGTTTGGAAGTGATAAAGGCAATTTTGTTGTTGAGCCTCTCTAGCCAAATGAGTCTACCTTGTTATGATCCTTTGATAGCCCCTTTGAGTCTTTACTTTCCGCATTCTTTGTTTTGAAGCTCATACATTAGCCCTAAGTAAAAAACCATGATTACCTTAACCTTAGGGAATTTTGGAGCTTTGGAATTGTTTTGGGAATAAGTGTGGTCTCTTGGGAGATTCAAATGAGTTGGCTAATTGGTTCCTCTTCTTGTTGTTATTTTGTAAATATGTTGTGTATCTTGTCTCTTGGAGTTGTGTCCTAAATAGAGAGAAAAAAGAAGAGACAAGATGAAAAAAAAAGGAAAAAATTAAGAAAAATGAGGAAAATAAAAAACTTTTGTGTGAATAATGCAGTCAAGAAGATGATTGAATTAGAGGTTTTGGGTGTGATTTAACTGTGATTTCACTTGTTCCACATTGCTCCTCTATTTCTTTTGGTTCGTAGCTTCTCATCCATATTTATCCTCCCTTTTTCCTTGACCCCATTACATCCATAAAAGACCTTTTCATTTGAACATGCATATGTTTTGAGTGTTGATATTAGAGGCTTGCCAAGTCTGTTTGTGTTTGCTTTCCTGAGTGCATTGAGTTGAAATTCTTTACCATAGACAATTGAGAGAAACACTGATAGTGTGCATCTGTGAGGTTCTGTGCTTTTGACTCACCTCTTGAACTGATTGATCATTTTGTCATGCTTTGAACTGCTTGGATGATTTCATGAGTATCTGCCTTCCTTGATTCGATGTTGGATACTGTCCACTTTCTTTCACTATCCAAATTTCTTGAGAACCGTGTAATTTTGTTTATTTCCTCGTGAGTCTCTGTTTTCTGTGTCTCAAGTCTGTGTCGCTCCCCTGATGTCCGTTGATTGTTGACTCCCTGACAAGGGTACCAGATCGTTTCAAGTAATAAAATCGTAGAACCCGATATCGTTCTCTCCCAAAGGACTCAAGGCCTTATCGTTCGTGTGAATTAAAATAATAAGACTTGTAAAGAAATAAAATTAATTGTTGTGGATGCAAGAGCAGAAAATAAACATGAAATGAGGTTGATTCAATTGACGAAAAAGTGTATGGATGAGTGGAGTCGTTGGGGGTTTACAATTTCATCTTGTCCGCCCTCTCTTATCTGCTCCTCTTGTTTAATTTGCTTTATTTTTTGATTGTTATGCAAACTTTCTTGGCCTACCCTTAGCCCGATCCCTCGGTGAAAAGAGCCTATTACTAATTACCGGCTTGATATCCCTAGCCTCCCCTAGCAACTAGCAATGCATTACCAAACAAAAGAAAAAATAATTGACCGTCCTACCTCCCTATCCCTAGGTGGTATTTCATTGATCAAGGAATTTCCCCCAATTCATGACAGTACCGTACGTTCCCATATCAGTAAAGACAAACAACAGTTATCGACCGAGTGAAACGATAAAAGCTTTAAGCGCAGAAGAGAAACCCAACAATCGATAAACAAAGCATATGAATATCATATAATTAAACAAGAGTTTCAATAAAAGAGAGTTTCAAAAGATTACATTGTTCCCCCAACAACAAAAGGGTTTAGTTCACCATTGTCATGGTGAACCAAGATGAAAATAATGGAAGAAATGGAAAACAAACCCTAGAAAAGATGAAAAGGAGCCTAAGCATCCAAGAGATCCTCTCAAGAGAGTGAAAAGTAGGTATGGCCGCCCTCTTCTATCAAAAGAATGAGAGAGAATTCACAATAGGGCTATTTATAGCTGAGGAGCGTAACAGAAAACAGGCCCAAGCCCAACAGGCAACCTCCCGGCGTCACACTTATGCCGCCCGGCGGTTTGCCTCTTATCGCAAAACCGCCAGGCGTCGCTGCCTTGGTGCCATCTCCTCTTTTCTTGATTTTCTTCTTCTATCTTGAGTCTAAGGCCTTTATCTTCACCTCCATTCTTCACTTCCATCAAAATTGCTACAAAACAATGCAAAACAAGCATAATATCGCTAAAAACAGCTTTTGACTCTCGACTGACTCATTTATTGAGTTTTGTTTGATTTCAAGCTCATTCTAAGTAGTAAAGGGAGTAATTTGGTCTAAAATAGCATATGAAAATAACGATTTTTTAATCGTTATCACAACCCCAAACTTAGAAAGTTGCTTGTCCTCAAGCAAAACAAAACAAAACTATAGACAAAACAAAACTTGGCTCTCTACAATTTCATCCAATGATTCAACATTCCTAAAGTACATGATGAGAACTACTCAATTCCAGTTCGTCAGTGATGATCAAATCAAGATGCATGCATGCTTTCAACTCAGTTATCTTACACATTCCTCAACAGATGTTTCATATTATGAATGATCAATCCACTAAGCAAAAATGCAATCATGAACTTAGGAAATTCTCACCAAGCAAGTGTTTCACTCAATCACTCAAGTGTTTAGGGTGTCACTCCAACTCTTAATTACTCACAAGTTACATGAAATAAAATTGCCTTTTTCTCAAACAATCAAAATCATCACATGCAAATGCCACCAAAAGGACTTTTCCAAGGCTTGTAATGAGGCTGGGCTATCAAAAAATTGGTTTTTCTGGATCATAAAATCTTTGAATCAAGAGAGCTCATTTATCATTCAAGGTTCAAGTTTAACTCTCTTTTTCAACCAATCTCACTTGTCCCCAACTTCTTCCCTTTTTCTTTATTTTTACATTGAGCTCATCCTTCATGATTCTTTTTTTCTTTTTCTCATGTACTTTTCATTTTCAACATTTGAGCTCAATGCCTTTCTTTTTGCCATTCAAACTTTTCCCACAACCCCAAACTTGAACCTTGAATGTACTTACAATTGTTAACCCAATTAAAAGTAAATAGTTTTAGCATACGGGTTTTCTGTTTAGGGCCAAGGTTCAAAAAGGGTATAAAATTTCAAGCACTTTGAGTAAGATTTGACATATACATGCAATTCAATCGATCATCAAGACTTGGGCAATATCATCCATGCTTTCCTGTGAATAATTTTCATACAACAATTAAAACTATGGAGCTCAATACCTCACACAACATGCTTCCTCACACACATTCATTCATACACCCTGCTTAGCATCACAACCACAATCATAATTCATCACACATCTATTTCACAGGATATCAACATGCAACACAACTTGAGAATCATTTACATCAGATCATCATCAAACAGGATCCTCATGCAATTAGTCAGTCAAACATCTTCAGAAGAGTATTCAAGCCAAGCAGACACACTAAAAATAAAATTCAACCTATTCTAAGAATTTAACATGCGAGAGTGAAGAAGAGAATCTAGGTTGCCTCCTAGTAGCGCTTGTTTAACGTCATGAGCCTGACCCAAACCATTTTTGCACTTGTCAGTAACTGCAGATCCTTCCAACACCCATCAGTAGGTGTACCTTCCGGGTATCCTTTAGTGGATACCGAAATTAGCATCTCTCAGTAGATGCTTCCCAAAAATTGTTCAAGAAATCAATATTTACATGTTCAACAAAAATTAAAATAAATAAAATGTTCTAAATTACAAAAAGTGCTTTCCGACAGATCAACTCTTTTACTTTACGCTGGGGTCTCCATCTTCCCACCTTCTCAGTTTTGTTCTTTCTACTTTTCGAATTGTTGTGGAGTATGGCCTTCTGATCTCCACCATTCCTTCTTCCTTGAGCTTCCTATTCACAATCCACTTTCTATTTTTGAATCGCACTGACATGTGATAGCGGTTGAAAAACCATTATTTTCATATGCTAATTTGGACTAAATTACGCCCTTTATTGCTTAGAATAAGCTTGAAATAAAAAAAAAACTCAATAAATGAGTCATTCGAGAGTCAAAAGCTGTTTTTAATGATTTGATGCTTGTTTTGCATTGTTTTGCATCAAAATTAACAGAAGTGAAGATTGGGAATAAAGATGAAGGTCATAAACTCAAGAAAAGCGAGAAAATCAAAGAAAAGAAGAGTCTAGGTACCGCCTGGCGGTAGACCCCTGGCGCTGGGCGGGCAAACGGGAGACGGAAACGCCGGGCAGCAGTCCTCTGACGCCGGCCGGTTTTGCGGCAAGACGGAAACAACCGGGCGATAGACCCCTACCGCCAGGTGGTGGTGCGATTTAAGGTCCATCGTCGCGCCGCAAAGTGTGATGCCGGGCGGTGGTCAGCTGGGCTTGGGCCTATTTTTCTGCTGCGCTTCTCACCTATAAATAGCCCTGTTACGAATTTCAATTCATTCTTTTGACAGAGGAGGGCGGCCAGAGCTACTTTGCACTCTTTGGAGAGGATCTCTTGGATGCTTAGGTTTCTTTTCGTCTTTTCTAGGGTTGCTTTCCATATCTTCCATTATTTTCATCTTGGTTCACCATGACTATGGTGAACTAAACCCTTTTTGTTGTTGCAGGAACAACGTAATCTTTTGATACTCTCGTTTATTGAAACTCTTGTTTGAATTATATGGTTTTCATATGCGGTTATTATCAATTGTTGGATTCTCATACTGTGCTTAATGCCTTTATCGTTTAACTCATTCGTTAATTGATCTTTGACTTTATTGATACGGGGACGTACAGTAATGGCACGAAATGGTGAGATTTTACTTGGTTAAGCAATACCACCTAGGGATAGGGGAGTAGGACGACCAATTGTATTTACTTCTGTTTGTAATGCGTTGCTAGTTGCTAGGGGAGGCTAGGGATAGCAAGCCGGTAATTAGTAATAGGCCCTTTTCGCCGAGGGATCGGGTTAAGGGGAGGCCAAGAAAGTTTGCATGCAATTAGATAATAATGCTATTTAAACAAGAGGAGTAAATAAAAGAGAGAGGATTAGATGAAATTGTAAACCCCCAACAACTCCATTCATCCATTGCCTAAATCTTGTCAATTGAATCACACATTGCATATTTATTTTCTGTCATTGCATCCACCACAATTATTGAATTATTCTTCGCAAGTCCTACGATTTTGATTCACGCGAACGATAAGGCCTTTCGAGTCTCATGGGAAGAACGATAATGGGTTTTACCATTTTTATTACTTGATACGATTTGGTACACTTGCCAATCCGCTAACAAGTTTTTGGCGCCGCTGTCGGGGACTCGAGGTTTGACTTATTTAGTAGTGTGAATTGACTTAATTTGACTTGTTTGTAATTACATGTTTATATTTTTCTTTTGTTTGTTTTATCTTATTTTTCTGTAAAAGTGCTTTTAGGGGTATTTTCTCTTGTGTATGCAGGAAGGAGTACACACTAGGAGCAGAAAAGATCAGCTACCTCTTCTCGAGGGGTTACTAGACAGGAGAGGGAGGAGAGTTAACCATTCTGAACGTGAAAACTTTCCTTCTCGTGAACCACTTTTGCAATCTTTTGCACAGGACTTAGAGGAGATGGCGGAACAACCTCCTCCTCCGAGACGTACACTGGGGACTCAACCAACACTGTGGGTCCCTTGAATTTCAACAACATAGTCATTCCTACAGACAATGCAACGGATTTGGTGATGAGCCCTGCACTTATTCAGTTGGTCCAAAGCAACCAATTTCACGGATTGTCAAGTGAGAATCCCTACAAACATTTGACTATCTTTGGCGAAATTTGCAACACTGTTAAAATGGCTAGAGTCTCAGATGAGAGGATCAGACTTAGCCTATTCCCGTTTTCTTCTGGAGGAAACGCCAAGGATTGGTTGCACTCATTTGCTGAAGATCAATCAAGGGACGTTTAGAAACTGGGATGTTTTAGCAAGACGATTTATAACTAAACTCTTTCCGCAATCGAAGATCAATCAAGGGAAGCTGGAAATCTCGTCTTTTCAACAGGAATGGAAGAAACCCTTGGGCATGCATGGGGCAGATTTAAAGGCTTGTTGAGAAAAACCCCAATCCATGGGTTTGATAAGGCGGCTTACTTACTCATATTCATTGGAGGTTTGAACATACACTCAAAGATTATATTGAATGCTGCTGCTCAAGGAGATATTAGAAGAAAGACAGAGGATGAAGCATATGATTTGACAGAACTCATGGCGGACAATGAGGAGATGTATGACACCTGTGGTGATGATGTTAAAGATGTTGCGCTATTGCAAAATAACATTGAGACAGGGGAGCAAAGCAATGCAGTTTTGCAGCAGTTGGAGAGGGTGGCAAACACATTATCTGATTTGTCACAGATAGTTAAAAAGGTTTCTATGGTCCCACAACAACCTCAGTTTATGCCTATACAAAGGAGTGCAGAGTCTGAAGAAATTTTTCAGAAAATTTTGAAGAGAAGTGTGTGTACTGTAAGCTCGGTGGAGAACAACAATGTGGAAGAAGCATGTGAGATTGTCACTCGAAGTGGGAAAATATTATAGGAGAAAGAGGTTGAAAAAGAAGAAAAAGAGAGAGATAATATTGAAGAGGAAAGTGAGCAAGAGGCAAAGCATGGGACAGAGAAAAATGTGCTGTAGAGAGATCAGGCAGAGGAGACTGTGAAAGCCAAAGAGAAAGATTATGAAAAACCACTGCCATATCCAAAAGCATATTCTAGAATGGAGAGAGAGAAACAGTTTGAGCGTTTTATGGAGCTGTTCAAGAAATTGGAGATAACCATACCGTTCTCTGAGGCACTTCAGTAGATACCGTCTTATGCAAAGTTTTTAAAAGAACTCATTACAAAGAAGAGGAAGCACCTTGAAGAGGAAACGATTGAGGTGCAAGGAAACTGCAGTGCAGTCTTACAAAGGTCATTACCTCCTAAATTACAGTATTCAGGCAGCTTCACTATTCCTTGTACTATTGGAGAGTTAGATGTTGGAAAAGCTTTGATTGATCTTGAAGCTAGCATTAATTTGATGCCTCTCTCTATGTTCAAAAAGATTAGAGGAGTGGAGATTATACCAACAAGAATGGTCCTTCAATTAGCAGATAGATCACTCAAATATCCTTACGGAATTGCTGAAGATGTGATAGTAAAGGTAGATAAATTCCTATTTCCGGTGGATTTTGTTATAATGGAGATGGAAGAAAATGGAGATGCACCTCTGATTCTGGGAAGACCCTTCATGAAGACAGCTAGGATCGTAATTGACGTGGAGAAGGGAAAGCTTAAAGTCCAGGTACAAGATGAAGAAGTGGATTTTGATGTGTTTCAGGCAATGTCACATCCTAAAGACAACAAGTCATGCTTTCAGATTGACATGGTAGAAGAACTTTGCATGACGCAAAATGGTAGAGTCCGTAACGCATCCATGCTGGAAAGAACTCTCATTGACGAATGTGAGGATCTGAACGAAGAAGAGGATAAAATGAAACAAGAATGTGTCCAAGAGTTGGAGGTAAGTAAAGAAATTCCAGCAGAACAGAATCTTTTTGAAAAGATTGAGTTTAGAGAGAAAATTCCAGAAAGTAAAAGTGAACTGAATGAGTTACCACCACATTTGAAATATGTGTTTTTGGAAGATGATGGAGAAAAACATGTCATTATTAGTACGTCATTATCTTCGGAAGAAGGAAAGTTGGTGGAAGTCTTAAAAGCAAACAAAGGCGCCATAGGCTGGTCAATTGCAGATCTCAAGGGCATAAGTCCCACTTATTGTATGCATAGAATTCTGATGGAAGAAGACTATAGACCTGTGGCGCAACCGCAAAGGAGACTCAATCCCGTAATGAAGGAAGTTGTGAGAAAAGAAGTCTTGAAACTATTAGAAGCAGGAATTATTTATCCTATTTCTGATAGCAAATGGGTAAGTCCAGTTCAAGTTGTATCTAAGAAAGGAGGGATGACTGTCATTCAATATTTCTAATTCTACATGCTAAATGCCTATTACTGTTCACGCTATTTCCAATTAGTTGTTTCGTATATGAATTTGCATTTCTTTTTATTTTATTAGATAAAGCATAGCAATTTTCTTTTTCCAAGTGATTTATGACATATGCATTTTTTTCAGCTCATTACATTTTAATAGCTTTAATCGTGTTTTAATTTTCACCGTTGCATTGTTCAGTTTAATGTTTTCAGTCACTTTAATATTTTCAATTATGTTTGGTTGTATTTAATTTCCAGTTTTACTTTAATTCATTCACATTCACAAACTTTTTCAACAACCCCCCCTTCGTGTAGGTCTTATTCTCGAACCACATTTGGTCCTTCAGAGACCACCTAGGAGTCACTTCCTAGCACTATACTGCATTCCTTATATGCAATTAAATTTGTGTGGGCTGCGACAGCCCATCAAGGAGACAGAAACAGAAAGGTTGAGTGAGGAAGACCAAGATGAGGAGAAAGAAAAAGAATTGGTTGAAAGAAAAGAAAAAAATAGAAAATGTGTGAAAATAAAAAAGAAGAAATCATGGAAAAATAAAAAGAGAAAGTTGAAGGAGAAGACTGAGAAAAAAAGGAGAGGGGAAAGAAGAAAATATTATATGTAAAACCTCGTCCTCATCAAAGGAAAAAGAGGAAGAGAGAAAAGAAGAAAAGATCAGATGAAAAACCTCTTCCACATCAAAAGAAATATCATGGGAAAGAAAAGAAGTTTAAGTGCTTTATAGAAATCCTCAAGAAATTGGAGATTAAAGTTCCTATGATTGAAACATGGAAACATGTGCTTGGTGTTCTCAATTTTATGAAGAAATTCAGCAGGAAGAAGAGGAAGAAAAGAATATCAAGCGATAAGCAATTCAACACCTACTGATAGGTGTTTGTTGTGGTCATCCCAACTACTGTAGAGCATTTTTATTGTTGTAAATAGTTGATTAGTGGAACAATCTTTGGGTAGCATCTACTGAGGGATGCAAACTTTTAAGTATCTACTGAAGGATACCAGGAAGGTACACTCACTGATGAGTGTTGAATAGGTTTTGGGTCAGGCTCGCGACATTAAACAAGCGCTACCTGGGAGGCAGCCCAGTTATTTGTTTGTTGGTTTATTTGTTTTCAAACTCTGTCTGTATACATTATTAGCTTGCATGTACATCTGAGTGGGGGAAGTTTTGTAAGTGAAAAATTGGAGGCAAAAATCAGGTGCTACAGGAAAGAAACACGCAAAAAGAAATTCAAAAGAGGGAGAAGAAAACACCGCTCACCGTCGGGCGGTGGCGGCGAGAAACCCAAACCGAGCCCTTTAAAGCTGGGCGGTTTTGGGTATTCTGCACTTTATTCTTCTTCCTTGCATTTTACCCAGCGTCTTCTTAGAGTGTAGCACCCAATTTGCACCTTCACAAGGATTCCCAAAGAGTTTTCCCGCATTTTCCTATCACCCACTCACAAAAACCTATTTTCTTGTCCACAATTTGGGGGTTTTTGGTGAGAGTTGTGCATTAGGAGGTTTTGCATCATCAATTGAAGTAATTCTTGCAAGCATTTCATATCTCCACTCAAGTAAGTTGAGCAATTTCATTTCTAGTTTCTAATTTTGGGATTTGATGAAAAACATGCTTAGGAACATGACCAATTAGGGTTTTCACGTTTTATGCATGAAATTGTTTGATTAGGAACTGTTGTGGTCAATTAAGATGATTGAATCTTGTCTGCATAGATGAAATTAGTGTTTGAGTGGAGATTAGGACTGTCAAAGCAAAAGTTTTGGAAAACTCCTGTCGCACCGCCGGGCGGAATTGATGTTGGTGCATACCGCCGGGCGGTAGACCCCTGCCGCCAGGCGGTTTGCTGTAAATTTTTGAGAAATGTTTGATTTTGATGCTGGACATGGAGGGAAACGTATTTCACTCCCAGTGTTGAACTGTGTTGGTCTATAAGTGTTTAATGATGTATTAACCACTAATGATGAATTCCTATGGTATGTTGTGCATTATAATTTATACAGGAATGACATCAGCAGCACGAAGGGGGAAAAGTACTGGTAGCAAGAGGAAGGAGCCTGAAAGGCCAAGAGGGTTTGATTCTCGACGGTTCATTTCTAGGCACCATGAGGAGCGCTTTGCAACTGTGTAGGAAAGAAGATTGCTAATGGAGAGGAAGGTTGCCTTCATCACGGATTCAGCTCCTGAATTTGGAGCGGAGATTTTAAGGAAAGATTGGATGAGGATGACAACTTACCCTGCACCAGCCAATGTTGAGGTGGTGAAGGAATTTTACACCAACGCTATTTCTAGAGGTGGAGTTGCAGCTGGAAGGTATAGAAGCTTTGTGAGGGGGAATGTTATTAAGTATGACCCCGACACCATAAATAACTTTTTGGGCACGGAGTGGCCAAGGGAGTAGTGCCATTATGTAGCTCGAGCTAGTTTTCTTGTAGATACAACTGAGATTGAAAGGGTTTTCTGCCTCCCTGGAAGGCATTTTCAGACAAACTCTAGTGGAGCACGGGTCAACATTAGGAGGTTAGACTTGTCACCTTTAGCAAGATATTGGATGGCCTTCACTCATGCCAACATCCAGCCTTGCTCCCATATCTCTGACATCACGATGAAACAGAGCTTGCTCATCTACTGTATGTTGAAACCGATGGATGTGAATGTTGGGCAGATCATTGCTGATGAAATACGAAGCTGCGCCACCACTGTGAGTAGTAGGACACCATTGGGGCATCCATCTCTTATCACTTTTCTCTGCCAACAGGGTGGAGTGGATACTGCAGTTCCCCCATATGAGAGACCCAGGAGTGCTATTGATGCCTCATACTTTCAGCAGTACTGCACTTAGGAAGGAGAAGCAGGAGCAACACCCAGGATACGTCGTAGGAGAGCTGCAGCACAGCAGGAGCAGGTGCCTGATGCACCAGTACAGCATGCAGAGCCATTCCAGATGAGGGACATGTATATGTCCATGATGGAGGCTAGGATGGAGGCCCTTCGTAGAGGGCAAATAGCGACTGCTGAGATGATAATTGGATCCTATGATCGGCCACCGGTGCATAGGTGGACTATGGATGAGTTCCATAATGCTATGGCTTGGCCTCAGGAGCAGGCACAGAGCAATGGTTTTGGTGCAGCTAGAGCACCAAACACAGATGACAAAGACTTTGAGGATGCTGATGATGAGAGTCAGGAGGACTCAGAAAACAACATGGGATGATTGAGGGAATCTACTGATGGATGCCCATACTGTAGACAGGATTTTATTTTTCTCACTTTTGCATTTTAAATTTTTAGAATAGGTTGAATTTTATTTTCAGTGTATGCTTGGCTTGAATACTTTTCTGAAGATGTTTTAACTGAATAATTTGCATGATGAGTTTGTTTAATGATGATCTGATGTGAATAATTATTGAGTTGTGTTGCATGTTGATATCCTGTGAAATAGATGTGTGATGAATTATGATTGTGATTATGATGCTAAGCAGGGTGTATGAATGAGTGTGTGTGAGGAAGCATGTTGTGTGAGGTATTGAGCTCTAGAGTTTTAATTGTTGTATGAGTATTGTTCACAGTAAAAAGCTTGAATGATATTGCCTTAATCTTGATGATTGATTGAATTGCATGTACATGTCATATGATCAAGGCCATTTTTGGAAGCCCTTACTTAGCCAAAATTTTACCCAAAGTGCTTAAAATTTTGTAGCCTTTTTGAACCTTGGCCCTAAACAGAATGAAAACCCTTGTACTGAAACTATTTACTTTGAATTGGGTTAATGATTCAAGGTTCAAGTTTGGGGTTGTGGGGTGATGAGTCAATATTTTATTAACTACAATTAGTTTATTGTACCGAATTTAATCAGGGAATTGTGCTTAAATGTCCCGTATTTCCCCATTTTCACTAATTGTGCTTAATTTGATCGGAAATTGTTATTTTAATTAATTTGAATTATCTAAGACTAATTATTTGCATTATTAATTGTAGGAAAATTATTGGTTAATATTTTGGGACATTTGGAGGATTGTCACACAATTCAAAATTCTCCACAAAAGAAGTGTGCAGAAGAAAATGGGCACGATGGTAATTTTCACCCTTTGGCTTATGAAAAAGGGGTGCTTCAATTAAAATGGGTTGACATCAAGCAAAAAAAGAAGTGTGTCACTTCTTGGCCAATTAATGAAGAGGTGTTGAATGAAAACACACGGACCACATCATTTGCTTTTGAAAAAAAAAAAAAAACAAAGGGCACATGGGGCTGAAAGAAATAAAAATAAATAAATAAATTGATTGTTGCTCACGGGCCAGACTTGCATAGCTGTTACACATCCACAGATCCATCAAGAGGCAGCAGCCGACACTTGATATTGGCTGCTTGGTCTCGGCATTTTGAAGAAAAAAAGAGAGCACGGTCACATCACAACGCCAAAGTATATGCACATAAAATTGAGCTTTCTTTTAAAGCAGCACGGTGTTATGTATTTGGGGATGCACGTTGATGATGAGCTGAGACTTCATACTACTGCAAGCTAATCCCTTTAGAAAAAAGAAAGGGCCTGGCTGGTCGAGCAACATCAACACGGATTCAGCAGGCCTTCACACACTTCCAACACCTACACCACGGCCCAACAACAGCTTCCCATCATTCTCCACCGTCCAGCAATGTCCAGCAGCAAGCTTTGGAGGAGCTCACGGCCAGCACACCCAGCCTTCACGTGATGGGCTTAATGGAGGTGCAGCTGGTTATCCACGACTTGCACCACACACACTAACATCCAGCAGCACTCCAGCACACTGTTAATAGGTTATTTCATTTGAAGCAGACAACCGTCACCTAATTTTTGGGAGGACTCTCTCTCGGCAATTTTGGGAGCTGCAGCGTTTTGAAAGAAGGAGCTAGCTGCTATAATGTTTTTCATTCTTATATTTTTTCTTTGAACAATGGCTTGGCCTTGAACGTTTTTAGAGAGCTTAGAACCATGTTGATGTTCTTAGATTATGGTTGAATGACAGCTGATTTTACTCTTTGCTTTTTTTTTATTTAGTTGATGCATTTTTTTTATTAAAGTTCGATTCCAGCAAAAGAGAAAAATTTAATTTCTTTGAAGAGGTGCATGCGTTGTAGCTGCCACATCTAGTATCTAATTTCTTTTAGTTGAGAGGAGGCACCCGCGGGTTATATCCAAGCGGTGGTAATTTTCTTTCAAGAAGTTGTACGGTGCAGTAACAATTGGAGTGAGAGGAGTTGATTCATTGCAAAGGTATTTTATCATGGAAGAAGTGTTGAATATTAAGGAAGCTTTGATTTATTTTGGTGCTGCACGGTTTTCTTCCATTTAAATAAGAGATGCGTTATTTGGAGAAATGATGTGTGTCACGGCATTGTTTGTCTTTTATTTGGAAAGAGCTGATGCATCTTTATTTTGGAAAACTAAAAGAATAGCTTATTTAATTTGGGCTGCACCCGCCAGCTAGGTAGAAACACATTTTCATGTGATTCATTTTTCAGCAATGCCACGACTTGGGTACAGGTTTATTTTAGCTGCAATGTATTTTCTTTCTCTTATTAGTTTAAGTGTTGCATCTCATATTATTCTAGCATTAATGTGTTTTGTTAATTATTTCTTGCATTTTAGTTTGTCACCTGGAGCATATAATTTTACTTTTAAGTTGCATTGTGCATTTAATATTTTAACTTAAGTGTTGCATTTTAATTATTTTAATCATGTTTAGATATTTGTTAGTTACCGTGTTTCTGTTTGCATTTGCGTTTCAATTTAATTCAATTGCAGTCACAAACCTTTTCACAACCCCCCACTTTGTGTCTGACCTGATTCTCGAACCACATTTGGTCCTTGAGAGACGACCTAGGAATCACTTCCTAGTCTATACTGCATTCTTTTATGCACATCAAATTTGTATGGGTTGCGACAGCCCATCAAATTTTGGCGCCGCTGCCGGGGACCAACGGTTCGGTTTTCGGTCTTTGTTATGTTAGTGTGTGTTGTGTCTTGTCTTGTGTTGTGAGTGTGATGTTCTGTTTTGTGTGTTTGTCATTGTGTGATGCATTTAGGTAGCTTTAGTTGCATATTTTCATTGCATTCTTCTTTCCCCCTTCCTTCTACATGTCTACATTCTTTGATTTTGTGAATACTGTTTCTTCTGCCTATGTCCATGATTTTGATTCTCCTTTTGCATCTTACTCTGATATTGCTTCTCATGCATATTCTGCTGATTTCTGTGTTGAGAACAATATGACTCATAATTCCATTCTTGAGAGTGATCTTTGGGAGCCAGTTTCACATAGTGAGGATGATGTTCATTGCGTTCTCACCTCTGGACTGATAGATTTACTGCCTAGGTTTTATGGTTCTGCAGGTGAATGCCCACATAGACATTTGGAGAGGTTCCAACGCATTTGCTCTGAAATGAAACCTCCTCATGTCCCAGATGATCGCATTTTCTTAAAGGCATTTCTGCATTCAGTAGAAGAAGCAGCATGGAAATGGCTTTATTATCTTCCTCCTGAATTGAAGACCAATTGGGAAGATCTTAAGCATTTGTTTTTGGAAAGATTTCACCCTTCACAGCATAAATATGAAGAACCACCATTCCAGAATGCTTGTATGCTTCCCCTTGTCAGGGAACCACTGCAGCTGCAGTTTAATGAGCCTGCCCAAGCAACTCCTCATCCTTCCACTACTTCTGAGCCTACATTGAAGGAGTTACTGAGGCAGATAGCTATGCAGAACATTCAGTTCCTGCTAGAGACCAGAGCTTCTATTCAGAGTTTGACTGATCATATGGGGCAGATGGTCACTCAGCTCACTGAGGAATAGTTGATGGAAGACCATCAAGGAACTACATTGGACCTCTTACTAGAGCCATGGCTAAGAAGATTCAAGAGGAAGAAGGATCACCTATCATTTTGCTTCTATGGAAGGTGACTTATACTAATCCTTCTTCTCTAAACTAAAACAATTACACTTTGTGTTGTAGGGCCTAAAATAAAGCTTGGAGCAGCTTGAGACAATAAAGGCCCAAAGCATCTTGGACAAGGCAGCTACAGCATGATTGGGACGCCCAGCCAAAATCCCAAAAGCAGCCCAGCGAATGCTTTTCCATGTGACTGGATGACGTGGACAACAAGCATGGAACGTGCTTCAGCAGCGTGGATTTGCTTCCTCCAAATTGAAACTGATTGCATTGGTTTTAGGAGGGAAAATGGGATCAGATTAGGGGCACTTCTCATCTATAAATAGAAGGGCCAATACATTGTAAAAGACACTTTAGAGCTTGAATGTTATGCTGCAGAAATGAATTTCCAGCTTGCTTTGCTCTTGAGTCACCAATTCTCTTCACTTTCTCTACCCTTTCCTCTAGCTTCCTTCCATAGTAGGAAGGCCTTCTGAGATGAGGGAATAACACACACACTCCTACCATTCTACCAAACAGAAACACCATTGCCATCATCCAAATCCACTGCATCAACAATATTTTCCGCTGCATCACTCTGTTTGACGTATGCTTGCTGTTTGAAGTTATTTCACCTTGATTCCAAACCTTGGTTAGCTTCCATCAAGTGGTATCAGAGCTTAGGTCGTCCACGCACCAAGAGCTAAGCAATTCTTCCATATTTTTTTTTCATTCAATTTCTGTTAGTTGCTCTGTTCTGTTCTGCTACTGTTACAACACTAGTGTTGCTGTTTTTGTTTCTGTTTTGTTCTTGTTTTGTTAATTCTAGCCACGGATCTTGTGTTTCCATTGTGGGTTCATGTTCTTCTTTCATTTTAAACGGTGAATTACCTTTGCTTGAGTAATTTCCAGCTTCAATTTTTCATTTCGGTGTTGTCTTGGTCATGTGCAAGTGAATATTGCAGTTTTAATTTCTGTCACTTTGGTATTATTTTCTGCTGGTTTATTTCGGTTTTTCTTGGGTTTGGAGTGCTGGATAAGCTGTATATATACCAATAAAGGCAAGGAAGACTTGATCTAGCCTTGGTAATACAAGCTGAAGCACCAAAAAGCAAATATGGTTTTATTTCCGTTTTGAATTCTGATGCAGAATTTGAATCTGGTTTTAATTTTCTAAAACTGTTTCAGCTTGATTTATTTGATTCCGGTGCCTTGCACAAGTTTGGTTGATGTTGTTGAATGATGCTAAAAGTGTAGCAAACCATTGCAAGCAATGAAATGCAATTTGCAAAGCTTGGTTGTGCATAAACACTAGCATTTTACTGTTTCAGCTTTATTTTCCAGCTTTTCACCGTGCTAAACATCTTTGAGTGGTTCATTTTGAGTTTGGTCATGCTAAGCTTCTTAATCCTTGCTTAGTTCTGTATGTTTACACTTTCTTGAGTTAATTCATTGCTGTCCAGCCTTTGAATCTTTGTAAAATTGAATTTGGATGGTTTGATGAAGCATTTTACTACATAAATGGTACAGCAGTAGTAAAATTCGAAAATATGCCACTTCTTTGCTGTTTTATAGCTTGAGCAAGTTTCAATTGATGGATCAAAGTTGCTAGTACTGTTCATTTGGTCAAAACATGACTTATATGCAAATTTGCATTTGAAATCATCAATATTTGGGTAAAAATGGAAGTGGAATGATGATTTTGAGTTGCCAATAGATTATACTTCATTTTAAAGTTTAAACACATTCAAAATCATCAATCAAAGTTTCTTGAACTGTTAGTTGTGAGTTTAAAACAATTCCACACGAAATTGGAAATCAAACCACCAAAATCAACCCATTTTTCTGGTGCAGTCACGGGTTGCAGCTGCTGTTTGGTATTTTTTTGTGCAAATTTCATTTTGGATTGCAGCAAGAGCTGGTTCAATGCTTAAAAATGAAAATAAATGATAAAAAAAAAGTAATATCAAGTGTTAGAAAGCTTATAGAACCGTGCAATCCAGATTACAAGCCCTGAAATTCAAAAACTCAAAATCTGAAATTCTTTGGGGCATTTCATCAAACACTTTTGGAAATTTATCAAACAGTTTGTCTGGTTGCATTTGTGAACTGTGTTTTTGATTTTTCTTGCTTTCTTCATCTATTCTAGTGCCTTTGTTAGGTTCCTGTTGCGTGCTTGCTTTTATTGATGTGCTGTTCCAATTGAATTCCCAAATTTTTGGCCTCTAAAATACCCATTCCAACAATATGTTTTTGGCAAAGTTTGGTGCAGTGTGCTGAAACTGTCACAGCATTTAAATCTGTTTGCTATTGTTGCTAGTGGATTTTGGAGCAAGTTTGCAATCTGTTTGGAGCATTTAGAGGCAGGGAGTTATTCCTACTATGGTAGCATTCTAGGAAGTGGTTAGGGAATTGAAAGTGGAGCAAGAAGAGGGACTTTTCAGCAGCTGTTTTGACACATTCCAGCAGCTGTAAAACTCTGTTCCAGCAGCATTTTCAACCTGAAAAAGATCAACTCACACCTTCATTTTGAGTAGCACCTTGCAGCAGCCAAAGTTTGAAGTTTACACTAGTTTTAATCATTGATTTAAGCTTGTTTGAGTCTTAATATCACGGAACCTTTGTGGTTTATATCCTTTTACTATTTTTGAGCTAAGTGACTTGGAAAAATGCTTTTGAAGCAATTCCAAGTTCACATTTGAACATTGTAATAGTCCAATTTCGTTTTTCCTAGTGTGGAAGTGTGTCAAGGGGCTCCAAGTGTCACTTGCACTTTCACTTAGGGCCGTCTAGCATTTACATTTTGCACCTTTATTGCTTTCTTTAATTTCTTGCTTATTTTTTTACTTGTAAGTCTCCGTGGTATATAGGATTGCATAGCATCTAGATAAACCTTCTTTTGGTTTTCTTTAGGATCATTTCATTAGCATGTTAAAACCTTTAGAATCTTTGTAGAAATTTTTCACCAAAAACAAAGAAAGTTTGTGAAAATCTTTTCACTCATTACTTGTCAACTTTTGAAAACTTTGTGAAAACCTTTTCCCATTTGACAAGGATGAGTCAATCTAGTGTGCAAGGAAGTTTGAAACCCAATAGTGAGAGTTCACTAAGAGAGGAGTTTGAGCAAAAATTTCAACAAAGGGATAAAGAGATTAGTGAACTCAAAGAAATGATTGGTCAACTTTTGGTCAATCAAAACAAGGGCAAAAAGAGAGAAGGAACTTCATCTAGGAGAAAAGACTATCATGGGTATACACTCTCTTCGCCAAGTGAAAATGAGCTACATAGTAGTCATCACAATGATGATCACTATCAAATACCTCCTAGGAGAAATCATAGAGGTAGAGATCATCACCCAAGAGAACCCAAAATTGATCTTCCTTCCTTTCATGGAAAGGATGATGTAGAAGAATATCTAGAATGGGAGATGAAAGTTGAACAATTGTTTGAATGCCACCAAATAGATGATGAAAAGAGAGTAACCATGGCTTCACTAAGCTTTCAAGGTTATGCTTTATATTGGTGGACAGCCTTGGTCAAGGACCTTAGGCTAAGACATTTACCTACCATTAGGTATTGGAATGAATTAAGGTCTGCCTTAAGAAGAAGGCATGTTCCAGCTTATTATGATAGAGAGTTAATGGACAAGCTCCATAAACTCCAACAAAGAAACATGAGTGTAGAGGAATATAGGCAAAAAATAGAGTTACTCATGTTAAGAGCTGGGATAAGAGAAGAACCAAGAATCACACTTGCTAGGTTTCAAAGTGGACTCAACTTTGACATAAGAGATAAGGTAGAACTTTTACCTTACAATGATCTAAATGAGCTAGTACAACTTTGTGTGAGAGTGGAGCAACAACTCAAGAGGAAAAGCTCCACTAGAAAAGATTACCCTTCTAATTTTAGTCATAAGAAAGAATACAAGAGGGAGGGAAGTATATCTAAGTCAAAGTATGAAGGGCCTAGAGAGAAAGAAAGAGAAAAGGCCAAAGAACCATCAAGAGAACATAAGAGTAAGGAGGCTAAGTGCTTTAGATGTGGGGGAAAAGGGCATTATGCAACTGAGTGTCACAATAGAAGGTCAAACTACATTCTTGAGCATGAGAGTGAAAGTGAGGGTTTTGCATATAGTGAAATTGAAACATCCACTTCGGAAGAAGAAATTTTGCCTTGTGATGGTGATTTACTCATGGTGAGAAGACTCTTAGAAGGAAAACATGTTGAACTAGAACAATCACAAAGAGAGAACTTATTCCACACAAGATGTAAAGTTTTGGAAAAGACATGTTCAATGATTGTGGATAGTGGTTCTTGTTGCAATTGTTGTAGTTCAAGAATGGTAGAAAAGCTAGGCTTAACTACTACTCTTCATCCTAAACCTTATAAACTTCAATGGATCAAAGAGGATGAAGGAATAGTAGTTAAAGAACAAGTGAGTGTACCCATTTCCATTGGAAAATATGAAGATCAAATTGTTTGTGATATAGTACCAATGGAAGCTGGGCACATATTACTTGGAAGGCCTTGGCAATTTGACAAGCAAGCTTTACATGATGGAGTCACTAACAAGATCACCATTCAACACAAGGGAAAGAAAATTGTTTTGTGTCCTCTTACACCTACACAAGTAAGAGAGGACCAAATAATTCTTAAAAAGAAGTTGGATGAAGAGAGGAAACATGACAACAAGAAAGAGAAAAAGGAGAAGAAAATGAGTTTGGTAAACAATGCCTTATCCAAAGAAGTTGTTCAAACCCAAACTTTAGAAACTTCAAAAACTCTTTTGTTTGGACAACCTCATTTTCTCCTCTATTGTAAAGAGGCATTCATTTCAACAAATCATGAACTTGTGTCTTTACCAAAGGGATTACAAAAACTTTTACAAGAATTTGATGATATATTTCCTAAAGAGGTACCAAGTGGATTACCACCTTTGAGGGGAATAGAACATCAAATAGATTTAGTGCCTGGGGCAAGTCTTCCTAATAGGCCAGCCTATAGGACTAATCCCATGGAAACCCAAGAAATAGAGAAGCAAGTTAATGAATTGTTGAAAAAAGGGTGGATCCAAAAGAGTCTAAGTCCTTGTGCGGTGCCTGTATTGTTGGTTCCTAAGAAAGATGGATCTTGGAGGATGTCTGTAGATTGTAGGGCCATCAATAACATAACTGTCAAATATAGGCATCCCATTCCTAGATTGGATGATATGTTGGATGAGTTACATGGAGCAAACATCTTTACCAAAATTGATCTCAAAAGTGGTTATCATCAAATAAGAATTCAAGAAGGAGATGAATGGAAAACTGCTTTTAAGACCAAGTTTGGTTTATATGAATGGTTAGTCATGCCCTTTGGCTTGACTAATGCTCCAAGTACATTCATGAGGTTAATGAATCATGTTCTTAGGGATTGTATAGGAAAGTTTGTAGTGGTCTACTTTGATGACATTTTAATCTATAGTCAAGGCCTTCAAGAGCACCTAAGACATGTCAAAAAAGTTTTGCTTCTTCTTAGAGATCATCATCTCTTTTCCAACTTTGATAAATGTACTTTTTGTCAAGAAAGTGTGATTTTCCTTGGATTCAAAGTTGGGAAAGAAGGTGTACATGTTGATCCTGAGAAGATCAAGGCAATACAAGAGTGGCCAACCCCAAAAACAATAGGAGAAGTAAGAAGTTTCCATGGGCTAGCTAGTTTTTATAGAAGATTTGTGAAAGATTTCTCCACCATAGCTGCCCCTTTAAATGAATTGGTCAAAAAGGATGTTCCTTTTATTTGGGGTGACAAGCAAGCCATATCTTTTGAAACTTTGAAGAACAAGTTAACTCATGCACCCATTCTAGCCTTACCTGACTTTTCCAAAGCTTTTGAACTAGAATGTGATGCATCTGGGGTAGGAATAGGAGCTGTATTGATTCAAGAAGGTCATCCAGTAGCATATTTTAGTGAAAAACTTAGGGGACCTACTTTAAACTATCCTACCTATGATAAGGAATTATATGCCCTCATTAGAGCTTTAAAGACTTGGGAACATTACTTGGTAACTCGGGAATTTATTATACATACTGACCATGAATCTCTCAAGTATCTTAAAGGGATGGGAAAGCTAAACAAAAGACATGCAAAGTGGGTGGAATACTTAGAGCAATTTCCATATGTCATCAAACACAAGAAGGGGAGTACTAATGTTGTTGCGGATGCTTTATCTAGAAGACATGCATTATTAGTAACACTAGGCTCTCAAATATTAGGATTTGATGATATAAAAGAGTTATATGAAAGTGATGAAACATTTGCATTCACTTATGCATCATGTCTTAAGAAGCCTTTTGATGGATTCTATCTTTCTGAGGGGTATCTTTTTAATAAAGGAAAACTTTGTATACCCCAAGGATCCATTAGAAAACTTCTTATCAAAGAAAGTCATGGAGGAGGACTCATGGGCCATTGATGAGTCGATATTTTATTGATTTCACTTAGCTTATTGTACTAGAATTAATCAGGGAATTGTGCTTAAATGTCCGGTATTTTCCCGTTTTTCCTAATTATGCTTAATTTGACCGAAAATTCTAATTTTAATTAATTTGAATTTTCTGAGCTAATTATTTGCATTATTATTTTCAGGGAAAATTTTGGAAACACAATTTGGAGCATTGGGAAGGAAAAAAAATAAATTTCAAGACTCTTCAATTAGACATTTTAAATTTTAGTTGTATTGTAATTTTAACTTTTTAAAATGTTTTTAGACAAACTTTTGCACATTGGGCTATTGTTTAAAATTATGAGAGGCCCAAAATTGTAGAACACATGACCTAGGGTTTCATTTTCTTTTAGGGTGGACCCCACACCCATTAAAAAGGTGGCACATGGCCTCTTAGAAAGCCAGCAGCCGTCACATTGCAAAAAAAAATTTTCACTCTCTCGGTTGAGACTTGTGGGAGATATTAGAAATGATATTCATGGAGAAAGGCATTGGATGAATCAACGCAGCACATGCTTCCAGCCGATACTACAATATTTTATTTTACTTTTGAAGTTTTTTTTTTTATATAGGAGCTTAGGAAATGAACGCTGGTTGTCTCGGGTGAATGAAAATAATTCTGATATTTTGCATTGTGTCAACGGTACTTCTATGTTCTTCTTCAGGGTTGGTAAAAAAATGTGATTCATTGCCTTGGTGGGTCCGAAGATGGGATGTGTTTATTTTCGTTTGGAATTTACAAGCTTTCCTTCATTTTATTGAATCTAATGGTCACGGTGGGTGAAGACATATAGTAGAAACACTTTCTTTCTTTAGGTGAAGTGACGGGCAGAAGAGAGGCTTCATTCCATTAATGTTTTTCTTTTATTTAGTTGATGAATGAGGAAATGAATCGATGGGAGTTGGTGGAAGGTCATGTTCAGCAGAGACATAAAGGCACGATGGTGGTATATTTTTGGAAGCAAATTCATTTTGGCTTTAAATTGGAAAGGAAAGAATTTTATTTTTGTTTTAAGCAAAGAATGAAACGGTGATGATGGGATGGGACGTTGTTTGGTAGTCATAGGTGCAGCTAGGTTCTTTTCTTTTATTTATTTTAGAATGAAGAAGTGATTAGATAGTATTAGGTGGTGTGTACGGTGCATGGTTTGCTTTCATTGTGCTTTTCAGAATTTATTATTGGCTGGGATGCATCTCTTTTAGGAGGCGGTGATTCATGATTGGAAAGGGCTGGAACGTCCAGCAGCCATTCTTAGCTTTTTGGTGAACATTTTTACTGAATGAAAAATTAGCTAAGCTGCTTTCAATTTGAAGGGTGTGCTGCTTTCATTTCTGCTTTAGACAAAGGGCTGATATGGTTTATTTAAATTCAGAAAGTTACGTGTTTTTAGTTGAATTGCAAGCATATAACACATTATATTAGCTTGGTAGGTTTTGTTTAATTTTTATTTGGAATGCTTGAACCGAGAAGAAGCGCAGATGCACTTGGTCGAAGGGGCTGCACCATTTTCCATTTTTTATTATCCTTTGAATCAAGCACTCGGAAGCTCAACATGTCTCGGCCAAGAGATTTTCTTAGGCAAGGTTGCAATTTTAAGTTCTTTGTTAGATTTAATTGAGTGTTGGATGTTCATCATTTTAATTATGTTGTGATATTTATCTCTTGTATTGTTAGATTTAGCATCGTCTTTTGCCTTAATGTTATCTAGTATGTTTCGTAATGTTAATTTAATTATCATGATTTTGTTTTAACTTTTCCGCATCCACAAACAACATTTCAAAACCCCCCTACTTCGTGTTAACCCTAAGACTCGAACCACATTTGGTCCTTGAGAGACGACCTAGGAGTCACTTCCTAGCATTATACTGCATTTCTAAATTGCAATCAAATTTGTATGGGTTGCGACGCCCATCAAATTTTGGCGCCGTTGCCGGGGACCAATGGTTCGGTTTTAGGTCTTTTGTTGTGTTAGTATGTGTTGTCTTGTCTTGTATTGTGAGTGTGATGTTCTGTTTTGTGTGTTCGTCATTGTTCATTGCATTTAGGTAGCTTTAGTTGCATATTTTCATTACATCCTTCTTTCCCCCCTTCTTTCCCATGTCTACCTATTTTGGGTATGTGAGTAATTCTCATTCTGCTCGTTCCTATGATTCTCCTCCTGCTTGTTACTCTGATATTGCTTCTCATATATACTCTGCTGATTTCTATGTTGGGAACAAAACGGTTCCTCCTCCATCTCATGAGAGTGCTCCTAGGGAGCCGTTACCAATTGATAAGGAGGATATTCGTTGTGTTTTCAACACTGGACTGATAGATTTGCTGCCTAGGTTTCATGGTTTTGCAGGTGAATGCCCATATAGACATTTGGAGGAGTTCTACACCATATGCTCTTCAATGAAACCTCTAGATGTCCAAGATGAGGACATGTTCTTAAGGGCATTTGAGTACTCGTTACATGGAGCGGCAAGGTATTGGCGGTTTTGTCTTCCTCGTGGATCCATCACTTCTTGGGAAGATCTTGAGCATATGTTCTTGGATGAATTCTTCTCTGCTCAGTATGGTCACAGTAACGATCCTGGAAGGAATGACCCTAGCTTGGGATGGTATGATGCTCCACGGCAATATCAACCATCTCCGAATTCTTGTATGCCTTCTCCACCTGTTCAGGAACCACAGCAGCCGCAGTCTCATGAGCCTGCCCAAGCAACTCCTCATCCTTCCACTACTTCTGAGCCTACATTGAAGGAGTTACTGAGGCAGATAGCCATGCAGAACATTCAGTTCCAGCAAGAGACCAGAGCTTCTATTCAGAGTTTGACTGATCATATGGGGCAGATGGCCACTCAGCTCATTGAGGAACAGTCTTATGTTTCAGAGGAATCACCATTTCAGGCTGTTCAGTTTCCAGATGATGTTGATGCTATCCACATAGGAGATGGGGAGCAGAGTCATGAGCTTACTATTGTGCCACCTACTTTCCCACCCTTCTATGTCCCCACTCTTGCATCTGAGGAGACTAATGAAGAATTGGAAGACAGGGCAGATATGAGCAACACCTTTGAGATAGGTAGACTAACTTTACCTTCCACCTCTCTTCCAATCTTCAGGGAAGTGGAGGTAAACATACCTTTGACTGATTCAGTTGTTGATGATTATGCTGCTGATGGGTATGTTGATGATTGTATTGTTGATGAGCATGATTTTCATTCCCCCTCTTTGCATGATGAGAACCACCTTATGTTATCACATCTGAATATTTGTTCTCCATGCACTGAACATGAATCTGAACCTGTGATTGATATTGTTTCTATTTTTGAAATTGATTCATGTTCTGAGGGCATATTTGAGGTTCAGCCTGTTACACTGGGATTAGGTGTTATACCCCTGCATGTTATCTCTGTGGAACCATATTGCACTAACCATGTTGCAGGAGGTACATATGGATTTGATGAACACACACCCATGGTGGAAGACAAGGGTGCCAGTATACACAACAGTTTGAAGATTAATAGGCACCAGCTGAACCTGCTCATCAACAATCACTGCTTCTTGGATCCAGCTGTGGAGGACATCTCCCTGCTTGATCAAATTTGGAGGATGAAGCAGTTCTTCTTCAACACTTCCTTGCTGAATTCTATGGTGGAAGACCTCTCCCTGAAAGTCCAAAATTGGCAACTGCCACCATGATCAGGGGAGTATCCTTTTCCCTTGTCCTCCCTTTCCATACTTGTATTTCATTTGTCCTTGATTTGTTGACTGTTTTGGAATTTTGATCTGATGCTTATGACACATTGAGGACACTGTGTAGTTTAAGTGTGGTCTATTTAATTGGGGGAGACTCTGATCTGTCTTTGATTAGTTTATGTTTTCTGCGTTAAATTTTTTGTTTTCTAGGTAGCCTTTGTTGTGTCTTGTGTACAATTTTGCATGTTTTTCTTGAATTCAGGACTGTGATTAGGTTGTCAGCTTTCTTTCACTGCATTGATACTCTGATTGCTTGAAATCCTTGCTTTTCTTTGCTTGGAAGATGATCATGATGTTTGAGAGTTGATTTGATTGTGACAGAAATACCTTGTGTGAGATTTGAGCCACTTGATGATCTTTCTTGTGTGTGATATGTCTCTTGATTGCTTGCACATATGCCTTGGCTTGACTCTTGTTGATAGTTCTTGATTGATATGCATGTTTGAAAGTGATAAAGGCAGTTTTGTTGTTGAGCCTCTCTAGCCAAATGAGCCTACCTTGTTGTGATCCTTTGATAGCCCCTTTGAGCCTATATTTTCCCCATTTCTTTGTTTTGAAGCTCATACACTTGCCCTAACTGAAAAACCATGATTACCTTAACCTTAGGGAATTTTGGAGCTTTGGAATGGTTCTGGGAATAAGTGTGGTCTCTTGGGAGATTCAGATGAATTGGTTAGTTGGCTCCTCTTATTGTTTTGCTTTGTAAATATGTTATGTATCTGTCTCTTAGAGTTGTGTTATGAAAAGAGAGAAAAGAAAAGAGACAAGATGAAAAAAAAAATACAGAAAAATGAGAAAAAAAAAATAAAAAAATTGTGAATAAAGGAGTCAGGAAGAGGATGAAATTAGAGGTTTGGGTGTGATTTGATTGTGTTTCACTTGTTCCCCATTGCTCCTCTATTCCTTTTGGTTTGTAGCTTCTCATCCATATTTATCCTCCTTTTTCCTTGACCCCGTTACATCCATAAAAGACCTTTTGATTTGAACATGCATATATGTTTTGAGTGTTGATATTAGAGGCTTGCCAAGACTGTTTGTTGCTTGCTTTCTTGAGTGCATTGAGTTGACACTGTTTACCCTAAACACTTGAGAGAAACACTGATAGTGTGCATCTGTGAGGTTCTGTTACTTTTGATTCTTCTCTTGAGCTGACTGATCATTTTGTCATGCTTTGAACTGCTTGGATGATTTCATGAGTATTTGCTTTCTCTGACTCTATGTGGGATTCTGTCCACCTCCTTTTCATTGTCTAGACTTCTTAAGAACTGTGCAACTCTGTGTCTGTCCTTGTGAGTCTTTGTTTTCTGTATGATGAGTCTGTGTCATCTTCCTGATGTCTGAGTTGTTCCCTAGTTTTCGTCTTGGTTTTGCCCAGGAGTGCAAAAGACTAAGTGTGGTCTATTTTGATGAGTCGATATTTTATTGATTTCACTTAGCTTATTGTACTAGAATTAATCAGGGAATTGTGCTTAAATGTCCGGTATTTTCCCGTTTTTCCTAATTATGCTTAATTTGACCGAAAATTCTAATTTTAATTAATTTGAATTTTCTGAGCTAATTATTTGCATTATTATTTTCAGGGAAAATTTTGGAAACACAATTTGGAGCATTGGGAAGGAAAAAAAATAAATTTCAAGACTCTTCAATTAGACATTTTAAATTTTAGTTGTATTGTAATTTTAACTTTTTAAAATGTTTTTAGACAAACTTTTGCACATTGGGCTATTGTTTAAAATTATGAGAGGCCCAAAATTGTAGAACACATGACCTAGGGTTTCATTTTCTTTTAGGGTGGACCCCACACCCATTAAAAAGGTGGCACATGGCCTCTTAGAAAGCCAGCAGCCGTCACATTGCAAAAAAAAATTTTCACTCTCTCGGTTGAGACTTGTGGGAGATATTAGAAATGATATTCATGGAGAAAGGCATTGGATGAATCAACGCAGCACATGCTTCCAGCCGATACTACAATATTTTATTTTACTTTTGAAGTTTTTTTTTTTATATAGGAGCTTAGGAAATGAACGCTGGTTGTCTCGGGTGAATGAAAATAATTCTGATATTTTGCATTGTGTCAACGGTACTTCTATGTTCTTCTTCAGGGTTGGTAAAAAAATGTGATTCATTGCCTTGGTGGGTCCGAAGATGGGATGTGTTTATTTTCGTTTGGAATTTACAAGCTTTCCTTCATTTTATTGAATCTAATGGTCACGGTGGGTGAAGACATATAGTAGAAACACTTTCTTTCTTTAGGTGAAGTGACGGGCAGAAGAGAGGCTTCATTCCATTAATGTTTTTCTTTTATTTAGTTGATGAATGAGGAAATGAATCGATGGGAGTTGGTGGAAGGTCATGTTCAGCAGAGACATAAAGGCACGATGGTGGTATATTTTTGGAAGCAAATTCATTTTGGCTTTAAATTGGAAAGGAAAGAATTTTATTTTTGTTTTAAGCAAAGAATGAAACGGTGATGATGGGATGGGACGTTGTTTGGTAGTCATAGGTGCAGCTAGGTTCTTTTCTTTTATTTATTTTAGAATGAAGAAGTGATTAGATAGTATTAGGTGGTGTGTACGGTGCATGGTTTGCTTTCATTGTGCTTTTCAGAATTTATTATTGGCTGGGATGCATCTCTTTTAGGAGGCGGTGATTCATGATTGGAAAGGGCTGGAACGTCCAGCAGCCATTCTTAGCTTTTTGGTGAACATTTTTACTGAATGAAAAATTAGCTAAGCTGCTTTCAATTTGAAGGGTGTGCTGCTTTCATTTCTGCTTTAGACAAAGGGCTGATATGGTTTATTTAAATTCAGAAAGTTACGTGTTTTTAGTTGAATTGCAAGCATATAACACATTATATTAGCTTGGTAGGTTTTGTTTAATTTTTATTTGGAATGCTTGAACCGAGAAGAAGCGCAGATGCACTTGGTCGAAGGGGCTGCACCATTTTCCATTTTTTATTATCCTTTGAATCAAGCACTCGGAAGCTCAACATGTCTCGGCCAAGAGATTTTCTTAGGCAAGGTTGCAATTTTAAGTTCTTTGTTAGATTTAATTGAGTGTTGGATGTTCATCATTTTAATTATGTTGTGATATTTATCTCTTGTATTGTTAGATTTAGCATCGTCTTTTGCCTTAATGTTATCTAGTATGTTTCGTAATGTTAATTTAATTATCATGATTTTGTTTTAACTTTTCCGCATCCACAAACAACATTTCAAAACCCCCCTACTTCGTGTTAACCCTAAGACTCGAACCACATTTGGTCCTTGAGAGACGACCTAGGAGTCACTTCCTAGCATTATACTGCATTTCTAAATTGCAATCAAATTTGTATGGGTTGCGACGCCCATCAGCCATCATGGAGTTGATAAGACTTTAAACATATTGAAAAGTAAATTCTATTGGCCACACATGAGAGTAGATGTTCAAAGGCATTGTTCTAAATGCATAGCTTGTTTACAAGCTAAGTCAAAAATTATGCCTCATGGACTCTATACACCTCTTCCAATAGCTAGTACCCCTTGGGAGGACATAAGCATGGATTTTGTTCTAGGATTGCCAAGAACTCAAAAGGGGTATGATTTTATATTTGTGGTGGTAGATCGGTTTAGTAAAATGGCACATTTTATACCTTGCCACAAAGTAGATGATACTAGCTATATTTCTAGACTATTCTTTAAAGAAATAGTGAGATTGCATGGATTACCCAAAACCATAGTGTCTGATAGAGATGTGAAGTTCCTAAGCCATTTTTGGAAAACTTTATGGGAAAAACTTGGAACTAAACTTCTATTTTCTACTACATGTCACCCACAAACTGATGGGCAAACTGAAGTAGTAAATAGATCTCTATCTACTCTATTAAGGGTAATATTAAGAGGTAATAACAAATCTTGGGATGAACATCTACCTCATATTGAATTTGCTTACAATAGAGTAGTCCACAAGACTACCAATCTTTCTCCTTTTGAGGTTGTTTATGGTTTTAACCCTATCACACCTCTTGATTTACTACCTCTTCCAGAATCATCTTCTTTCCTTCATAAAGAAGGTGTCTCTAAAGCGGAGTTTATCAAGAAATTACATGAGAAGGTTAAAATCCAAATTGAAAAACAAACTCAAAAGTATGTTGAATACAACAACAAAGGGAGAAAGAAAATAATCTTGGAAGAAGGAGACCTAGTTTGGCTTCATTTGAGAAAGGAAAGATTTCCTTCTCAACGGAAGTCCAAACTTAGTCCAAGAGGAGATGGTCCATTCAAGGTGGTCAAGAGAATAAATGATAATGCATATATATTAGATCTTCCTGAAAGTTATGGTGTCAGTCCTACTTTTAACATCTGCGATTTAATTCCTTTCACAGGAGATGATCAACAGGTTGAAGCAGATCTGAGGACAGATCCTTTTCAAGAGGGAGGGTCTGATGGAAGACCATCAAGGAACTACATTGGACCTCTTACTAGAGCCATGGCTAAGAAGATTCAAGAGGAAGAAGGATCACCTATCATTTTGCTTCTATGGAAGGTGACTTATACTAATCCTTCTTCTCTAAACTAAAACAATTACACTTTGTGTTGTAGGGCCTAAAATAAAGCTTGGAGCAGCTTGAGACAATAAAGGCCCAAAGCATCTTGGACAAGGCAGCTACAGCATGATTGGGACGCCCAGCCAAAATCCCAAAAGCAGCCCAGCGAATGCTTTTCCATGTGACTGGATGACGTGGACAACAAGCATGGAACGTGCTTCAGCAGCGTGGATTTGCTTCCTCCAAATTGAAACTGATTGCATTGGTTTTAGGAGGGAAAATGGGATCAGATTAGGGGCAATTCTCATCTATAAATAGAAGGGCCAATACATTGTAAAAGACACTTTAGAGCTTGAATGTTATGCTGCAGAAATGAATTTCCAGCTTGCTTTGCTCTTGAGTCACCAATTCTCTTCACTTTCTCTACCCTTTCCTCTAGCTTCCTTCCATAGTAGGAAGGCCTTCTGAGCTGAGGGAATAACACACACACTCCTACCATTCTACCAAACATAAACACCATTGCCATCATCCAAATCCACTGCATCAACAATATTTTCCGCTGCATCACTCTGTTTGACGTATGCTTGCTGTTTGGAGTTATTTCACCTTGATTCCAGACCTTGGTTAGCTTCCATCAATAGTCTTATGTTTCAGAGGAATCACCATTTCAGGCTATTCAGCTTCCAGATGATGTTGGTGCCATCCACATAGGAAATGGGGAGCAGAGTCATGAGCTTGCTACTGCGCCATCTACTTTCCCACCCTCCTATGTCCCTATTCTTGCACCTGAGGAGACTGATGAAGATTTGGAGGACCAGGCAGGTATAAACAACACTTTTGAGATAGGTAGACCATCATCACCTTCCACCACTTTACCAACTTTCCAGGAAGTGGAGGTAAACATACCTATGATTGATTCCGTTGTTGATGATTATGTTGTTGATAGGTATGTTGATGTTGATGATATTGATGAGCATGCTTTTGATTTTTCACTCTTTGCATGATGAGAAACAACTTTTGCCATCTTGTCTGAATGCATATTCTCCATGCACTGAACATGAATTTGATTCTGTTGTTAATATTGCTTCTGAATTTGAAAGTGATTCATGTTCCGAGAGTATATCTGATGTTCAGCATGTTACACTGGGATTGGGTGTTATACCCCTGCATTTTAGTTTTGTGGAACCACATTGCACTATCCATGTTGCAGGAGGTACATATGAATTTTATCAACACACACCCATGGTGGAAGACAAAGGTGCAAGCATACATAAGAGCTTTAACATCAATAGGCACCAGCTGAACCCGCTCATCAACAATCACTACTTCTTCTTGGTTCAGTTGTGGAGGACATCTCCCTGCTTGATCAAATTTGGAGACTGAAGCAATTCCTCATCAACACTTCCTTGCTGACTCAAGTGGTGGAGAATATCTCCCTGAAAGTCCAAAATTTGCAATTGCCACCATGACCATGGGAGTCTTCTTTTCCCTTCTCCTCCTTTTCCTGCTTTTATAGCACTTGTCTATGATCTGTTGATTGTTTTGATTTCTGATCTGATGATTTGTGATTAGGTTGTCAGTTTTCCTTCACTTCATTGATACTCTGATTTGTTGGATTCCATGCTTTTCTTTGCTTGGAAGATGATCATGATGTTTGAGAGGTTGATTTGATTGTGACAGAAAATACCCTGTGTGAGATTTGAGCCACTTGATATTCTTTCTTGTGTGGGATATGTCTCTTGATTGCTTGCACATATGCCTTGGCTTGACTCTTTCTGATGATTCTTGATTGATATGCATGTTTGAAAGTGATAAAGGCAACTTTGTTGTTGAGCCTCTCTAGCCAGATGAGCCTACCTTGTTGTGATCCTTTGATAGCCCTTTTGATTCTCTACTTTTCCCAATTCTTTGTTTTGAAGCTTATACACTAGCCCTAAGTGAAAAACCATGATTACCTTAACCTTAGGGAATTTTGGAGCTTTGGAATCGTTTTGGGAATAAGTGTGGTCTCTTGGGAGATTCTGATGAGTTGGCTAATTGGTTCCTCTTTTTATTTGTTTTGTAAATATATGTGTGTCTTGTCTCTTGGAGTTGTGTTCTGAAAAGAGAGAAAAGAAAAGAGACAAGATGAGAAAAGAAAAAAAATACAGAAAAATGAGAAAATTAAAATAAAAAATGTGTGTGAATAATGGAGTTAAGAAGAGGATTGAATTAGAGGTTTTGGGTGTCATTTGACTGTGTTTACACTTGTTCCCCATTGCTCCTCTATTTTTTTTGGTTTGTAGCTTCTTATCCATATTTATCCTCCGTTTTCCTTGGCCCCATTACATCCATAAAAGACCTTTTGATTTGAACATGCATATGTTTTTGAGTGTTGATATTAGAGGCTGGCCAAGTCTGTTTGTGTTAGCTTTCTTGAGTGCATTTAGTTGAAATTGTTTATCCTAGACACTTGAGAGAAAAACTGATTGTGTGCATCTATGAGGCTCTGTTGCTTTTGATTCATCTCTTGAACTGATTGACTGTTTCCCATGTACTGAATTGCTTAGATGATTTCTTGAGTATCTGTTTTTCCTTGCTTCTGTGTTGGATACTGTCCACTTCCTTTCACTGTCCATATTTCTTGAGAACTGTGCAACTGTGTCTGTCCTGGCTAATCTTTGTTTCCTGTGTGCTGAGTCTGTGTAACTCCCTGATGCCCGTTGAACTGTTCCCTGATTTGCGTCTTGATTTTGTCCAGGAGTGCAACAGACTCAGTGTGGTCTATTTTGATGAGTCAATATTTTATTAACTGCACTTAGTTTATTGTACCGAATTTAATCAGGGAATTGTGCTTAAATGTCCCGTATTTCCCCATTTTCACTAATTGTGCTTAATTTGATCGGAAATTCTTATTTTAATTAATTTGAATTATCTGAGACTAATTATTTGCATTATTAATTGTAGGGAAATTATAGGTTAATATTTTGGGAAATTTGGAGGGTTGTCACACAATTCAAAATTCTCCACAAAAGAAGTGTGCACAAGAAAATGGGCACTATGGTAATTTTTACCCTTTGGCTTATGAAAAAGGGGTGCTTCAATTAAAATGGGTTGACATCAAGCAAAAAAAGAAGTGTGTCACTTCTTGGCCAATTAATGAAGAGGTGCTGAATGAAAACACACGGACCACATCATTTGCTTTTGGAAAATAAAAAAAAAAACAAAGGGCACATGGGGCTGAAAGAAATCAAAAAACAAATAAATTGATTGTTGCTCACGGTCCATACTTGCATTGTTGTTACACGTCCACAAATCCATCAAGAGGCAGCAGCCGAAACTTGATATTGGCTGCTTGGTCTCGGCATTTTGAAGAAAAAGAAAAGAGAGCACGGTCACATTACAACGCCAAAGTATATGCACATAAAATTGAGCTTTCTTTTACAGCAGCACGGTGTTATGTATTTGGGGATGCACGTGGATGATGAGCTGGGACTTCATACTACTGCAATTTAAATTAAACGCAAGAGTAATTAAATTTAATGAAAACGAAATTAAATGCAACAAAACATTTTAACATGCATTAAAATTAAATTAAAACACTAAAAACGAAATTGCTACAGTAAATACGGACTGCTATAGTAAAATACAAAAATACAGAAAACAGTAAATATGAAAATACAGAAAACAATAAATACAGAAAACAGTAAACAGTAAAAATTAAAAACAGTATAACAGAAAATAAAATTACATCAATACATAAAAACAACAATACAGAAAATAAAGGAATTCAGAACAGAAATTTAATTAATACAGAAACAGTAAAAGAATAAAATACAGAAAAGCAGTAAAACAGAAAAACAGTAAATTCGGAAACAGTAATTTAAAAATACAGAAACATACCCAGAATTATTGCAGCAGGATATAGAAAATAAAATTTAAGTGATGAAAATAAAATAACAGTAGAATAAAAACATAACAAAAATTAAAATTGCAGCAAAAATATATGACAAGAAAAATTAACGGTGACTGAAAATAAAGTGATTGTGAAAATGAAACGGTGCATGGATTAACAAATTAACATGAGAGTGGTTCGACCAAAGCTTCAGTAAAAAGAAATGCATTAAACTGAAATTTAAAAAAAAAACAGAGTCTGGTTCGAGTAACAAACACACTTAAAATGAAAGACTTTGACAATTTTTTTCCTGCTTCTTCCAGTACCGAAACGAGAGAGGGAGCTCTCCCCTCCTCTCCCTCTGCCAAACTCCAAGCTGTTGGGTGGCTTTTATAGAAGAAAAATTTGGTTGTGCTTTGTCCTTTTATCATTTAAAAAAATTGGATGGTTGTTCACTAAAATCAAAAGGCGGCTGGAGGACGTCATTTTGCAAGACGTCATTTGCACTGTGAAGCATGGAAGCTACTTCTTGTAGTTGGTGGGCCATGATTTGCTTCATATGATTCAGTCAAAACATGTTTCTTTCTAGTGCCATGGACTATGAACCAATTCAAGTAAATTCAACCCTTGCTTTTTGGAGCTCCTTGTCTGTGTTGGTAGCTTCTTCAATGATGTGTTGTTGCAGCCCCTTGCTGGACCGTCACACACTTGGGTTGTGGAAGTGAGAAAAATTAATTTCCAGTAGCAGCGTTTGCACGTGATTGTTGTAGTGGGTAGCATGGGACGTGGTGTTGTTGATGTAACCCATCCGGTGTTGGAACGTGTTGAAGTGTGGCTGCTTAGTCTTTCTCAAGGTCGTGTGCTTCTCCTAACTTACTGCAGGACCGAGAAATGGAGGGTGCAGGCCGTGGCTGCCCCTTTCTTTGCTGCAGTGTTGTTTGTCTTCCAAGCATGTTGGACAATGGAGAAGCTTGAAGAATAAAGCTATTGGATGTGCATGGGACAGGGTACCAAGATGGTGAGCTGCAGACGTGCTGCACTGCTACATGGGTTGTGCATGTGCTATCCAAACAGTGAAGGAAAACGTGTTGGAGATGAAGCTGGAAGTTGGAACAGCTGCTGCACATGAGCTGCATGGGCTGTGAGTGTGTGGGTGCAAGTTACTGGATTTTTTTCTTCCCAAAACGTGTTGCATGGGCTGACCATGAGCTCTTCAAGCTGGACGTGTTGTGTGGGTCGTTTGCTTCAAAACTTTCTCTGAATGTGGCAGCAGTGTGTGCTGCAAAAATATATGAGCCGTGGTGCAAAAGGGGATGTGGCTACTGTATGGAAAACTAGCTGCATCTCCATTAAAATCAGCCCATGCTTGTGTGGGTCAACACTCTTTAATCAACTGGTTGCTAACGTGATGTGTGAAAAAGGTTGATTCCTTTGCTGCCAGGTGCACCCATGCTTGCAGTTGTGAGCTGGGACGTGTTTGCTGGACAGTTTTGGAGTGTTTGACGAAGCTTCCTCCCTTGCTGGATGTTGGACCACGCGTGCAGGTTGCTCTTCAATTGGATCCGTGTGTGAAACCACGTGATGATGGCAGCTGCTGTTTGCATGGAGAGAGTTGCACCAAGAAGATGTTGGGAGCTGCACTTTCTTTTTGTTGTGTGTGTAGGTGTGGAATGAAGTTGCTCCATGGTGGCTGGACGAAGATGAGCTGCATCTTGTTGTGAAGAAATGTTGCAGCCCTTTGCACCAAAAACAATCACTTCCTCTTTTTTAAAAGAAGACTCCACGTGTGGGTAGTGGTAAAAAGCAAGTTACTGGATCAATTTGGAGTTGACACACCACTCTCTTCATGCACATGGGCCGTGACTTTGCATTGTGGGCAGCAGCTTTTTTATTTTGCTGCATGTGAATTTGCTCCTCCCAAGCTTACTAGTGATGAAGTTACGTGCTGCACTTTGCTTGTTCCACTTGAAAGTTCACTTCTCTTCTTTGATTAAAATATATATACATGTGGTAGGCATATATCTCCAAGCAAATAAAAACAAATAATATTCTCACTTTAACGTGTTTGCTTCATGCTACTTCCAGGTTGATTTTCCAAGCCATCACTTGCTTTTTATTAAGCATGGAACGTGAGATGCTTTGCCTTACTTTGCATCCAATTTAATTATAAAAGAAAAGAGAATTCATGTGCAAGTGGAGCCATGTGTTTTCCATTGCTTTTGGTGGGAGCTCTTTCTTCAAATGAAGACATGCACCAATTATTTGCATAATTCACGTGCAAAAGTGGATGGCAACCATTGCCTTGCTTTATGCACTCCCAATTGTAAAATTTTGCACCCCCAAAGAATGAAAATGACCATAGTCCCCTTCTTCTTATTGAAAATTTTGTGGAGAGTCTTTAATTTATTTTTTTTCCTCTAATGTCTAAAATTGTATTTCCAAAATTTCCCTGAAATAAAAATTGCAAATAATTAGCTCAGAATATTCAAATTAACTAAAATAAGAATTTCCGATCAAATTAAGTACAATTAGGAAAAACGGGAAAATACTGGACAATTAAGCATAATTTCCTGATTAATTATAGCACAATAACCTAAGTGAAATCAGTAAAATATTGACTCATCACCAGCACACTGTTACATTAGAATGTAGGTTATTTCATTTGAAGCAGACAACCGTCACCTAATTTTTGGGAGGACTCTCTCTCGACAATTTTTGGAGCTGTAGCGTTTTGAAAGAAGGAGCTAGCTGCTGCAACGTTTTTCATTCTTATTTTTTTTTCTTTGAACAATGGCTTGGCCTTGAACGTTTTTAGAGAGCTTAGAACCATGTTGATGTTCTTAGATTATGGTTGAATGACAGTTGATTTTACTCTTTGCTTTTTTTTATTTAGTTGATACATTTTTTTTATTAAAGTTCGATTCCAGCAAAAGAGAAAAATTTAATTTCTTTGAAGAGGTTATATCCAAGCGGTGGTAATTTGCTTTCAAGAAGTTGTACGGTGCAGTAACAATTGGAGTGAGAGGAGCTGATTCATTGCAAAGGTATTTTATCATGGAAGAAGTGTTGAATATTAAGGAAGCTTTGATTTATTTTGGTGCTGCACGGTTTTCTTCCATTTAAATAAGAGACGCGTTATTTGGAGAAATGATGTGTGTCACGGCATTGTTTGTCTTTTCTTTGGAAAGAGCTGATGCATCTTTTTTTCTAAAAACTAAAAGAAGAGCTTATTTAATTTGGGGCTGCACCTGCCAGCTAGGTAGAAACACATTTTGAAGTGATTCATTTTCCAGCAATGCCACGACTTGGGTACAGGTTTATTTTAGCTGCAATGTATTTTCTTTCTCTTATTAGTTTAAGTGTTGCATCTCATATTATTCTAGCATTGATGTGTTTTGTTAATTATTTCTTGCATTTTAGTTTGTCACCGGGAGCATATAATTTTACTTTTAAGTTGCATAGTGCATTTAATATTTTATATTAAGTGTTGCATTTTAATTATTTCAATCATGTTTAGATATTTGTTAGTTACAGTGTTTCTATTTGCATATGTGTTTCAATTTAATTCAGCTGCAGTCACAAACCTTTTCACAACCCCCCACTTCGTGTCTGACCTGATTCTGGAACCACATTTGGTCCTTGAGAGACGACCTAGGAGTCACTTCTTAGTCTATACTGCATTCTTTTATGCACATCAAATTTGTATGGGTTACGACAGCCCATCATGGGGAAAGTTTGAATGGCAAAAAGAAAGGCATTGAGCTCAATTGTTGAAAAAGAAAAGCATGAGAAAAAGAAAACAAAAGAAGAAAAGCATGAAGATGAGCTCAATGGAAAAGAAAAAGGGAAGAAGTTGGGAAACAAATGAGATTGGTTGAAAAAGAGAGTTAAACTTGAACCTTGAATGATAAATGAGCTCTCTTGATTCAAAGATTTTGTGATCCAGAAAAACCAATTTTTCTTGACAACCCAGCCTCATTACAAGCCTTGGAAAAGTCCTTTTGATAGCATTTACATGTGATGATTTTGATTGTTTGAGGTGAACGGCAATTTTATTTCATGTGACTTGTGAATAATGAAGAGTTGGAGTGCTACCCTAAACACTTGAGTGATTGAGTGAAACACTTTCTTGGTGAAAACTTCTAAATTTCATGATTGCATTTTTGCTTAGTGGACTGATCATTCATAATGTGTGACATCTGTCGAGGAAAGTGTGAGCTAAATTAAGTAGAGAACATATGCATGCATCTTGATTTGATTTCACTGATGATTTGAAATTGAGTAGGTCTTATCTTGTCCTTTAGGGAGGTTGAATCATTGGATGAAAGTGTAGAAAGCCAAGTTTTGTTTGTTTATAGTTTTGTTTTGTTTTGTTTTGCTTGAGGACAAGCAAATTTCTAAGTTTGGGGTTCTGATAACGGTTGGAAAACCGTTATTTTCATATGCTATTTTGGATTAAATTACACCCTTTACTGCTTAGAATCAAGTAAAACTCAATAAATGAGTCAGTTGAGAGTCAAAAAGTTGTTTTTAGCGATATTATGCTTGTTTTGCAGCAAATCTAAGGAAAGTGGAGATTGGGGATGAAAATGAAGGTCTTAGACTCAAGGAAAATGAAGAAAATTGAAGAAAAGAAGAGTCTAGGAACCGCCCGGCGGCAGGCCCTTGACGCCGGATGATTTTGCAGCACAAGGGAAACCGCCGGGCGGTAGACCCTGACCGCCCGGCGGTGGCGCGATTTAGGGTGAACCGCCGAGCGGCAAAGTGTGATGTCGGGTGGTTGTCAAATGGGCTTGGGCCTGTTTTCTTTTGCGCTCCTTAGTTATAAATGATGGCAAATGCTCTAGCTAGGACAAGCCAAATCTAGAAGCAACCGAGCCAACAAGAACAAGATGCTCAAGGTTTTAGATGGAATGCGGAATGGTGGTGGTATAAGGTGGAGGTTGTCACGGTTTTCGGTGTTTGAATGGTGATGGAAGGTGTATTTGGTGGTTCTCTAAGAGAGGTTGTGCCAACTCTTGGAGGAAGGTGGCTAGAGGAGGCCACTTGGGTTGCTCTAGCCTAGTGTGACCTTAAAAGAGTAGCATGGCACAAAAATGGCAGCATAACTTTACTCTAAATCAAAGGTGATTACATGATGGAGAACACCTCTATTTATAGGCTAAGGTGTCCCAAAATGGGCTGAAACTTTAACCTAAAAGAGCCACCTTGGTTGTCTTGGAGAGTAAGGAGAAATCCTCTCCAATAAGAGAGAGACAAGTGGCAAACATCCTCTCAAATGAGAGAGTGACATGTGGCCACTACCTATGGAAAAAATCTCCATTCCTAGAGTGACACATGGCCACTAACTCGGAGGAAAACTCTCCAATGGGAAGCCTCCACATCTCTAGGACGAAATCTTGCTCCCTTGTCCTCCAAGATTAGCCAAAATGTTGACCCCTTGGTCAACAGACCCATTTTGGACATCCAAGCATAGTCAACTTTGGGCCTTGACCTTTTGTTGACTTGATTGGTCAAAATCCTATTCTACTTGGCCCAAAATACAAGGTCCAATTAAATCCTATACTACTAGGCCCACAATACAAAGCCCAAATAAAATGTAGACTACTTGGCCAATAATACAAAGCCCAAAAATATTTTAACTCTACTAAATCTTCATGAATGTGCTAGGTCATGGCAATGGATAAGCCATCATTTGATATCCTGTGAAATAGATGTGTGATGAATTATGATTGTGATTATGATGCTAAGCAGGGTGTATGAATGAGTGTGTGTGAGGAAGCATGTTGTGTGAGGTATTGAGCTCCAGAGTTTTAATTGTTGTATGAGTATTGTTCACAGTAAAAAGCTTGAATGATATCACCTTAATCTTGATGATTGATTGAATTGCATGTACATGTCATATGATCAAGGCCATTTTTGGAAGCCCTTACTTAGCCAATATTTTACCCAAAGTGCTTAAAATTTTGTACCCTTTTTGAACTTTGGCCCTAAACAGAACGAAAACCCTTGTACTGAAACTATTTACTTTGAATTGGGTTAATGATTCAAGGTTCAAGTTTGGGGTTGTGGGGAAAGTTTCAATGGCAAAAAGAAAGGCATTGAGCATAATTGTTGAAAAAGAAAAGCATGAGAAAAAGAAAAGAAAAGAAGAAAAGCACGAAGATGAGCTCAATGGAAAAGAAAAAGGGAAGAAGTTGGGAAACAAATGAGATTGGTTGAAAAAGAGAGTTAAACTTGAACCTTGAATGATAAAAGAGCTCTCTTGATTCAAAGATTTTGTGATCTAGAAAAACCAATTTTTCTTGACAACCCAGCCTCATTACAACCCTTAAAAAAGTCCTTTTGATGGCATTTGCATGTGATGATTTTGATTGTTTGAGGTGAACGACAATTTTATTTCATGTGACTTGCTTGGTGAGAACTTCTAAATTTCATGATTGCATTTTTGCTTAGTGGATTGATCATTCATAATGTGTGACATCTGTCGAGGAAAGTGTGAGCTAAATTAAGTAGAGAACATGCATGCATCTTGATTTGATTTCACTGATGATTTGAAATTGAGAAGGTCTTATGATGTACTTTAGGAAGGTTGAATCATTGGATGAAAGTGTAGAAAGCCAAGTTTTGTTTGTTTATAGTTTTGTTTTGTTTTGTTTTGCTTGAGGACAAGCAAATTTCTAAGTTTGGGGTTGTGATAACGGTTGAAAAACCGTTATTTTCATATTCTATTTTGGACTAAATTACACCCTTTACTACTTAGAATGAGCTTAGAATCAAGTAAAACTCAATAAATGAGTCAGTTGAGAGTCAAAAGTTGTTTTTAGCGATATTATGCTTCTTTTGCATTGTTTTGCAGCAAATATGAGGAAAGTGAAGATTGGGGATGAAAATGAAGGTTTAGACTCAAGGAAAATGAAGAAAATTGAAGAAAAGAAGAGTCTAGGAACCGCCCGGCGTCAGACACCAGCAGAGGACGCCAGGCGGCAAACCCCTGACGTCGGGCGGTTTTGCGGCACAAGGGAAACCGCCGAGCGGTAGACCCCTACCGCCGGGCGGTGGTGTGATTTAGGGTAAACCGCAGGGCGCAAAGTGTGACGCCAGACGGTTGTCAGATGGGCTTGGGCCTGTTTTCTGTTGCACTCCTCAGTTATAAATAGCCCTGTTGCAATTTCCTATTCATTCTTTTGACAGAAGAGGGCGGCCAGACCTACTTTTCACTCTCTGGAGAGTATCTCTTGGATGCTTAGGCTCCTTTTCATCTTTTCTAGGGTTATTTTCCATATCTTCCATTATTTTCATCTTGGTTCACCATGACAATGGTGAACTAAACCCTTTTGTTGTTGGGGGAACAATGTAATCTTTTGATACTCTCTTTTATTGAAACTCTTGTTTTATTATATGATTTTCAGGATGATGTTAAGAGAGCCAGGAAGAATTCATTGATACAAGAATACGAGTTGTTCAAAATGAAAGCTGGTAAGAACATCTATGATGTCCAGAAACGGTTCACTCATATTGTAAACCACCTGATGGCTCTTGGCAAAGCATTTGAGAAAGAAGAGATCAACATCAAGATTTTGAAAAGTCTGAACAGGAACTGGCAACCTAAAGTCACTGCAATCTCTGAATCCAAAGATCTTACAACTATGAATATGGCTACCTTGTTTGGCAAGCTACGTGAACATGAATTAGAACTTGGTAGACTGAAGGATGAAGAAGAGATTGAAGAAAAGAAGACCATTGCTCTGAAAGCTGCAAGTAATAATCTCACAGAAGCAGTGATGGATGACAAAGAGCTGATGACTCTCATCGTAAGAAATGATAGTTAACTGTCTAACCATGCAGGTCAAAGAAAGAAGAAAAGCTTCAGCACAAACACTGTCCAGTGCTATGAATGTGGAAAAGAAGGTCACATCAAGCCTGAATGTCCTGAATTACAGCCAAAGCAGAACGGGAAGAAAAGATTTCCTCAAAGCAAAAATATGAAAAGAAAAGGAGCCTACATTGCTTGGGAGAATTCAGATTCTGAACATTCAAGTGATGAGGATTCTGATCAAGAAGAGGAATCAAACTTGTGCTACATGACAGGTGTAACATGTGACGATTATGACAGTGATGCAGACATATCAAATGAGCCTGTAGAAGTCAAATATGATCTGCTTCAAGATGCTTTCAAAGAATTACATGCTGAGGCTATGCGACTGTAGTACAAGTAAATCGACTGTGCTCTGAGAGAAGAGATTTTGAAAATAGAATTAAAGACCTTGTTACTGAAAATGAAAGATTAGAAAAAGAATTGGATAAAGCCTTGCTATCTACTAAGAATATTGAAATTAAAACTGTTATTGTTGAAAAAGCTTGTGAAAATTGTCCTATACATGTTGAAAAGATTGATTACTTGACTAGCAAGCTAGCTAAGTTTACTCAAGCAAGTGACAAGTTAGATGCTGTATTAAATTCTTCTAGCAGAAGCAATAATAGGCAGGGAATTGGACTTAAAGGATACTCTAATAGAACCAATGCTAGAAAGCTTAATGAATTAAGAAAACCTGCCAGAAATGCATGTTTTTACTACAAATGTGTTGGTCATACTGTTAGAAATTGTTATTATAGACATGTTGTTGTTCCTCAAGGATTATGTGTATGGATACCAAAGGAACATGTAAGAAGAACTGACAATCAAGGACCCAAAGTTAAATGGGTACCAGCAACCAAAAATTAACTGTTTTGCAGGATATGCAGCTGATACAGAACCGTTCTGAAGGACAAGTCAACTATGGAACATTTCAAATACCTTGAGTGTCTACAACTGGTAAATCTGTATCTACCTATTGCATCATGCATATACTGATTGATTGTTGTTGTATGATTGTTTGTATTGTATGCTTAATTGTTTGATTGATTGAATATGAGTGAAAAAGATTTTTATAAGTACCAGTCGACTCCAATTTTAATGCAATCGAATATGTTATTTGAACATTTGGAATGCTCTATTTTTAGACGTTAAAGATTAAACTTAGGGCTTAAGTATAGCCCTTGGCACTTTTTTTTTTCATTTATAAATGAATGAGTTTGTCCAAGACATTCAAATACAATATTGCAAGCAAACTCTTATTCTGATTCTGGTGAAATTCATCTACCTTCCTGCTCAAATGGCTTCATCATCATCAAGTCCGTAAGAAGAGAGGCTGAACCCTCTGGATGGTTCAGTGATCATGAAACCAGAGAAAGATTTACTTTCATGCGTTCTCTTACTGGAGTTGTCAAACATCACACGACTAAGTTGACTCTTTTTGAAAAAGAAGGGTTTACATTTCCTGATGATCTAAAGTTTCAAGGTCTCAACAAATTCATTGGGATGAAAGGTGACTGCTATGATAAATTAGGAGAAGTTTTCTACTATAATGTCAAAGAAATTGATGGAAAGATTTACTCTCGGGTAAAAGGAGTAGATATTGTCATTGATGATGATATTTGGTGGAAGTTCACTGGGCTCAAGAATGAAGGAGAGCTGTCTCACAAGTTTGACTGCCCAAGGTACAGAAAAACACGAAAGACAGAGATGTATAAAAGCTTCATGAGATACCGAGGAAGGTATAGAAAGGGAAAATCATTTGACATTCACATAACAATCAATCAATCATCAAGATTAAGGCAATAAAATTTATGCTTCAATGTGAACAATACATGCAACAATAAAAACTCTGGGGCTCAATACCTCACACAACATGCTTTCTCATGCACAATCATTCATACATCCTGCTTAGCATCATGACCACAATCATACTTCCTCACGCATCTGTTTCACAGGGTGTTAACATGCATACAACTCAATAATCATTCACATCATATCATCATCAAATAGACTCATCATGCTAAGTAGTCAGTCAAACATCTTCAGAAAAAGTGTTCAAGTCAAGCATACACAATGAAAAATAAAATTCAAAAATTTAAAATGCAAGAGTAAAGAAGAAATCCTAGGTTGCCTCCTAGTAGTGCTTGTTTAACGTCGCGAGCCTGACCCAAACCTGTTTAGCATTTGTCAGTAAATGCTAATCGTCCAACACCCTTCAGTAGGTGTACCTTCCGGGTATCCTTCAGTAGATACCAAAAGTTTGGCATCCCTCAGTAGATACCAAAAGTTAGCATCCCTCAGTAGATGCTACCCAAAAATTGTTCCAAAATTTACAAGTTCAAAAGACAAATAAATCACAAAAATAAAAATTATCTTAAAGTACAAAAAGTTCTTCTCAGCAATCAACTCTTCTTTCTTACACTGGAATCTTCATCATTCCACCTTCGCAGCTTTTGTCTTTCTACTTGGCGAATAGCAGAGGATGATGGTCTTCTTCTCTCCACTATTCCTTTTTCTTTCAGCTCCTTTACTAACCATTCTTTTTTCTTAAATCTCACTTTGCTCCCTAGGTGGAGTGGATCTTCTTTTGACTTTTGGTGAATGGTTCTTCTCCCTTTATCTTCAGGTACCTGCAAAAAGTAACAGCTGTCAGAATAATCAGTACCTGCGATGCTCCCTTCTTGTTCTTCGCTCATCTCTGGCTCTTCAATTCTGTCTCTTCTCACTGTTTTGATCTCATCCCCTTCACGACTAGTATAGAGAAATAGATAATTTAAGTCCCTCATCATTATCCTTCCTTCATGAACATTAATAAGCATCTTTGATGTTGCCATGAAGGGTCGCCCCAAAATCACAGGGTACTCTTCCTCAGTTTTTACATCCATAACAATGAAATCTGCTGAACTGTTTGGAGTTTTAGTTTGAGCAAGAGTGTAACTTGAGTATGCAATAGCAGAAACATTTTCCTTGGTACACTTGAATTGATGGGAGTTTCTTCTACCTTCAATGAATCTTGTTTTGAATTGAACTGCTCTTGTGTAATTGTGATTGCGTGCACATAATGAATTGTTGATTTTGGAATTATCTGGGGCTGCAGATTGTAATTTGAGAGCCAAGAAATTCTTTGAACTGCAGTAGAATCTCAGTGGCGAACTTGTACAGATTGTTCAGAAGCTAGAATCCCAAAGCACTGGACCGTATCAAATCTGTTCAGAGTTGTCAAGAAGCAATAGTGGAACACGTGATTCTTCATGGAAAATGGGCAAGGACCTGGACCGTAGCCAGCATAGTGGGCAGCAAGATGTGGGCTGAAGCAGAGACCAGAAGCATAGTTTTGTTTGTATTTTATTTTCTTTGTAATTTGATGGGCTTGTGTTAGCCCACTGTCACCACCAGTAGCTTTAGTTTTGTTTTGTGAAAGGCCTCTTATAAAGTCCAAGTTTGGAAGAGTCCTTGGTGCTCTTTCCATTCTTGGCAACCTTTCTTGTTTACTTTATTTTACTTTTAGCATAGCTAGATAGGTGCATAAGAGTAGAATTTTATATTGCTTGTTTGTATGTGATTCTATGTTTCACGTTAGGTGTGACCTTTGTCACATTAGAGTCCGTGATTGTGTGTTCACATTTTAGGGGTCATAGAGTCCGATAATTATTTGTGTTGAGTCCTTTGATTTTAAGAGTGTTTTTATTTTAAAGGATAAATTAGTAAGTAGCTAAAGACATATCTGGCTAAGGCAAGACTTGGTATTTAAGCAACCCTAGTGGTTCACCTCTCTCACCTGGGATTTGTCTAAAGTGGAAGCTTTTAGTCCTTTAGATTAAGAAAACTTTTAAAAGCAAAAATGTCTTGTTGCAGTTTATATAGGTCTTCTTCTAATTCATATAGGTTGCCTAGTTTAGATAATGTGGATGAAATGTTTAAGCAAGCTAGGAATCTTTCATTCTTTGGTAAAGACATAGGTGCATTAACATACCTAGCTTGGGAAAAAGAGGTTGATAAAATAGATCCTTGGTTTTATAAAGAGAGTCAATCTTATGTCCTTAGCATATACGTCTCTAAGTTAGAAGAGCATGCAAGTGAGTGGTGGGATGAAAGACAATACCATGTTAGGAAAGGAAGAAAGTCCACCATTAGGGATTGGAGTGAATTAAAAGCTTGCATGAGAAGAAAGTTTGTGCCTTCAAGCATTAAAAGAAACCTAGAATTAATTAGAGATTGCATTGAAGAAGGAAAAATGTTTCTTGAGAGATTAAATGATCATGGGTTTGTTAGGAGGGAATTAGAATTTAGAGCCAAACTTAAAGAGATCAAGGAAAAGAAAAGGGAAAGAGAGATAGAGAGAAAAGAAAGGAAAAAAGAAGAGAAGAGAGTGAGAGAAGAAAAAGAGAGAAGAGAAGAGTTAAGAAGAGAAGAAGAAAAGAAAGAAAGAGAAGAAGAGAAAAGAAAAGAAGAAGAGAGAAGAGAAAGAGAGAAGAAAGAAAAGGAGGAATCTTCCATTCTTTCAAAAACCATGGAACCTAAAAGGGAAGGTTTCCAATTCCTTACTTTTCTAATCATTGTGGAGTCTTCAAATATTAATTTCTCTTTCAAACCAATTGTCATTTCATATTCAATGAAAACCTTTTCAAAGTATGGCAATCTTGAGTTATTGTTACCTATTGGGAAACACATAACTCAAGACAAAAGCAAAGTAACTTTTGACTTTGGACTTCTAACCATTCTTAAAACTTCAAAACAAACTATAAGAAGTCCTTATTCTAAAGTTATTATTTTAGCAAATTCTTTCCTTGGATCGATATTAATTAGAGATATATTTCATGGTTATTTCTTGAACTATATTTAGTTTATTGCACTTAAATAAACCAGATAATTGTGTTTAATTGTCTGTTATTTCCCCGTTTTCCGAATTCTGCTTAATTTGGTCGGAAATTCGTAATTGTGCTAATTTGGGTTTTCTGAGCTGATTAAGTGTATTTTGGTTGCAGGGAAATTTTGGGTAACATCATTTGGAGCATTAGGGATGGTGGCATGATCATTCAAGACTCAACATTTAGCCATTTCCATTTTAATAAAGTTGTAATTTTGTTTTTTTTAGAAACCTTAATTAGATTAAATGCATTTGGGCCCTTTTGTGGCAAATTTTGTACAAGCCCAATGTGTGGGACACTTGGCACCAAAACCCTAGGTTTTTAGGAGGTGGAACCCACCATTTTGGGGGTGTGGGACGGCATTTAGAGCCAAATTGGCGAGACACTCATGGGAGGCACACAACACACTTCATTTTGCTTAGGTTTTGAACACTCTCATGGAGAGCCTTTGTGTGCTACGGTTTTGGCCATTATGAACGAGCAAAGATGAAATTTTCTTCTTCTCTTATTTAGATCTTGGTTGTCTTTGCTTGGTGGTGGTGAAAAACCTTCCCTTTCCCCATCTTATTTCTTGCTTTTTGGAGTTGGAAGCATGAGTTTGAAGCTTCTTCTTTGCCTTTTGATGATGGTCTCTTTGGTTGAAGGGAGACCCACTCTCTATTTCGGTTTTCTCATCATCTTGCTGCAGTAATCTCGTTTTTGTTTTGAGTTTCTTGGATTGGAGGATGAAAATGGAGTTGTTGTCAAGTTTGGTAGTGAAAAAGGCTTAAGTTGATGCATGGGTATTGTATGCTTGAACCATTTTCTTCTAGCATTTTGTTCTTGATGTTTGGAAACATATTTTGAGCTGGACTTTGTGTTTAATGATGGTGGCTGGACGGTGCAGCAAGGGAAGCTAAGGGTTTGATTTTGTTTGGGTCAAAAAGTTGAAGAAAAGTGTGTTTTGAAGTTGGATTTATGAAGGTAGAACTTGGTTTTATTGTTCTTGAATCATTTTGCAATTGAGCTTTGGGTTCCTTGGAGTGTGTTCACGGTTTGGAGATGGGAAGAAACAATTTGAAAGCTTGGTTGTTGAAGAAAAAACGAAAATGGAGTGTTGAAGGAAGAGAGAAGGTGTAATTAATTTTTTACCCCATTTGGCCAAACACATGAGATGCTTCTTTTGACTAAAGGAATTTTTTCCACTTTGGTTTTGTCTCTAGCAATGTTTCTGCTGAGAATTGCAATGGTGAAGAGAGATGTTTCTGTTTGATTTTTCCATTGTCTTTGCTTACATGGCACTTATGAAGAAGCACCCAAGTTATACTTCATTTACACATTGGTTGGAGCACTTTTTTGTAGAATTCTCTTTGTATCTCACGTAGATTTGTGTGGCTTGGTGTGGGGTTTCGTTTTTGCTGCATGGAAAGGGAGGAAAGCATGGTTTTAGGTGATGTGGAAGGCATATGTTTGTTGTCTTGAAGTATGGAGCACATGGATAAGAAGTCAACACACCTTGCATGTTCATTTAAGGAAGAAAAGTCAATTTTGGATGTGGTGAATGGTAACTCACGGCCAAGAGGTCTTCTTAGGCCATTTTCATTTTCAATGTCTTTATTTGGTGCACACTTGGTCACATGAATTGCTAGGAAAAAGTTGTGTTTGCTTATTTCTTTTGTTTTAATTTAATTTTTATATTAGGATTAGTTGCTTTGCTCTAGTGTTGGGTTTAGCATTTTCACTCTCTGGACTCAATTTTAAAAACATAACTGCAACCATACCAGAGGTCCAAATGCTACGTTTTATATGTCACATGAAAGATAATTGAGTCTACTTTCCATGAAAAAAAACCTCATCTCATTTAGAGCTCTGTAGAAAAAGTTATGAGTAAAACATTGAGCAAGGGTCAGAGCTGTCCAGTTCCAGCGTGAATTTTTGTATTTACTGAGCAGTTTCGTTTTTACTGTTTTAATTTCATTTTCATGCATGGTGAAATGTGTTGTTGCATTTAGTTTCGTTTTAATTAATTTTAATTACGTTTTTACATTTGCGTTTTAATTTAAATTCCATCTGCATTTTAATTTTAATTTTTCTGCACACCAAACAAACTTTCAAACCCCCCCCCCCTCACTTTGTGTCAGACTTGACTCTGAACCGCAGTTGGTCCTTGAGAGACGACCTAGGGGTCATTCCCTACCATTATACTGCATTTCTAAATTGCAATCAAATTTGTATGGGCTGCGACACCCATCAGTATTGCAGATTCATTTTTGATCCAAGAGGAAGAAAAGTGGAACTAAAAGAATAAGGCCAACTTCCAGATGGCCATGCTCCCAAGATTTGTGGAGCTTCTTCATAAGGCGATTGCCAGACTTGAGGACAAATCTTTTCTTAAGAGGGAGGGTATAATGGAATCCTACCTCATGTAGTCCTCTTTTCTCATATTTTTACATTTTATTGTACTCGTAGTTTAGCTTGCAAGGAGCATGGGTTAGTATAAATACCCAGCTCCTCACTTGTACTCCTCACTTTTGAGAATAATAAGAATTAGCTTTTCTGAACCAGAAATGATTCTCTCTTGAAAGTTAGGCTAGAGAGTCCAAGGGACCTCCTCTAGCCACCTTCCAAGGCACACTTCCTATTTTTCACTTTCCATTTTCCATTGTGCCTTCTCTCTCACGACATCACTCCTTCACGCTGCACTACTCATCAGAAGCCACACCTCTGCTTCTTGCGTCAGCGTCTCGACCACGTGTCATCAGCTGAGGCAATTTCCATCTCGCGCTTCAGACACATACCACCTCATTTCTTCACAGTTTCATTCTCACGTCTTCACTTTCGACACAGAGAGCTCCTCACCGTGAGTCATTCTTCGTCATCACAGATCCACCATCGTGGCCATTTTCACCAGTAAGAACTACTCCTCTTCATAGATTCACCCTTCTCCTTCATTTCGCTAGGTTTTCTACCGATTAAAAACCTTCATTCATCATCTCCGTCCATTCTACCGATTGATTCGGCTTTTAGACCGATTAAACACCTTTCCAACCTTCGATCTTTCATCTCCACCAATTAAAACACCATTCCCACCATTTAATCGGTCCAAATTGAGTTTTCCCCTTTTTCTAGGGTTTCGTCATTCTAGAATTTCGTACTCTGCGTTCCTTTCTCAGATTTGGTTTGATCTCTTTTGGTTTCTCTCTCGATTTTTCCATTCAACTGCGTCGTCTCTCTGGAGGAAGCTTCGATTTGTGTTCCATCGCTCCGAAAGGTGTTCTCCTCGAGGCTTGGTCCATCACTTGGCAACTTGTGAAGGTTGTTGTGATAGGCTTGGCATCCTGTGAAGAATGCTGGTGACTCGTTGAGGATTGTTCAACGTGGGTGCAGATTGCAGAAGAGGGGATTCTTGCTACAATTCTGGTTTTGTGTGCAGTTATATTTGGTTTTGGGTTAGAGAGGAGATTTATATTTTTGTGTGGTGCTTCTATAAATTCCTTGTTGTAAAAACCGCAACCATTATAGTGCATTTGCTTCCAAGGTTTGAAGGACACTGGATGTGGGCATTGTTGGCCGAACCAGTATAAAAATCAGTGTTTGATTTTCTCTATCCCTGCACTATTTATTTCAGTCGACTTTATATTTATTTCAAGGAAAGATCAAAAGCTTTGAATTTTCATACCAAGATTGCGAAAAGATTTCGTTTTTGAACTAACACCAATTCACCCTCCCCCCATCTTGGTCTAAATTGAAGCCAACCTGTATCCTAACACTTTTCACAATTTAAAATTCCAAAAATAAAAACTTCCAGCCGTGACATTCTCCACTAATGAAAAGTATCCTATCTAATTACCTTGCCTTATCATGAATCATGCTTCATCAAAGGAAATGAAAATGTGCTTGTGAAATAAAAAAAAAAAAGAAATCGTAACAGCAACTCCTTCCATCAACATTACCGTTTCTCAAAGATAAATCCAAAGTAAATTGTCGTGCTGCACACTTTTTCTAAATGAAATCAACTTCTAAAATCGTAACATTCCTGAAAAAAAATAAACAAAGGAAATGTGTTGCACCGCTTTCTCCACAAAATGAGTCAGCGAGTTTTCTCAACCCATGACACCTCCGACTTCAAGCAATGTAATGTTCCTTCCCAATAAATTACGTAGCAACTCCACTTCTCTAAGTGCTATCTGTTTTCCTTTCATTCATCCAAAATCAAAAACCATAAACATAGTTCCTTCCTCTGTGTCGGCTACTGCTCAACAGTGTGTGTTTTCTTTTTATATATGGTGGCTGCCCTATTTTCTTTGGACCAAGATTCATTGCTCACTGTATTCACTTCTTTCCAACTGGCCCACTCTTCCTATTGTGCCCCCCAACGCTAGACACGCATTCTCCTTGCAGCAAGTCTGTGTGAAGCCCAAGTGAAGGAGTGTTTGTGTGTTGAAGGTTGTTGCTTCTTTCATTCTCGGGTGACAGCTGGGCTTATGAAGATGAAGAATTTTTTAGTGTAGACCGTGGAGAAGGCTGCTGCATTCTCCAATATAAAATGCAGCCCGTGTGCACCTCCTTCCAAATGTTGGGTCGTGAACTTACTAAAGCGTGCAGCTCTCTCCAAGTTTAATTCCAGCTCTTCAATTTAATGTGCAACCTTTTCCTGGGCCGTGGTAGCTGGATGTGAAAGCCAAATAAAATGCAAGTTGAATCATCAACTGCACCTCCCATGCCATCGCGTTTGTTGTTGCTGAATGAAGAAACATTTTAGGCCGTGTGAAGATGTGGTAGCTGCTGGATGTCACCCCAATATAGGCCTGCTTTTTCCTAAGTCTGCTGGACGAATTGATGTTTGCTTGACCGCTTTGATGCCACTTCCGAAGCTGGACGCTGTTGGATCATATGAAGGCCGCTGCACTTTACTTCAAGCACCTCCAATTCCTTGCTGCCAGTTGCTGGTTTGTGACACCTTTTGCATGCTGGACCTGCACAAAATATTTGCTGGACCGTGGTGTGTGGGTCGTGATGCTTCCTCCCAGCCCAAGCCGTGACACACGTGCTGTGATGAGTCGATATTTTATTGATTTCACACAGCTTATTGTACTGAATTTAATAAGGGAATTGTGCTTAATTGTCCGGTATTTTCCCGTTTCTGCTAATTGTGCTTAATTTGACCGGAAATTCTAATTTTAATTAATTTGAATTTTTTGAGCTAATTATTTGCATTATTATTTTCAAGGAAAATTTTGGAAATACAATTTGGGACATTTGGAGTGCTATCAAATAATTCAAGACAATTCACTTGGAGATTTGAAATTTAATTATATTGTAACTTAGTAGTATAGAATATTTTTAATTAAACTTGTGCATATTTGGGTCAATGTTGACAAATTTATGATGGGCCCAAATAGTAGAGGATACATGGCCTAGGGTTTCTTTTTTTTTTTGGGTGGACACCACCCCTATTTTGGAGGACTCTCAGCATTTGGTAAAAAAAGGTGCAACCGTCACTTAAAGGAGGAGACTACCGAGAGTTCAAGGTCTTGGAACGTTGTTGAGAAAAAACCTTGAATATGTTTTCAATCATTGGCATTGGTTGAATGATGAAACACTTTTCCATTTCTTTGATTTTGTGCAAGCGCTGGAATCATGGGAGTTGCCTTTTATTTTTTTATTGAATGCAAGTTACATTTAATGCTTTGAAGATTTAATTTCATTTGAAGATGGAATGTGGTCACGGCTGCTGGAAGGGACGTGAGAGCCTTTTATGTGCTTTCAATGAATGAAAATTTGATTAGGAGAGGAGCTGGTGATGCTACATTCGAAGATGGGGGGAAGCTGTCTCATTGAGGTGCTGTCACGTTTTGGTCTCTTCGGTACTTTTGATAAGCCATTTCGTTTCTGCAGCAGGGGATTGCTAGCCTTTCTTTTGAATTTCATGAATTAAATAGTAGATTAGGTTGGGTGTATGACGATGAGACGTTCCAATAGCTGGCAGCTGTGTGTAGGAAATATTTCTTTTTCCTTTATTTTGAGAACGAAGAAGTGATTAGCTAGTAGGTTTTCGTTTCCTTTTTTTTATTATTATTTGGAATGCTCGAACCGAAAAGAGGAAATTTTAGATTGAATATTAGAAGAAGTAGCACACGGTGATTTATTGGCTTTGGGTGTTGATTCACGCTGCTGCATTATTTTATCAAATTCCACTCATTTCCTTGTTTTTCAAAACTTGGTGCAAAAGCGGATTCAATTCCTTTTACTAGAAAACGTTTATTGATTTTTGGTCTTGGATGGTGTAGCATGTGTCACGACTAGGGAGGAATTTTGGAAGTACTTTCAATCTCAATTGGTTTTGGAGAATGTTACGGCCAAGAGTGTTTTTAGGCCATTGCAATTTTAATTCCATTTGGTATATTCACATAGGTCACATAAATTGTTAGAAGGAAATTGTGTTGTTTATTTCATTTGTTCTAAAATATTTTACATAATATGTTGAGTTATTTTTCATCTTTTTAGTTTAGTGTTCCATTTTAAAAGTTTCAGTTGTGTTTGGACATTTATCTTTTGCATTGTTCAATTTAATTTATTTGTTCACCGTGCTGTCTGTTCTGTTCGATTGTGTTAATTTCATCGGGTTGGTCATTAGCGATATTAAATTGCTTCCTTGAGATTTCTGGACTGTAATTGTATTTCCCACTCTGACTTGGTTAATATGAAATCTGTATTTGCACTTGCAATTGGGGTATACACTTAGTTGCCCAGTTGGTGTTGAGTCTTCTCTTAGTTGATGAAACTACATGGTGTAAATTGGATTTGATGTTAACATTGCGTTCGTTTAGTTCGCTTTTATGAGAACATAATTAGCCTGCGCTTAGTTGGTTAATTGTGTTGGATTAGAGGTTTGAGTCGCTGCTTTATTTTGTTGATCTGTGATAGGAAGCATTGTAATTAAGTTAATGACCAACCGTCTCCAGTCTGTCTTTGAAACCGTATTTAGATCTGTGTTTAATTATCAGTTTGCGTCAGTGTTTTGATTTTATTCATCCGTATTCACCACAACTTTTCAACAACCCCCCCCCACTTCGTGTGAGACCTGATTCTCGAACCACAGTTTGGTCCTTGAGAGACGACCTAGGAGTCACTTCCTAGTCTATACTGCATTCCTAATTGCACATTAAATTTGCATGGGGTGCGACAACCCATCATGCTGCTCTTTCTTTCATGAGTCAGCGTGCTACACTTCAAAATAAGTACCGTGTAGCTCCAAATAAATAAGCACGGTGAATCACTCTCAAAACCAAAGTGAATGCAGCTCCTTGCTTTTCTTTCTTCAAGCAAAGCTAAATTAATTAATTATGCATCCTTGCTGGACATCCAACATTTTGCCCATGGACCCCGCCTTTAAATGGTATTAGCTTGCTGCAGCGTGGAATGCAGCGCATCATTCATTTTTTTCTTAAAGCAAAGCATGTCGTCATATGCAGCCCCTTTTGCTGGACTATTTTCTTCCAAGCATAAAATTCAGTCCGTGTTAGCAAACTTGTGGCCTGTGACAATTTTTTCTTTAGCCCAAGTGATTCATTCAACTTTTCTAAAAAAAAACACGCTTTTACTCTCTCGAGGTGAATTTGGATGCGGGAGCTTCCATCTTTAACTTTTAGGGTTTCTCTATCTCATTGTTTTCCATTGTACATCTAGTTTCCCCATGACAATGGTGAACTAACTTCTATTTGTTGTTAGGGGATTGATAATGGAGTAAAACACCGTTATTTGCTATGTGATTTTCATACTAAAAGAACCCTTTTTCACTTAGAAACTTGCTTAAACTCATGTGTTTTTAGTAAATTGTGTGAATAAGAGAGTTGAGGTTGATTTTAACCGTTTTCTAACAAATTCAACTTATTTTGACAGAAATTGAAGCAATACTTGAAGAGGAAGTGAAAAGCCAAGAAGATAGAGGTCAAAAGGGGTGAAAAAGGCACCAAGAAGGGAGAAAACCCGAAGCCCAGGTGATAGGAACGAGAAACAGCGAATCTGAAATCACCGTTGGTCGCCCGGGCGACGAACGCCCGAAGCCTAGGCATCCAAAACTAGCGCCCAAGCCTCACATGACCCTCAATTCATGCTTGGGTGAGCTCCCTGCGACGCTTGAGTGTGATTTCACGTGGATCGGACCCTCATTCCGCTCTAATTTGATTCTTTTGGACCGAGCCGCACTTGGGACGCGTCTGGCACTATTTAAAGGACCCTAGGGCTCTAGGTTTTGCATCCTGGCAAAAGAGATCATAGCAATACACTCTTAGCCAATTCCTAGTCTTTTCATTCTTTCTTTTCTTCCATTGTTCATAGGTTCCCCCATGTCTATGGGAAACTAATTTCTATTTGTTGTTGGGGAATGATGTAACCTTGTGAACTCTCATGTATTTGAATTGATTCTTAATTCCATATGCTTTTTCCAATAATTGTTAGAGTAATTTATATGTTCTTATTGCTTGCTTATACAATAGCATGATCTGTGATTTGCATGAGTGCCGACAGGTTCCTTTCAATTCAGGTCCTTGCTAAATTACTCCTAAGGGTTATATTGCTCAGACATAAGGGTATGGGTCTTAGTCGTCTTACCCTCTTGATCTTCACATCTTTTTACTAGGAATGCTAGGAATTGTATGAACTGGTAATTAGGGACATCAGGTTTAAGTGTTTTAGCGAGGGACGTTGGCATTAATGAATAAAGAAGAATTATTATATACATGAGAGGAAACTTGGTGAAGTCTAACCCCAACAACATATCCATCTCATATAAATCAACCTCCATTCATCTCTGTGCTCTTTTGCAACTAATCAATTTACTTTGCTTTATTTTATTTTCTTTGCAATACAAACCCATGATTTCTTTTTATTTTAAGTCTTAATTAATCTCTTTCTCACACAACTGTTCAGCACTGAGAGTCCTCTAGGATACGATACTTGGTCTTACCATTTTATATTACTTGTGCGACTCGGTACACTTGCCGATTTGCCCCAACAGGGATTATGTAACCTTGTGAACTCTTATGTATTTGAATTGATTCTTAATAATGTTTCTTTCATTAATCGTTAGGGTAATTCTTCTTTGATCAATGCTTGCTTTGTTTAACTCATTCATAGCATGATGTATGATTTGCATGAGTATCGGGAGGTATCTTATAATTCGGGTTTGTGAGAATTATTCCCAAAAGCAATATTTCTCAGGGATGGGGGTACGAGTTTTGGTCGTCTTAAGCTCCTAATCTTATTGCAGAATTAATTATTAGGGATGCAAGGGATTATGACCTAGTAATTAAGGATAGACTTTCTTCGCCGAGGGATCGAGTTTTAAGTAATTTATGATGTCGACATTAATGAAGAAGAAGAATTCTTATATACATGAGAGTAAGCATGGTGAAATCTAACCCGAACAACATATTCATCTCATAATACAAACATCATCCATTCATCGTTGTGTTTCTCCTCAATTGATCAAAACTACATTCATATTTAATTTCTGCAACTGCAATTAATCAAGTTATCACACGATTGTCTAGTGCTGAGAGTCTCTTGGGAAACGATACCCTATCTTACCAGGATTATTACTTGCTACAATCCGGTACACTTGCCGGTCACTCAACACACACATTCTTGCATGGTTGACTCTTCCTGGAAGAATCGTACGAGACAGGATGACAACAAAAGATGTTTTTCTATTGAATGCAATTAAAAATCACATTCCTACTGATAAGCTATCGTTGAAGCTATCAAATTAATACTACTTTTCAAGGCAACTTCAGTATTACCTACTAGTATTCAAGAAAGTAGATAGGGCTAAATTAGCCTTAAGTCGTCACCCAATGAACACGGAATTGCTTTCGAATATCTAACTCTTTTTAATGTTATGCAATGCTTATGAATAAAGTGAGAATGTTTCAAGAATTTTGTAGAACAAAGAAGAAACTTAAAGGCAATTATGAAGAAACAGGTTATTCCACTGCTTTCCAAAATAGATTCATCATCGGTTATTTACAGATCATTGTTCAATTGATTATTGTTTAAGTTTCAAATTAATTAAAGTATAATCTTAATTAATTTGAGGGCGATCATGCAGTTAATCAAAGTACATTCTGAATCAAATGCAAGACCTTTTTAGATTATTCACCATGAATTCAATGAAGGTACATTCTTAATCAAATTTATTGTGTTTAATCATATCTATTCTTAAATCTCCTAACCAAATTAAAAGCTTAATCAATCAAAGTAAATTCTCAATTGATTATAGTTGAAATTATTACTACCAACCAAAGTACATTCTCAATTGATAGTAAAAACCATTTAATCATATGAAAGTTCCTAAATTCAACCAAAGTATATTCTAAATCAAATCTAGAAACCCTAAAACTCATATAATTAATATGCATGTAGATTCAAACACATTATGATGCAAAAATCGTTGCTTTTAATATGATAGAGAGATGAAAGACATAGAGAGGGAGCAACTTAAATCAATAATCAAAATAAACAATTGCATTAATTCACTTAACCTCAGAATCCATAATGAAATTACAGCAAAATAGCCCTAGGAGCTTAGCTCTCTATGAATGGACTGAAACACATAATGAAAGAAAAGAGAGGAGTGAAGTGGTGATGAATGAAGATGATTTTTTCTGTCTCCCCTGGGTCACTTTATATAGGCTTGATTGGACTTGGACTCTGAATATTCAACAAATTATATCTTCTAAATAACTAAGATTTAGATAATTATAACATTATTTGGAATATATTTTTTGTTGATATTCCCAAATTAAATTAATTCAACAACTGAATTTTATCTTTTAGCCTTTCTAACTTTCCAAAATTACAGAACAGTCCTTGATAATTCCAATATTTACACTTCAGCCACTTTTTAATCCCTAAAATTGCAAGAAAGCTCCCAGTTAACCAGTCTTGACCAGATTTGACTCAAGGTGACGCACCAATGAGATGCCGCCACGTGTCCACCCTTTTCCACCCAGAATTAGGGTTTTGCAATTGGGGGAAGAGGGATTTGGGAGGGTCCATTTTGCCTCAGCCTACGTCGCGCTCTTATGGTGGAAAAGGAAGCTTTTTCGATGGCGCTGCGAGTCTCACGACGAAGGAGGCTTCCTGTTTCTTTGGTTTTCTGAGTTTTCCTCTTTGCAGGTGCATCAATGGAGGAGGATGAAGGTGTTAATTGCGGCACGATTTGGTTTTGTTCTTCTCTGCTTTTGGGTTTCGCAAGTATGGTGATGGTGAGAATGATGGAGTGGCTGGTGGTTCGTTGCAGTGGAGCATCTGGCTTTGATGATGAACTCGAGAATCGTGAGGGCGCATGGTTTAGGTGCTGTGATGGCGGTTTATATGGTGGCGAAGGAGTGAAGAAGATGAACGGAGGTTCGAGATTGGACGAACTCGCGATTTTGCTTCGCGGGTGAATGTTGCAGATGAGTTGCCCTTGTGTTTTGTTCCTGGGTTTCTACAGGTGTGTGTTGCGTTTTCTGGATTGCAAGTGATGAAGACGAAGAAGATTGGCGAGTGTCATGGTGGTCTGCAGTCGTAGTGGATAGTGTCTTGCGGCGGCTTTGCTACGCTGGTGGAGCAATGGCTTTTGCGCCGTTAATGAGTTTTGCGCAGGTGACGGTGGCGTGTGAAAGATGAGTGGTGGTGCGGCGACCATGGGCTTCGGCGATGCGAGGAAGATTGTGGTGGCCGGCGGCTAGGGTTTCTGAATTGGGAATTAGGGTTTCTGGGAAGATGATGATGACGTGTCAAGGCTCCTGATGTGGCACTCTGTCATTGGGTGAATGGTGAATGCAAGGATCACTAACATGGCCGCTTTCCAATGGTAAGATCTGTATGTGGAGGATTTGGACACGTGGCAGAATCTGGTGGAGTCTAGCTTAGGAAGGGTAAAAATAGGAAACTTAGGGTTGCATGAGAAAGAATCTAGTGTTTAGGGTTGGTGTTCTTGGGCCTGTTCCAGAATTAGGATTGTATATTGTAAAAACAAGGGCGCATTCAGCCCCTTTTATTGAATAAACCAATTCCCTTTTCTATAATTCTGATTTTGGGCCTTGAATTGCAATTTGGACCAATAAACTTATAGTTTCAGCTGTACAAAGAAACATTAGAACTACCAAGAATAATTTATGTGCTAAATCTCACTTTTTACGCCTCTTTAATTTCAAAACCCAACAATTTCAATCATAACAAAACCACTTAAAATCAACCATTTAAGCACAAAATTCTCATAAAAAATTTTAATTTTCAAACATAAATGTGGACATAAATATGCACTCATCACCTACTGATAATGGTTGAAAAGCAGTTATTTTCATATGCTAATTTGGACTAAATTACGCCCTTTATTGCTTAGAACGAGCTTGAAATCAAACAAAACTCAATAAATGAGTTAGCCGAGGGTCAAAAACTGTTTTTAGCGATTTTATGCTAGTTTTGCAGCAAAATTAAAAGAAGTGAAGATTGGGAATAAAGATGAAGGTCATAGACTCAAGAAAAGAGAGAAAATAAGAGAAAAGAAGAGTCTAGGCACCGCCCGGCGCCAGGGGTTTACCGCTGGGGCCGGGCGGTCAAACGGGAGGAGAAGACACCAGTTTTCGGCGCCGGGCGGTTTTGCGGCACAAGGGAAACCGCCGAGCGGTAGACCCCTATCGCTGGGCGGTGGTGCGATTCAAGGCCCACCGCCGGGCGGTAAAGTGTGACGCCGGGCAATGGTCAGCTAGGCTTGGGCCTATTTTTCTGTTGCGCTTCTCACCTATAAATTGCCCTGTTACGAATTTCAATTCATTCTTTTGACAGAGGAGGGCGGACAGACCTACTTTGCACTCTTTGGAGAGGATCTCTTGGATACTTAGTCTCCTTTTCGTCTTTTCTAGGGTTTGCTTTCCATATCTTCCATTATTTTCATCTTGGTTCACCATGACTATGGTGAACTAAACCCATTTTGTTGTTGGGGGAACAATGTAATCTTTTGATACTCTCGATTATTGAAACTCTTGTTTGAATTATATGTGTCTCATATGCGTTTATTATCAATTGTTGGAGTCTCATACTGCACTTAAATCCTTTATCATTTAACTCATTCGGTAATTGTTGTTTGATTTTATTGCTACGAGGACGTACAATAATGACATGAACTCGTGAGATTTTTCCTTGGTTAAGCAATACCGCCTAGGGATAGGGGATTAGGACGACCAATTGTATTTGCTTCTGTTTGTAATGCGTTGCTAGTTGCTAGGGGAGGCTAGGGATAGCAAGCCGGTAATTAGTAATAGGCCATTTTTGCCGAGGGATCGGGTTAAGGGGAGGCCAAGAAAGTTTGCATGCAATTAGATAATAACGTCGTTTAAACAAGAGGAGTAAATAAAAGAGAGAGGATTAGATGAAATTGTAAACCCCTAGCAACTCCATTCATCCATTGCTCAAATCTCGTCAATTGAATCAAGCATTGCATATTTATTTTCTGTCATTGCATCCACCATAAATATTGATTTTTCTCGACAAGTCTTACTATTTTAATTCACGCGAACAATAAGGCCTTTCGAGTCTCATGGGAAGAACGATAATGGGATTTACCATTTTTATTACTTCATACGATTTGGTACACTTGCCAATCCGCTAAAACCTACCAATTGGGTTCAAGTGATAAAGGATCATTTGATTGAGGGTGAATTCAATCAAGCAAGAACCTTGCCATATGGTGTGCTTATCAGTAAGGTCTTGACTCTTCAAGATGTTGATGTAACTGGGGAAAAGAAAAATGTGATTAGTAGAATGACCCTGACCTCCATTGGCCTTGTGCAGACTATGAACAGATAGTGCTTCAAAGATGAAGAAAATACGATTGGAAGTTCATGAAGCTCACATGCCTTGAATGAAGATTACTCCAGTTTCATTCCTAAAACCAATTTTGAAAGATTTATTGTTGAACAATTCAGGAATACATCTGAAAGAATTATGAGGCTTGAGAAAAAAGTAGATGTTCTCTATCAGAAAAAGGTCAAAGATGATTCAACAACAGAGGATTCTGATGAATAGTCTTCTGAAGAAGATTCTAAAAAGACGTCTAACTCAGTAGGGTCTTAAAGTCATAGTGTTGAGTTTGTGATGTCCTTATTTTGTCTTGTTTTTGTTTTGTAGAATTGCTTTATATGCCATATTTTGCTTTAATCGGTTGTACTTATTTCTAAATATTAATGAAAGTTATATTTCTGATTTTAATCAATCTATGCGAATTACAAATTGTGACTGATGGATTAATCTGATTGATAATCGATTAAATCACTTGTATTTATGCAATTTGAACATATCATTGTTACTTCATGTCATTGCATAGTCATACATAAACTGTGGTAATGATTACTGTATTGCATAGAGACTAAAATGCTTGATCTAGATGAGTTTAAAAGGTTATGCAGAAATACTGATTGCTGACTGAGCTGAGATGAGGAATTGACATTACTCTCGAGCATGGAATCGATTAAGAGGAAGTTCTAATCGATTGAGTTTCGTCATTTGGTTGCAAGTTTCTAAACTTCTTGTTTCTATACTTTAAACCATGACTTGTTGTTATATGTTTATTCATCTTATATCTCATTGAGTTTAATCCGTTGTGAATTGGATATGAGATTATGAATGATTAAACTGATTTGATTGGTTCAAAATGTATCCAAATTGCTCTGATATGATATTTGTAAAATTTTTTTGATACATTGCTTGAACATGCTTGATTGATACATACTTTGTCATATATCTGGTATGCATCTGTGATTTGATATTTGAATATACATAATGACAGCGGAAGTATTTTATGTTGTTATATAATAGTTCACTTGTTACAAAACCGGAGAAATTGTAAATTCATGTGAATATTATTGACAAGGGGAGCATCAAATAATTTTGTTACATTGATTGATGCATCTCTCTTTTATTCATTATCTCTGTTTCAATTATAGTGTACTACATGTCCTTTTTTGCTAATGCCCAAAGCGGAAGAAGTATTTGAAGTAATTCAATTGTGTTAATAAGATAATTGAAAATGTGTTTGATTGTGGACTATACAACATGGTTTTATTAATCATGGTTGTGCATCATCAAAAAAGGGGGAGGTTGTTCATAGGGGAAGCACAGTGTTAGCTAAACTCATTTCCTGATGTTTGTTTTTGATGATGATAACACATTGTTAATAAAAAAACACATGTGTGTGTACTGTGTTATGTCTTATATGTGCTTATGCTTACTGTGAAATTTACACATGCATATTGTGATTATCACATTTGACATATTGTGTTGATTGATCCATACTTTATAAAGTGATCATATATGTGTATGCACAATATATGCTTTGGAAATAGAAAAATAACATGCACAAAAGCATATATGTATAATTTAATCGATTACAGTGTTGTGATAATCAATTAAAGTCATCAGATTGCTTGAGTTTTAAACTGTGGCAAAACAACTAGTTTTGAATCGATTACATTAATTGGTAAATCGATTAAAACTCGTGTGTTTGCACCTATCTTTTTCAAATGTGTTGTGATGTATTCAATTAAGTTTATTGAGATTTCAAAATTGTTTCATGCTTGTCATAATTGTTTCAATGGTCATATTTTTAAATGGGTTGACTAAGCATTTAATGAGAATTGATTAGATTTATTGTACATTCAATTATGTGCTTTGACTGTCGTTAATATGTTACGAGTGTTTAATGTAACCGATTAGATTAATAAAGAAATCGATTAAATTGCGCCAAATTTGACTAAGACTATATATAGACGCATTGATTGAATTTTTGTAAGACAATTGAGATTAACACTTTCATATCTGATTCATTTTGTTTGAGAAGTTTTACAGTGGTGATCAAATGCTCCAATAAACAAGAACTTGAAGTGGTGTACTATTCTTGAAGATTTCTTGAGAGACAAGCTTGACTGATTTGGCTGATAGTTATGCACAACTGAGGTGCTTGCTGTGTGATCAGGAGAATTTTAGCAAATGTTGTGTTGTTGTTCCCTATGCGCATTGCCAGGAAGAAGAACGAGGAGTTCTTGTACTTTGAGAGGGTTCTCAAAGGGGTGACTACAAGAGAGGATTGTTCTTATTGTAGGTCTTTTGTATTTAGCTATATTAGATTAGTGAGTTAGAGAGGTGATTTACATTTTGAAAATTTGGTCGCTCTAAAGCCCTTGTTGTAAAAACTCAGATATTTATAGTGCAAATGGCTTTCAATCTCGGGTTGATTGAAAGGACACTGGATGTAGGCAGTTGAGGCCGAACCAGTATAAAACTCAGAGTTTGATTTTTCTACTCCCTATCTCTCTTCATTAATCGATTATATACTGTCATTATTTGAATACGCATATTGTTACATTGCATACATATTGTCGTTGAAGTTATCAAATTAATACTACTTTTCAAGGCAACTTCAGTATTGCCAAGTAGTATTCAAGAAAATAGATAGGGCTAAAGTAACCCTAAGTCGTCTCCCAACAAACACGGAATTGTTTTCGAATATCTGACTCTTATGAATGTTATGCAATGCTTATGAAGAAAGTTGTAGAATAAAGAGGAAACTTGAAAATATGAAGAAACAGGTTAATTCCACTACTTTTCCAAAATAGATTCATCATCAGTTATTCACAGATCATTGTTCAATTGATTATTGTTTAAGTTTCAAATTAATTAAAGTACATTCTTAATTAATTTGAGGGCGATCATGCAGTTAATCAAAGTACATTCTCAATCAAATGGAAGACCTTTTTAGATTATTGGCAATAAATTCAACCAAAGTACATTCTTAATCAATTTTATTGTGTTTAATCATGTCTATTCTTAAATCTCATAACCAAATTAAAAGTTAATCAATCAAAGTAAATTCTCAATTTATTATAGTTGAAATTATTACTACCAACCAAAGTACATTCTCAATTGATAGTAAAAATCATTTAATCATATGAAAGTTCCTAAATTCAATCAAAGTAAATTCTCAATTAAACCTAGAAACCCTGAAACTCATATAATTAATATGCATGTAGATTCAAACACATTTTGATGCAAAAATCTTTGCTTTTAATATGATAGAGATATGAAAGACATAGAGAGAACAACTTAAATCAATAATCAAAATAAACAATTCTCCATGAATGGAGTAGGATACATGATGAAATAAGAGAGAGAAGTAAAGTGGTGAATGAATGAATGAAGATGGTACTTTCTGTCTCCCTTGGGTCTCTTTATATAGGCTTGATTGGGCTTGGACTCTGAATATTCAGTTGATAGAATCTTTTATCTTATATCTTCCAAATAACTAAAAGATTTAGATAATTAAAACATTATTTGGAAGATATTTTCTATTGATATTCCCAAATTAAATTAATTCAACAACTGCATTTTATCTTTAAGCTTTTCTAACTTTCCAAAATTGCACAAATGCCCTGAAATTACCTCTATCTGCACTTAAAGCCCTTCCTTTCTTTTAAAACTTGCATAAAAACCCCTCATTTGACCAGATTCAAACAACATTGACCAGCTTGACTCAAGATGACTCGCCAATGGGGTCTTGCCACGTGTCAACCCTCTTTCTCACCCAATTAGGGTTTTGCAATTGGAGAAAAGAAGCTTGCCCTCTGCTCCTGCAATTTCGCCGCCGAGGAAAGAAATGCGAGAAAGAATTTTGCGCCTTCGCCGTGAATTGGAATTAAAGCATGACTTCCTGCACCATCGTTCTTGCCGGAAACATGGAGGCTCGAGAATGTCGAATCTGCCATGGCGGTTGCAATGGCGATTTTGTTTTTGGGTTTGTTTTGTGTGTTGTGGTTTTTCTGGGTTGTAGGTTTGAAGATGAAGGAGGAAGGAGGCGCTGCTTGTGTGGACGCTACCGGTGACGCATATTGGAGAGATCTGTCGCAGCGACGCTTGCGGTGTTGATGGTAATTGGTCTGAGATAAGAGGAAGATGTTGGATGGTGGTCTGCTTGAAGAAGAAGACTGACGACGGCGTCTTGGGCTTTGTTGGAGAAGTTGCGGTGGCGTTCTAGGCGGTGCGCTCTAGTGAAGACGATGGTGATAGCGAGACCATGGTGGTGGTGTTGTGCGATGGTGGCTTGGGGCTTCGTGAAGGTTGACGGTGGTGGCTGGCAATGGCTTGAAGGTTGACGGTGGTGGCTTTAGGGTGGCTGACGGAAAGGGTTTCCATTGGGAATTAGGGTTTCTGTTTGTTAGAGATGGTGATGACGTGGCAAGGCTCCTGATGTGGCACTCTGTCATTAGGTGAATGGTGAATGCAAGGATCGCTGACATGGCAGCTTTCCAATGGTTAGATGTGTCTGTGGAGGTTTTCTGACACGTGGCAAAATATGGTGGAGTCTAGCTTAGGAGGGGTAAAAATAAGAAACTTAGAGGTGCAGGAGAAAGGATCTAGTGTTTGGGCTTGGTGTTCTTGGGCCTGTTCCAGAATTAGGAGTGTATATTGTAAAAACAAGGGTGCATTCAGCTCCTTTTATTGAATAAACCAATTCCATTTTCCATAATTCTGAATTTGGGCCTTGAATTGCAATTTGGACCAATAAACTTATAATTTCAGTTGCACAAATAAACATTAGAACAACCAAGAATAATTTATGCACTAAAACCCATTTTTTACGCTTCTTTAATTTCCAAACACGCTAAATTCAATAATCACAAATCCTCTTCAAATCAACCATTTAAGCACAAATATTCCATCAAAAGTTTGAATTTTAAAGCATAAATGTGGGCATATAAGCACTCATCACTCGAGTTGATTGAAAGGACACTGGATGTAGGCAGTTGAGGCCGAACCAGTATAAAACTCAGAGTTTGATTTTTCTTCTCCCTATCTCTCTTCATTAATTGATTACATACTGTCATTATTTGAATACGCATATTGTTACATAGCATACATATTGCTTGTTGTTCAAGATAGGTTTAAAAGCATACTATTTGCGAAAAATATTTAAAAAGCGATTATTTTTATAAAACACCAATTCACCCCCTCCCCCCTCTTGGTGTTGAGAAACAAAGCTCATATATTCTAACAAGTCATATAACTTATGTAACTTTAATTCTAATATACATATCAAACTTTATATTTTGTTACAGGCAGCTGAGCTGGGATGAGCTATGCATGTTGATGAGGTGTTCCACCAAACTCATCTTTGCAAAGGATTTATCCAGTTCATTGATGAAAGGTCTCGAAAGACCCATGAAGGAAACACTTGTAAATTGTAGTCTTGGTTCTCCATTAAACTTTCACAATCCAGATCCGAGCATGGGTCACGTACTCAGTCATCCCAACACCATAATGATGACGATGACCTGATTAGGTCACAATGTTTGATTGATGTTGTTGGTTGGAAGAAAAAGACGATACTATGGGACAGGGCAACTGACTATAAATTACAGTGCAAGACGATATTATCTATAGAACCAACCTTCTTCCTCCCAGAGTCCTGACAAAGTTGTTGTTGTCCTAATGTAGAAGCTTGAAACATGTGACCAGAATATAATGAATTGAAAGAAGAGTTTACCAGTTTCAAATAACTGATCATGAGATTGTTTTCCAAGTTTGTAGTACCTCAACCCACCACAAATCCAACCTAGCAACAACCCTTTCAGCCACAACCCACACCAGTTCAACCCACACAAATCCAACCCCCATCAGTTCATCCAACTTCAAAGCCTTAAAACGACGGATTTACTAAAGGATTTATCTTTCGGTAATTATTTGCTTATACATCATTTGGTAATCACTGACGGATATATCCTTCGGTAATCACCGAGTGATATATCATTCAGTAATTATCGACGAATATATCCTTCAGTAATTACCAACGAGTATATCCTTCGGTAATTACCGACAAATATATACTTCGGTAATTATTGGTGGGTTGTCCTTCTGTTATTACCGATGACCAATATTCTTTAGTAGTGATTCTAATTAAAATATATACTCAAAAAAACTAATTTTTAAACAAAAATCTTAAAACTACTTTATTTTAAAATCCTTATTTTCAAAGTAAAAACATGTCCTAAACAGGTGAGATAGTGAGCATTATAATCTTAAACTAACTTTTGCTCTGATAAACCAACTTAATTTGCATAGTTGAATTTCGATACCAAACTAGTTTATTGATTAGACACAGATGCTACTTTCACGATTAGGCCTTAGAAAAGGTCATGTCACAATTCAAATAGAATAAAGATACTAAGAATTAAAATTAAATTTTCAAAGAAAAAGATAAAAGGAAATGAAAATCATTCTCAGTGCAAAACATTCAGTCCTCTGATTATCAATAACTATACCTATAAATCTTTTTTGATTTGTCCAACTTCCATGGTCAATTTCTGTAGATAAAATTCATATATAAAACTAATTTACTTACAAATCCAAATTCATATATAATTATCTATAGATAAATCATATTTTTCTTGTATTTCACTTTAATCATCATTTTAACCCTTTTAATTATATCTTCAACTCTCCCTAGTTTACTCGTATCATCTATTTACTCTTATCATTTATTCAATCTAGTTTACACATATCATCTACCATTTCTTAATACAATGTCTACTTCAACAAATCCTTTTACTACATTGATAAATTTTATTTGAATAAACGATTTTATCCCTACTCATTGATATGGATAGACAACATAGTCAACGGAAACAACAAACCGAACATAAAAGACAACATAGTGAACGAAAAATAGTAAATCGAACGATTTTAAGACAAGATGTGCAATCAACATTGGGAGCAATTCAAATGCAAGGAAACTTAAAATGAAATTACTAAATTAGAAAACAAATAAGTTGGAAATGAAATCGAAATGTTAAAGAAAATGCATGAAGAAATTAGAAAACAATTAATAATTAAGCAAATGCATGTGGCTGGAATAAAAGAAAGCAAACATTGAGCGGGAATGGAAAATTGCAACATTAAACTACTAAACAAAATGCATATTCATCACGAAAATGATAGTAAAGGAGAATGTACGAACAAATGGCAATTATCAATCGGCGTGAACAATTTAAATGCAAGTTAAATGAGAAAATGTCTTTGATGCTATTAAAATGAACTAGAAAGTTTTGCTCAGCCGCTGAATACTCAGCCGCTGAATGAACTTTCTCCAAAATAAAAATAAAAAAAAAATTACAAACTTCATTCTCAATTAAATGTGGTGGCTGAATGCCTTTTCTTCAAGCAGTTGCGTGCTTCTCTCCATATATCATCAAAGCTTCCACTTAAAAGATAAGAAAAGGTGTGCTTCCAAATCAAAATAAATAACACGTAACTCCAAATTAAATCACCATGATTATGGAATCAAAGAACCTAATACATAACAACGTTTATCCTTTTCTAATTGAATAACAATAAACCAAGCTAAACTCACTGCTGCACCCACTCCAAAAGAAAAGATGATTCAGCCGTAACCCTCTATCTCTCTGTGCTTCTTTCTTTCTCTCTAGAATATAACGTAATGTCCCCCTCAAGTGCCGGCTCTCCTCCAGCAATCCCGAGACAACTGTGTGCCCTATTCCATTCCACGTCCTATGGGCCCCTTGCTGCCAGCGTGGCTGCTACTCACAGATGGATCCAACTGCTCCAGACTTCTCCAAGCCCAATTGCTGGTGAAGCAAGCAAGGAGCTCTCCCTTCCAAGCTGTTGGAGGTGATGTTGGGCTGTTGTGTGCTGCTCCTTTTCTCCAAGCACCTCCAAATGTTGTTATGTAGGCTTGTTGGACGCTGATGGAGCTGACGCGTTGATTCCCTATGGCCCGTGACACTCCTTTTCTGCTGCTGGATCTGTTGGAGGCTGGAAGTTGCTTTCTGTTGGACGGTGATGCAGGCTTTGGACGTTGCTTCTTGTGCACATGGGCCTTGCTGCTGTCGTGTCTTTATGCTGGACCATGATGAGAAGGAATGGGCTGTACCTCTTTTTGTATTTTTCCAAAGCTGCACACACCCTTTCACGTGATGGACCTCTAATTCCAAGCTAATGGACGCATGTTCGAATTTGAGTGCAGCCAAAATATTTTTCTTTTCTTAAAAGGGAAGCCCATTAGCTCTTCTTTGTTTTGTTAACGTGAGCCTTTTCCATTTGAATTGCACTTGCTTTAATGTAACAACACCAAATGACCGTGCTTCCATCAAGCAAAACCCGGTGGATCAAATATTAAAGAAACTTAGAGCTTTTCATTACACCCCCTTTCTCATCTAAGCTTAAAATAAAATTGGTGTGGCATTTCTCTTTAACTCCCAAAATATTATCCAACAATTTCCCTACACTTAATAATGCAAATAATTAGTCTCAGATATTTCAAATTAATTAAAATTAGAATTTTCGGTTAAATTAAGCACAATTAGCAATAACGGGAAAATACCGGACAATTAAGCACAATTCCCTGGTTAAATCTACCACAATAAACTAAGTGAAATCAATAAAATATCGACTCATCAAAATAGACCACACTTAGTCTTTTGCACTCCTGGGCAAAATCAAGACGCAAATCAGGGAACAGTTCAACGGACATCAGGGAATTGACACAGACTCATTACACAGAAACAAAGACTAGCCAGGACAAAAACAAAATTACACAGTTCGCAAGAAATCTGGACAAGGAAAAGCAGTAGACAATATCCAACACAGAATCAGAGAGAGCAGATATTCTGAGAAATCATCCAAGCAATTCAAAGCATGGAAAAATGATCAGTCAGCTCAAGAGAAGAATCAAAAGTAACAGATCCTCACAAATGCACACTATTAGTGTTTCTCTCATGTGTTTAAGGTAAATCAATGTCACTCAATGCACTCAAGAAAGAAAACACAAATAGACTTGGCAAGCCTCTAATATCAACATTCAAAAACATATTCATGTTCAAATCAAAAGGTCTTTTATGGATGCAATGGGGCCAAGGACAAGGGAGGATAAATATGGATGAGAAGCTACAAACCAAAAGAAATAGATGAGCAATGGGGAACAAGTGTAAACACATTCAAACACACCCAAATCCTCTAATTCAAGCCTCTTCTTGACTCCATTATTCACACAACAATTTTTTTTTAATTTTCTCATTTTTCTGTTTTTTTTTTCTTTTTTTTTTTCATCTTGTCTCTTTTCTTTTCTCTCTTTTCAGAACACAACTCTAAGAGACAAGATACACAACATATTTACAAAAACAAAAACAAGAAGAGGAACCAACTAGCCAATTCATCAGAATCCCCAAGGAGACCACACTTATTCCAAAAACAATTCCAAAGCTCCAAAATTCCCTAAGGTTAAGGTAATCATGGTTTTTCACATAGGGCTAATGTATAAGCTTAAAAACAAAGAAATGGGGAAAGTATAGGCTCAAAGGGGCAATCAATGGATCACAACAAGGTAGGCTCATCTGGCTAGAGAGGTTCAACAACAAAACTGTCTCACATCCAAACATGCATATCAATCAAGAATCATCAATAGAGTCAAGCCAAGGCAAATGTGCAAGCAATCAAGAGACATATCACACAAGAAAGAACATCAAGTGGCTCAAAATCTCACATAGGGTAACTGTCACAATCAAATCAACCTCTCAAACGTCATAATCATCTTTCCAAGCATAGAAAAACAAGAATTTCCAACCAATAAGAGTATGAATGAAGTGAAAGATACATCTACAACCTAAAAAAAGTTCAGAAATCAAGAGAAACAGGCAAAACTGTACACAAGACACAACAAAAACTACCTAGAAAACAAAAAATTTAACGTAAAAAACATAAACTAACAACGAAAAATCAGAATCTCCTCCAATAAACCACACTTAAACTACACAGTGTCCTCAATGTGTCACAATCATCAGATCAGAAATCAAAACAGTCAACAGATCATGGACAAGTGCAATAAAAGCGGGACAGGAAGGAGAAGGAAAAAGGAAACTCCCCTAGTCATGGTGGCAGTTGCAAATTTTGGACTTTTAGGGAGAGTTCATCCACCATTGGAGTCAGCAAGGAGGTGTTGAGGAAGAACGGCTTCATCCTCCAGATTGGATCGAACAGGGGGATATCCTCCGCAGCTGGATCTAAGAACAAGTGATTGTTGATGAATGTGTTTAGCTGGTGCCAACTGGTGTTGAAGCTTTTGTGAATGTTAACACCTTTGTTGTCCACTGTGGTGTTTGTTGGTCAAATTCATATGTACCTCCTGCAACATGGTTAGTGCAATATGGTTCCACGAAAATAACATGCAGGGGTATAACACCCAATCTCAATGTAACAGGCTGAACCTCAGATAAACTCTCAGAACATGAATCAATTTCAAATGTGGAAACAATATCAACAACAGGATCAGATTCATGTTCAGTGCAATGAGAATAAACATTCAGACAAGATGGAAAAAGTTGTTTCTCATCATGCAGCGAGTGGCAATCAAAAGCATGTTCATCAACAATACAATAATCCATAACATACCTATCAACAACATGATCATCAACATTAGAATCAACCATAGGTATGTTTACCTCCACTTCCCTGAAGATTGGTATAGTGGTGGAAGGTGAAGCTGGTCTACCTATCTCAAAAGTGTTGCTTATATTTGCCTGTTCCTCAACATGTTCATCAGACTCACAGTTAGTATGACACATCATAAAGTTGGAAGTTGGTTGTATCACACAATTGATTTCAACACAAACAGAGCAAGAACCAACTTCACAACTACATTTAAAATTTTCAGAAAACTGTGAAAGATCAAAATTTAATCCTAAGTCTAAAGCATCTTCAATTTTCACAGTTTCTATGTCAAGATCATCACTAACATGTGAATCTGTAGCAGAATCAATAATATGTGAATGCATAAACAACTCAGGCAAAGCAAGTGGAATTTCAAGTTTAGAGAAAACCTGTGTTGATTTATGATTCATCTGGTGAACAGCGCGGCCATCTGCCCCCATAACTCATTCAATGTAGGCTTGGAAGAAGTAGAAGATTTGGCAGGTGCCTCTTGTTGTTGTTGTTGCCTCTGATTTTGCTGATGTGGCTTCCTGTTATTGTTGATGTTTGTAGCATAAGCTTGAGGCTCATCATGAGCGACAGGGTCCTGCAAAGAAGGACAAGCATTTGTATAGTGGTCATTGGAAGGACATATAGCACACAACCGTGCAACAGATGCAGATGGAGGTGTTGGTCTCTGGTTGGATACCACCTGTCTCACCAAACTCACAAGAGAATCAAGCCTGCTTTCCAATTTCTTATCAGCAGCCGATGAAGAATGGGCAGGCTCATGAAACTGCAGCTGTTGTGGTTCCTGGACTGGTGGAGAAGGCATAGAAGAATTATGGAATGGTGGTTCTTGATATTGATGTTGTGAAGTACCATACCATCCTAAGTTAGGATCATTCCACCCAGGATCGTTGCTATATGAACCACAATGATGCTAACTAGGGCGGAATCTTTCCAAAAATATATGTTTAAGATCTTCCCAAGAAGTGATGGATCCTGGAGGAAGACAATACAGTCAATCCTTTTCTGCTTCTTGTAATGAATGCGGAAATGCCCTTAAGAACATGTCTTCATCCGGGACATCTGGAGGTTTCATTAAAGAGCATAATGTGTAAAACTTCTCCAAATGTCTACATGGGCATTCACCTGCAAAACCATGAAACCTAGGCAGCAAATGTATCAGCCCAGTGTTGAAAACACAACGAATATCCTCCTCATCAAGTGGGAACGACTCCTTAGGAGCACTCTCATGAGATGGAGGAGGAACCTTACTATTCTCAACATAGAAATCAACAGGAGAATCATAGTCATAGGCACAGGCAGAAGAAACAGTATCCACATAACCAAAATAGGTAGACATGGAAAAGAAGGGGGGAAAGAAGAATGCAATGAAAATATGCAACTAAAGCTTACCTAAATGCAACACACAATGACGAACACACAAACAGAACATCACACTCATAACACAAGAGAAAACACAACACAACTAACACAACAAAAGACCTAAAATCGAATCGTTGGTCCCCGACAACGGCGCCAAACTTTTGATGGGGGTCGCACCCAATTCAATTTTAATGTGCAATTAGAAACGCAGTATAGACTAGGAAGTGACTCCTAGGTCGTCTCTCAAGGACCAAATGTGGTTCGAGAATTAGGTCAGACAGGAAGTGGGGGGGGTTGTGAAAGGTTTGTGAATGCGGATGAATGAAATTAAAAGACGAATGAAAACATAAATGTAAACACAGATGTAAACAGAAATGGAAATAAAAATGTAAAAACGAATGTGAAAATGGTTGGTCATTAACTTAATTACTATGCTTCCAATCACATATTAACACAACAAAGGGGCTACTCAAACCTCTAATCCAACACGGCTAACCAACTAAGCGAAGGCTAATCATGCTATCATAATTATGAACAAAGCGAACGCAATACACCTATTCCATCCAATGTGTTCTATACAGATCGATCAACTAAGGGAAGATGCAATCACCAATTGGGCAACAAAGCGTATACCCATTGCAAGAACACAGTTGGATTTCACAGAATGTCAGGCAGAGCAGAATAAACACAAGAACAGTCCAAGAAATCTGAAGGAAACAATGTAATATCGCTAATGACTAACCAACTAACTTAAGCTAACATGACAGCTAAATTATTAAAATCGAACAAAACAAAAAGAATAGTCAACGGAAACAATAAACCAAACATAAAAGTGATGGGCTGTCGCAACCCACACAAATTTGATGTGCAATTTAGAAATGCAGTATAGCTAGGAAATTACTCCTAGGTCGTCTCTCAAGCAGCAAACTGTGGTTCGAGAATTAGGTTAGACACGAAGTGGGGGGGTTTGTAAAAGGTTTTGTGAATGCGGATAAACAAAATCAAAACACGAATGCAAACAACAATGTAAACACAGATATAACCAAAAATGGAAACAAAATGTGAAAACGGTTGGTCATTAACTCAATCACTATGCTTCCAATCACAGATTAAGGACAAGTACACACTACTCTAATCCAAATCCGACACGAATCAGCCAACTAAGCGAAGGCTAATTCGGTCTTCAAAATCGCAAACTAAGAATGCAATGCACAATTCTAATCAGTCATGCACTATAAAGTCTAGTCAACTAAGCGAAGATTAAATACCGAGTAGGCAACTAAGCATATACCTAATCGCAAGCATGTAACAGATTAAATATTGAGCAGAATCAGAGCAGCATTATGACAATTAAAGTGCAAGAATCTCATGGAAACAATGTAATATTGCTAATCACCAACCAACTAACCTAAGCTAACATCACAATTAGATTATCAAAAAAATCGAACAAAATAGACAACATTAAAGTGGAAGCTAGAACTGCTTGAACCAATTTAAAATGCAACGTTGAGCTAATAATTAAAATTGCACACTGCAGCAACCAAATAAACAAATGCATCAATTGAAAATGAAGTTGCTAAATCAATTAATAATAATTAAAAAAAACATCTTTGGACGTGGCAGCCTGTTTGCTCATCCCAGCTAAATTAAATCACCCATTTGCTTTTAAAAGAAATTGGAATAACCTTCCTCCGTCACCGTGCCTTATGTCCCCTCTGCCGAACACTACTTTCCACAAACTCCCATCACCTCAAGCTGTAAGGTTAATTGCTATATGAAAACTAACGTGCCTTCACCAAATGAAAAGGAAATGAATGTGTATTCCTTTAATCATCAATCACCGCTTCAGTGTGTGGTCCATTTCTCCATGAAAATTTAAAATGTTCATTCCCCTACTGCACCGTTTCTCCCAAAAACAATAAATAAAATAAACTTTCCTTCACTAAAGAAATCCAATCAGCGTAATAATACTACAAAAAGAAAAGAAATATCTAACTATGAAAATGAAATAACCAAGCAGCACTCAACATTCATGCTTCTTCCCCAGACAAAACCAAGTAAACGCTTTCTAAAAGAAAGAAAATGACTTCCGTTCTCTCCATTTCACAAAACGAAAATGTTACTTCCATTATCAAAGATAAGAAAACGTGTGCTTCTCCATTTCATTCATCCAAAATCCAAATTCACCCATTTTCCAAGCTCACACCTGCTTTGCTTTGGACCGTGACCTGCTCATTCTCGGTTGGCAGCAGGACACCTTTCTCCAAACTGTTGGGCTCACCAACTTTGTTGGACACGTGCTATCCAAGCTGCTCATGCTGGATGAGTTCAAAAACATTTTGCTGGGCCTGCTGGATGTAATAAATGAAGCCCATAAGTATGCTTATTGGATGCTGCAACTTCTATTTTATTGAGTCCGTGACTTTCCTCTAACGTGGCAGCTGCTTGTTTACTTCCATTAATCACCCCTTCTCTTCCAAATGCAAGACTAAGCAACACTTTTTTTTTCAGCCATGGCCATGATGTTTTGTTGCCAACACTTTCCGTGACACCATGTGCTAATTGCTGGCTGTAATGTGCCTTGCTGGAAATGAAGGAATCAATCCAAAATTCACGTGCTGGGCTCTTGCAAAGTTGCTGCTGGGTCATTGACATCAAGTTAGACCTACAAAATAAATTGCGATGGACCCTACTGCATTTAATCACCAAGAAATAAAAGAATTCATTTGTCCTAGGTGGGTGATGGTCCTATAAGAGAATTTCTTCTTCTTTATAGACTAGGAAGTGATTCTTAGGTCGTCTCTCAAGGACCAAATGTGGTTCGAGAATTAGGTCAGACACGAAGTGGGGGGGTTTGTGAAAGGTTTGTGAATGCGGATGAATCAAATTAAAAGACGAATGAAAACATAAATGTAAACACAAATGTAAACAGAAATGGAAACAGAAATGTAAAAACGAATGTGAAAATGGTTGGTCATTAACTTAATTACTATGCTTCCAATCACATATTAACACAACAAAGGGGCTACTCAAACCTCTAATCCAACACGGCTAACCAACTAAGCGAAGGCTAATCATGCTATCATAATTATGAACAAAGCGAAAGCAATACACCTATTCCATCCAATGTGTTCTATACAGATCGATCAACTAAGGGAAGATGCAATCACCAATTGGGCAACTAAGTGTATACCCATTGCAAGAACACAATCGGAATTCACAGAATGTCAGGCAGAGCAGAATAAACACAAGAACAGTCCAAGAAATCTGAAGGAAACAATGTAATATCGCTAATGACTAACCAACTAACTTAAGCTAAAATGAAAGCTAAATTATTAAAATCGAACAGAACAGACAGAATAGTCAACAGAAACAATAAACCGAACATAAAAGATAACATAGTGAACGGAAAATAGTAAATGGAACGATTTTAAAACAAGATGTGCAATCAACATTGGGATTAATTGAAATGCAAGAAAACTTTAAATGAAATTACTAAATTAGAAAACGAATAAGTTGGAAATGAAATTGAAATGCTAATGAAAACGCGTGAAGAAATTAGAAAACAATTAATAATTAAGCAAATGCATGTGGCTGGAATAAAAGAAAGCAAACATTGAGCGGGAATCGAAAATTGCAACATTAAACTACTAAACAAAATGCATATTCATCTTGGTAATGATACTAAAGGAGAATGTATGAACAAATGGCAATTATCAATCGGCGTGAACAATTTAAATGCAATAATTAAATGAGAAAATGCCTTTGACGCTTTTAAAATGAACTAGAAAGTTTTGCAATTACACTAGTGCAAAATAGACCTTTTAAGTCTGCAAAATTAAGTTTGTTCACAAGAAAACAGACTTAAAAGATGTGCGGTGGCATTTTGGTAAATAAAAGTTAGTTATTGAAGTGTGTTGTTGATTAACAGATTTAAATAAATATAATTTTACATCTGTTAATTTTCTAACAGATTTAAATTAGTATTTTTACATCTGTTACTCTTCTAAAAGACTTAAAAAAAGTGTCTCTTCATTTTCTAAGAGATATAACTGAATATTTTTACATCTGTAATTTTTTTAAGAGACTTAAAAACTTTTTTAACCTAAACCTACCTTAAGCTGCTCATTTTCACTTCCATTTTAACTTTGGAAACATTTTTCACTTTTCAACCTTTACACTCCTGCTCATTACGCTATTGCTGCTGCAACAAAGTTTCTTCAACAATAACAACCTTATTTCAGTGACATACAGGTACGATGAACTAAGTTTTTTTTACATGGAAGTTGTGTGTACTCTGTTTTAAATTACAAATCTTCTTATGAAAGTGAAAGGGTGGGTAGTTGGAATGATAAGAAGAAAGAGCAAACTATTTAGATTATTTTCGGTAATAAGATCAAAGGTATTTTGAATTAGAGTTAAATTCACGAGAAATAGAATGCAATAAGCGATTAGGGTTTGGTATAGGAAATGAAAAATGACCCAGTGAGATGTGAATAATAACACTATTAGGGAAAAAAAATGAAAACGAGATCTCAAAAGAATGTGGAAATGGCTACTTGACAGTGATGATGTTGCAAACAGTGAAGATATTGTTATGAATTTGGGCAATCCCATGTGGTTGATGTGCTTGTTTCCCATTTTTTAGTCTTTTCGCTTTCTATTTTTTTCTCTTCCTCCTGTCAAAACTAGACTTAGTCTGATAAGATTTTTAATAGATTTATTTATTTGTAGACAAGATATTTACAAAAACCAAACTGTCTTCAAAAATATTTTTCACTGAAATTCAATTTTTTATATTACCAAAATCACAAGTAGATCAATATGTGACTGGTTAAACATCGTTAGTTTTATGGCAATGAATTTTTTTTCTCTTCTATTATCATCATAGGAGATAATTTCTTAAAGATCATATCAATCAATTTAGATTTTCTTTTGCATCAATATTAACAATATTTCTTAAATGGTATCTGTCAACTACAATTTTTTCAATCAACGTCCACATATATTGTTATTCGTTTTAGTTCATGTCATTTAGGTTTTCTTATATCGAATAAGAACTTATAATTTCTTAACTAACATTAATTATAATTTTTCAATTAATATTAATAAGAATATTTTTTATCCATGTCAATTAAGATTCATTTATTCTGTTATTTTACTAATGTAAATTAAAGCTTTAAATTAATGTTAAAATAAATTATTTTATAGCTATCCCTGTTAGAAATATCTTTCGGTTAAAGTGAATTAATGTTAGATGGATTTGAATATTAAATAGAATTAGATGGAATGTGTACAGACATTGGAGGTTGCAAATTTGGTGCATATGATTTTTTTGTACTTTTCAAAAGATTATGGGGAAAGATTATACTATGCTCTGACTATGGGGAAAGATTGTACTTTTTCAAACTTACTGTAATTATTGAAATAATCATTTGTCCTTCATTGTAGGTCTCATTGGAACCTAATAGTCATCATTCCTGAAGATTGCATAGTTGTCCGGTTTTGTTCTCTTCATAAGAAGCCGAACAACGAACTGAAGAACTTACTACAATGGTAATGGTACAACTTTCATTTCATCTAATAAGTACATAACAATTATGACTTATGTGTCATCAATTTAACTAGAGTTGTGGGTGGCACAAACATTTTATGTCAAAGGAACAGACAAAAGCAAGTTCAAATTGTATATCCTAAGGTGAGATATCATTCAATTCTTAAATTAATTATTTTGTCTACAACTTATATGATAGGAATTTTCCTTTATTTTATTGCACTGCAATAAGCAAATTAGCTCATGGGAATGTGAGTACTATGTGATGTATTGGATCAAAACTATCATTCAAGCAGGAATTTATGATAACTGGACAACGGTAGCCACTTATAACTAATGCATGAATTCTACAGTTTTATATATGCCACTACATAATAACATTGTTTGTTTTAGGTGTTCGATGATCCATCACCAATATCAAAGGAGGCCATGCTCGAAATAACACATTAATGGGCAAGTTATATCCTCCAATGTGAAGATTAGGTTTTTATTAGGTGTTGCTAAGTTATGTTTAGCTTATGTTTAAACTTAAAATTTTAAGTTATACTTTGTTTAGACTACAAATTTTAAGTTAGTCATCTTATTATATATTTTGATTTTGGAACTTTTAATTATGTACTTGAATTGAACAGTTGGAAATATATATTTTGTTCTGGAAACTTTTCTGTATTTTAGGTTTTGGTTTCATGATTAAACAAATATAATTAAAAAAAAAAACCAAATTTAAGTCTGTTATGGTCATGACAGACTTAAATTCGCTGCCCTATTTACTTACAAAGAACTAAGTCTGTTGGACAATAACAGACTTAAAGTTTAAGTCTGTTGGTCAACAACAGGCTTAAATTTAAGTCTGTTAGTCAACAACAGATTCAAAATTTAAGTCCGCCGAATCTAAGTCTGTCATAAAACAGACTTAAAAAGCCCAAAATAACAGACTTAAAAAGCCAATTTTGCACTAATAGCATTGAATGCTCAGCAGCTGAATGAACTTTCTCCAAAATAAAAATAAAAAAAATGACAACCTTCATTCTCAATTAAATGTGGCGGCTGAATGCCTTTTCTTCAAGCAGCTGCGTGCTTCTCTCCCTATATCATCAAAGCTTCCACTTAAAAGATAAGAAAAGGTGTGCTTCCAAATCAAAATACATAACATGTAACTCCAAATTAAATCACCACGATTATGGAATCAAAGAACCTAATACGTAACAACGTTTCTACTTTTCTAATTGAATAACAATAAACCAAGCCAAAATCACTGTTGCACCCACTCCAAAAGAAAAGATGATTCAGCCGTAACCCTCCATCTCTTTGTACTTCTTTCTTTCTCTCTAGAATATAACATAATGTCCCCCTCAAGTGGTGGCTCTCCTTCAGCAATCCCGAGACAACTGTGTGCCTTATTCCATTCAACGTCCCATGGGCCCCTTACTGCCATCGTGGCTGCTACTCACGGATGGATCCAGCTGCTCCAGACATCTTCAAGCCCAATTGCTGGTGAAGCAAGCAAGGAGCTCTCCCTTTCAAGCCGCTGGAGGTGATGTTGGGCTGTTGTGTGCTGCTGCTTTTCTCCAAGCACCTCCAATTGCTATTATGTGGGCTTGGTGGACGCTAATGGAGCTGACACGTTGATTCCCTGTGGCCCGTGACACTCTTTTTCTGCTGTTGGATCTGTTAGAGGCTGGAAGTTGCTTGTTGGACGGTGATGCGGGCTTTGGACGTTGCTTCTTGTGCACATGGGCCTTGCTGTTGTCGTGTCTTCAAATGTTGGGCTGCATGGTGGAAGTTGTTGCCCGTTTGAAGAGGTGCTACGTGGTGATGCTTTTGTGCTGCTGTACTTGTGCGTGGTGCTTCCTTAAGGAGCTGCAGCTAGACGTGCAAAAGCTAGAAACGGTTGACAAATCGTTATTTTCATATGCTATTTTGGACCAAATTACACCCTTTACTTCTTATAATGAGCTTAAAATAAAGAAAAACTCAATATATGAGTCAGTCGAGAGTCAAAAGCTGTTTTTAGCGATATTATGCTTGTTTTGCATTGTTTTGCAACAAATCTGAGGAAAGTGAAGATTGGGGATGAAAATGAAGGTCTTAGACTCAAGGAAAATGAAGATAATTGAAGAAAAGAAGAGTCTAGGAACCGCCCGGCGTCAGGCCCGGCGTCAGGGCCCTGACGCTGGGCGATTTTGCGGCATAAGGGAAACCGCCGGGCGATAGACCCCTATCGCCACGCGGCGGCGCGATTTAGGGTGAACCGTCGGGTGGCAAAGTGTGACGCCAGGCGATTGTCAGATGGGCTTGGGCCAGTTTTCTGTTGCGCTACTCAGTTATAAATAGCCCTGTTGCAATTTCCTATTCATTCTTTTGATAGAAACGGGCGACCATACCTACTTTTCACTCTCTGGAGAGGATCTCTTGGATGCTTAGGCTCCTTTTCATCGTTTCTAGGGTTTGTTTTCCATATCTTCCATTATTTTCATCCTAGTTCACCATGACAATGTAATCTTTTGATACTCTCTTTTATTGAAACTCTTGTTTAATTATATGATTTTCATATGTGTTTATTATCAATTGTTGGGTTCTCATCTATTATTTGCCTTTATTGATACGGGGACGTACAATAATGTCATGAACTAGTGAGTAATTCCTTGGTTAAGCAATACCACCTAGGGATAGGGGGGTAGGACGACCAATTGTTTTGCTTTTGTTTGTAATGTGTTGCCAGTTACTAGGGGAGGCTAGGGATAGCAAGCCGATAATCACTAACAGGCCCTCTTCGCTGAGGGATCAGGTTAAGGGAAGGCCAAGAAAGTTTGCATAACAATTAGATAATAAAGCAATTTAAACAAGAGGAGTAAATACGAGAGAGAGGATTAGATGAAAATTGTAAACCCCCAACAACTCCATTCATTCATACTCTTTTCTAGTCAATTGAATCAACCTCATTGCATGTTTATTTTCTGCTCTTGCATCCACAACAATTAATCTTTTTCTTTACAAGTCTTATTATTTTAATTCACGCGAACGATAAGGTCGTGAGTCCTTTGGGAGAGAACGATAATGGGTTATACCATTTATATTACTTGAAACGATATAGTACACTTGTCATCCCGTTAACAACTGCCCAAGCTTGATTCTCCTCATTAAATTGGGATGCTGCTTGGACATGGCTGTGAAGTTGCTGGAAGCGTAATTAGTTGTTGGGCCGTGAAGGTTAGACATTTGAATTTGCTGGATGCTGCATCTGGACGTGTGTGTGAAGGGCTGTGGCGTGTTGGTTAAAAGAAGATACATAGCATGAAGATTGGGTCACGCAATGGCTGGAAGTTGCTGGAACTTTTGGCTTGTTGGATGTGCAGGTCATGAGTGTTGCTGTCCGTGAAGAGGTGTTGTACTAGGCCGTGAAGATGTTTGAAACTGATGAAGAACTGTTGGACCGTGGAGAGCTACCGTATGCACCTCCTGCTGGACTACAATTCACGTGCTGCCATCATTTTAAAAGGAATTCAACGTACTATGCTCTTTATGCTGGACCGTGATGAGAAGGAATGGGTTGCACCTCTTTTTGTATTTTTCCAAAGCTGCAACGCATCTTTTTTTTTCTTCTCCAGCCAGCACACACCCTTTCACGTGATGGACCTCCAATTCCAAGGTAATGGACGCGTGTTCGAATTTGAGTGCAGCCAAAATATTTTTCTTTTCTTAAAAGGGAAGCCCATTAGCTCTTCTTTGTTTTGTTAACGTGAGCCTTTTCCAATTGAATTGCAGCTGCTTTAATGTAACAACATCAAATGACCGTGAAAAATGACATTTTATGACGTACAAAAATGACATTTTATGACGTAGTTCCTGGGGTCATAGTTCTGGGCGTAATAGTAAGTCTGTGCATTTTATGACGTAGCAGAAATGTACGTGATAATAACTTGAACATATTATGACATATTTTCTGAAATCAGTCATAATATACGGCAAAGATATTATGACGTAGATTTGTTGATATGTTATAATATGTGATTTTCAGAACCTAACATATTATGACGTACATTGTTTAGTACGTCATAATATATGTTTTTTTAAAAAAAGAATTATTACTATTTACATCCAATGAAATTATAATCATATTTCATATTATCATCCTATCCAATTAATTTATAATCAATACAAATTCCTCATTAAAGGAGATCATCACTATAAAGCTATATAACACCGTAGAATCATAAGCTTTTTATGATTTAAGTGAGAAGACAACCAATTTCTTCTGTTTACAAGCCTAACTTTTGTCTAAAACAAGCCACTAATCTGAACTTTTCGGCAGCAACACTACAACTATTTTTATTTTTAAATTCCTAGTTGGTTTTAGCATGAATCTTGGGGAGATAAGATCTTACAGAAATTGGTGATGAGTTGATATTTTATTGATTTCACTTAGTTTATTGTGCTAGAATTAATCAGGGAATTGTGCTTAATTGGCCGGTATTTTCCCGTTTTTCCTAATTATGCTTAATTTGACCGGAAATTCTAATTTTAATTAATTTGAATTTTCTGAGCTAATTATTTGCATTATTATTTGCAGGGAAAATTTTGGAGATACAATTTGGAGCATTGGGAAGGGGACAAAATAAATTCAAGACTCTCATTTTAGACATTTTAAATTTTAGTTATCTTGTAATTTAGTAGTTTAGGATTTTTAGACAAACTTTTACATTGTGGGCCAATGTTTGTAAATTTCATGATGAGCCCAATTGTGACACATGACAGCTAGGTTTATTTTAGGGTAGACCCCACCAATTTTGAGGAAGACACATTGCCTCTTAGAAAGGCTACCAGTCGTCACACTAGGAGCATTGTTTTTCTCGGCAGATTCAATAAAGAGGGCTGCAACGTTTTTGGCTTCTTCTCGGCTGGGGCAATTTTTTTTGGAGAGATTGGAAATGATATTCATGGTAAAGGGCATTGGATGAATCAAGGAATCACATGGTTCCAACCGCTACCCAAGAAAGCATTTTTACTTTTGAGAAAAACAACAACGGTGACAGAGTAATGTAGTTGAATGACCTTTTAATGAAAATGCAATTTATTTTGGTTTTTCTTTCTTTACGTTTCCAATTTGAAAGCTGGAAAAAGTATATGTGGTGATGAAGATTTAGGTGCTGCAGATTTTTATTTTTTTTCGGACTCAAAGAAAAACAAAGGACTTCATTACGCTGCTTTCATTTTGAGGCCACTTACATTAAGACTTTATTTTTTTTTAACATTTGTTTTTAGAAGCAAGGGCTGGAACGGTGCTAGCTGGGAGAAGAAAAGAGAGGCGCTAATTTTAAATTGGAGATTGGAAGAGCTGTCACAGCTTTGGAGGAGATTAAATTTTGTCATTGGCTTGATTGTGTATTGACGTGGTTTTCATGGAACAGGAAGACGCACACTTTTTTTTGCAAGCACTAATTTCAGTTTGTCGTCACTTTACTTCTTGCCTCTCTTTTTTTTATTTAGTTGCTACACTTTTTAATTGATTGAAGAATAGCCAACTGCCTCTTGTTTTTAGGCTTTTCCTTGGGGACGTATAGTTATGACGCACATGTTTTTATTAATCATATGAAATGAAGATTGAATGTTTTCTTGGAGAAAGAGAAAAGCTAGATTCAATTTCTTTATTTTATAAAAGGAAAAGTGGTGCTTAATTAGTCATGGGAGAGCTTGAATGGGTTTTACCTTATTGATCTTAAATCAATTTTCATTTTTATATTCTATATATTAGAATGTTTTTTTTCCCGTGAAGAATATATATTGATAGATGGATATGATTAGTGATGAATCAATATTTTATACCATTAACTTAGTTTTTCGTGTCGAGTGTTGATGATTTGCGCTTAATTCTTAGTTATTGTGTCATTTTTACCATTTGGGCTTAATTAGACCAATAATTCATATTTTAATTAATTTGAATTATTTGAGTTTAATTATTTCTATTTCTATTTTCAGGGCAATTTTGGAATTATACTTTGGGACTTTTGGAAGGGCACCAAGCAATTGAAGAATTTCTACAAACTCACTTTAGATTTAGTCAAAATCTTAATTTAGTAGATTAGTTTCTTTTAGACCAAGTTTTGTAATTTTAGACCAATTTTTGGTAGTATAGAAAAAGCCCAATTGTAAAGACTTATGACTTGGAACCTTAGGGATTTAGGGTGGACCCCACCCTCATATTTGAGGACACTTGGCCCTAGGAAAAAAGGCAAGCAGCCGTCACATGAGGGAGACAATTCTCGGTAGATTCATTCTCTGGCTGGAACGTTTTTGGGGAGAAACATTTTCTCTTTGAGCATGTCTTCATACTTGGGTGACTTTGGTTGAATGAAAGGGTTGCAATTTATTTTTGTTTTATGTTTTCAATCAGAAAAATGGTGCAGGATTTAGCAGTAACCAGCCGCAACAATTTAGTTTTTTTTTGCGTCCTGGAAGTGTTGATTTAGTTTAGGTGGAGCACTTTTGCATTTGAATTGTTTTTCAAGCACATAGCTAATGTTTACACATCCAGCAATCACTGATTTAAGTCTTGAGTTGCACACACGGTACACGCAGCTGCTTCTCTTCATTTTTGGAGTTTTATCCACTTAGTGTGAAACTTGCTTTCAATTTCTTTTTACTTGAAAAGTGTTGCCACCTCCAGCTTTTAATTTAGGAAGGTTGTTTCCAATTTATTTAAAGAACGTTGTTTTCATCCTATGAAGAAGAGCTGCACGGTGCTTTCAATTTAGGCATTTCATTTTGGAAAAAGGGTGGGACATGCAGCGTGTTTCAATTGTTTAAAGCAGTGATGTTTCGGTCTGAATCTGCAGCCGCTTGCGTCTTGGAGAATGGAGTGATGGAAGCTGCACGTGCTTCATATTGAGCATTAATTGATTTCCTTAGGCATCTGCACGCTATTTCAATTGGCTGAGAAAAAAAAGAGCATTGCCGCATCACGTCCATGGCTAGTGCTGTCATGGCCAAGAACTTTTTTTTTTCTTTTTAAAGTAATTGCAAATCATTTGATCACGTGATTGGTGGAGAAAAACAAAATATGTTGTTATTTCTTTTGTTTAAATTAGTTAAAATAGTAGGTTGAGTTGTTTATCATTTCTTTAAATTAGTTTTGCATTTAAATTTATATTAACTGTGTTTAGATGATTGTCTGTTACAATGTTGGATTTAATATTTTCTTTTGCTTTCATGTTATCTAGTATTTTTGGTAGTGATAATTTAGTCGTAATGTTAGCTTTAATATCCAGTCATTTCTGTTATGTTAGTTAGGTTTAAATTGCGTGTTTTAATTGAGTTTAATTGCATTCACAAAACCTTTCACAAACCCCCCACTTCGTGTGAGACCTAATTCTCGAACTGCAAAATTGGTCTTTGGGAGACGACCTAGGGTTCATTCGCTAGCTATACTGCATTTCTTATATGCAATCAAATTTGTATGAGTCACGACACCCATCAAATTTTATCTTCCAAGCAAAGAAGAGTAAGGAGTCCAACAAAACAAAGTATCAATGAAGTGAAAGACAAGTCTACAACCTAAACCAAGTCCAGAAATCAAGAGAAACATGTAAAACTGTAAACAAGACACAACAAAAACTACCTAGAAAACAAAAAATTTAACATAGAAAACATAAACTAATCAAAGAAGATTCAGAATCTCCCCCAATGGACCACACTTAAACTACACAATGTCCTCAATGTGTTACAAGCATAAGATCAGAAATCAGAATAATCAACAGATCATAGACAAGTGTAATACAAGTGGGAAAGGAAGAGAAGGACAAGGAAGAAAACTCCCCTGATCAAGGTGGCAGTTGCCAATTTTGGACTTTCAGGGAGATCTCTTCCACCACTGGATCCAACAAAGAAGTCTTGAGAGGAATTGCTTCAGTCTCCAGATTTGATCAAGCAAGGAGATGTCCTCCACAGCTGGATCTAAGAAGTAGTGATTGTTGATGAGTGGGTTCAGCTGGTGCCTAATAATCTTCAAACTGTCATGTATGCTGGCACCCTTGTCTTCCACCATGGGTGTGTGTTGGCCAACTTCATGTTTACCTCCTGCAACATGGTTAGTGCAATGTGGTGCCAAAGAAATGACATGCAGGGGTATAACACCCAATCCCAGTGTAACAGGCTGACCCTCAGATATACTCTCAGAACATGAATCAATTTCAGAAATAGAAACAATATCAATCACAGGTTCAGATTCATGTTCAATGCATGGAGAACAAACATTCAGATATGATAACACAAGGTTGTTCTCATCATGCAAAGAGGGGGAATGAAAATCATGCTCATCAAAAATACAATCATCAACATACCCATCATTAGCATAATCATCAACAACAGAATCAATCAAAGGTATGTTTACCTCCACTTCCCTAAAGATTGGTAGAGTGGTGGAAGGTGAAGCTGGTCTACCTATTTCAAAAGTGTTGCTAATATTTGTCTGGTCCTCCCATTCTTCATCAGTCTCCTCAGGTGCAAGAGTGGGGGCATAGGAGGGTGGGAAAGTAGATGGCGCAGTAGTAAGATCATGACTCTGCTCCTCATCTCCTATGTGGATGGCACTGACATAATCTGGAAGCTGAACAGTCTGGAATGATGATTCCTCTGAAACTTGAGACTATTCCTCGGTGAGTTGAGTAGCCATCTTCCCCATCTGATCAGTCAAACTCTGAATGGATGCTCTGGTCTCTTCCATGAACTCAATGTTCTGCATGGTCATCTGTGATGGGTGTCGTCGCAACCCACACAAATTTGATTGCAATTAAATATGCAGTATAGCTAGGAAGTGACTCCTAGGTCGTCTCTCAAGGACCAAATTGCAGTTCAGAAATTAAGTCTTACACAAAGTGGGGGGCGGGGGGTTTGAAATGGTTTTTGTGTGCAGAAAAATTAAAATTAATGATGCAGATGAAATTAAAAATGCAGATGTAAAAACGTAGTTAAATTTAATTAAAATGAAATCAAATGCAACAAAACTTTTTACCATGCATAAAAATTAAAACAGTAAAAGCTGAACTGCTACAGTAAAATTCAAAATACAGAAAATAGTTAATACAGAAAACAGTAAAACAGTATATAAAGAAAAATAGTAAATAGTAAAAACAGTATAACAAAAATTAAAATAACAGTACAGAAAATAAAGGAATTTAGAGACAAAAATTAAATTAATACAAAAATATTAAAAGAAATAGAAAATAACAGTACAAAAAACTAAAGGAATTTAGAGACAGAAATTAAATTAATACAGAAATAGTAAAAGAAATAGAATACAACAAAATAGAAAATACAGAAAACTGTAAAACTGAAATTAAATGGCAATACAAAAATTAAAATTGCAGCAAAATTAAATGGCAAGAAAAATTAAACTAAATTAAAATTGGAATTAAATACAACCGAACATTATTAAAAACACTGGAAATGCTATACTAAATTAAAAACATAAAACAAACTCAACAAACTCAGTAAAATAAATTAAAAACAGAAATAAATTCTTTTTTTATTTTCATGTCACCAAGTGTTTAAAGAAATTGAAAATGCTACAAATTAATTTTCTTTGTTCATGACTTATGGAGTTCTCAGTGTTTCATTAATTAAGATTGCATCAACTTTAGAATTTTTATTAATAGTCTTACCTCATAACACCATCATTTAGTATTTTCATTTCTTTTAGTCAATTAGGCAAAGGAACATCTCATCACCAAGTCCCACCATGAGTCATGTTAAGAAGAATTTGGAAGTGTCTTTTGTCTCTTACCAACGTGTTTGTGTCCATCCAAGTCAAGGAAATTTTTCACCCATTACCCCACTTCTTCTAGAAAAACAGTTACTTTTCATAAAATAAATTGAAGAAAAGAAACATGAACTTTGCTTTCAAGAAGATGAAACCGTGAGCACATGAATGATCTTAAAAGAAAGGAAAAATATTTTGCTTGACCAAAGAAAAGTGAAAGCTGTGAGAACCCAAAGAAATTCTAGAAAAGATTATTCACTTTTTACTGCACAAGAAGCAAAATGATAAGAAAATATTTTCCCTTCATTCAAACACAAGAAAATGTGATACCCATTCCTTTCTAGACAGCTCTGACCTTTGCTCAATGTTTTACTCATAACTTTTTCTACAGAGCTCTAAATGAGATGAGGTTTTTTTTTCTGGAAAATACACTCAAATATATTTTATTTGACATATAAAACTTAGCATTTGGACCTCTGGTGTGGTTGCAGTTATGTTTTTAAAATCGAGTCCTTAAACACCCAAAACACAAAAATCCGAAAACTGGACAGCTCTGACCTTTGCTCAATGTTGTAACCATAACTTTTTCTACAGAGCTCTAAATAAGATGAGGTTTTTTTTCCTGAAAAATAGACTCAAATATCTTTCATATGACATATAAAATGTAGCATTTGGACCTCTGGTGTGGTTTCAGTTATTTTTTTAAAATCGAGTACAGAGAGTGAAATAACATAAACAGAATATGCATTCAAACTTTGAAATAGAATGTTACAAGACACAAGATATTCTCTCGGCAAAGAGAGCTTTGAAGCAAAACTTATGGAAATTCTTCTAGACAAAAATTACTCCCCAACTGGCTCTCCATTCTCTCTGGATCTCCTCCCCAATTCTAAGCATTAGGTGCCTTTTTATAGAGGAAGAAATGGATGTGCGTGGGCCTTCTTTCCATTGAAAATTAGGTGCTTGTTCACTAAAATCCAAAGGCGGCTGGAGGACGTCATTTTGCAAGATGTCATTTTTCACTGTGAAGCATGGGAGCTACTGCATGAAGTTGGTGGGCCATTTCCAAGTTGCTGGTTGCTTCTTCAAAGTTGGACTAGCTCTTTCATACTTGCACCCTCACTTGCGTGTTGCAACAGCTGCTGGGTGTTTGCTGTGTCAACTTCAAATATGGGCTGCTTTGTTTGTTGAAGCCCGTGGGTATTTCTCCAAATGCTGGACGTCACCAAGCTGCTTCTGTTGCTGCACCTCTTAAGTTGGACCAAGCTGCTTGGGTGAGTATGAAGACTGAACCGAGCTGTCCGTGTGAAGATGGAAGCTGCTGTTGCTGGACCGCTTGGAGGTGTGTGGATGAAGAGCGTGAAGTCCAGCCCGTGTTGCTGCTGTGTGCTTTTTATTGAACCAGCTGGATGCTTAGTTGATTTCGAAGCTGCTGCATGTCTTCACGTTGGGTTGTGGCTTTTGCATGGGCTTGACTTTAATATGCTGCTGCGGGAAAATGGATGGCTGCTGTTTCTGGATGCTTCCTATTTTTCTCTCAAGCTGCTGCATGGTTGCATGTGTGATGAAGGTTGGACCGAGGAGAGCTGGACGTGTTGCAGCTGCTGTGTGCATGGGCTGTATCCGTGGAAGTGTGGATGGAAACTGGGTGTGTGTTGCCTCTCAACGTTGCTGCACCTACTGGATGTTGATGTACGTGGTTGCTACACTCCTTCAAGCTGCATGGCCAAGGGCAATAAAAACACTGCAGCTTACTCTTGAAGCACCTTCAAAGACGTGTTGAATGGGGGCTGCATGGGTGCTGCTTGGGCTGCACCAAACTTCACGTGTGCATGTGGTGGCTGGATATGTGTACTGCTGCAGATGATTGTTGAAGCCATAAGCCGTGGAGTGTGTTGGAAGTTGCAGCCCTCTCTTTTTGGGTCATGGCATATTTGTACAAAGTGGGTGGTTTGCTTTTCTTCCTTTTTTTATTCTCCAAAGCCGTGCTGCAACACTTCAAGTTTTAAAATTAGCTATAGTAACTCCCAAAATTAATTGCCCAATGACATGTTTCAATTTACAAGTGGCAGCCATTGCCCTTCCATGTGCACCCACAAATAAAAAATCTTGCACCCTCAAAAGAATAAAAAGACCATAGTACCCTCTTTCTTATTAAAACTTTTGTGGAGTGTCTTTAATTTATTTATTTATTTTTTTAATGTCTAAAATTGTATTTCCAAAATTTCCCTGAAATTAAAATTGCAAATAATTAGCTCAGAATATTCAAATTAACTAAAATAAGAATTTCCGATCAAATTAAGTACAATTAGGAAAAACAGGGAAATACCGGACAATTAAGCATAATTCCCTGATTAATTATAGCACAATAAACTAAGTGAAATCAGTAAAATATTGACTCATCAAAATAGACCACACTTAGTCTTTTGCACTCGTGGGCAAAATCAAGACGCAAAACAGGGAATAGATCGACATACATCTGGGAATATACAGAGACTCGATACAGAAAACAAAGACTCAAAATAAAATAAACAAACGGAATTATAGTTCTTCAAGAAATCTGGACAAAGAAATGAAGTAGACAGTATCCAACGAAATCAGAGAAAACAGATACTCCGAGAGATTATCCAAGCAATTCCAAGCATGACAAAATAATCAATCAGTTTAAGAGGTGAATTAAAAATAACAGATCCTCACAGATGCACAGTGTTTCTCTCAAGTGTCTAAGGTAAATAATTTCAACTCAATGTACTCAAGAAAGCAAACACAAACAGACTTGGCAAACCTCTAATATCAACTCTCAAAACATATGCATGTTCAAATCAAAATGTCTTTTCATGGTTGTAACGGGACCATGGACAAGGGAGGATAAAATATGGATGAGAAGTTTCAAACCAACAGAATTATAGTGGCAATGGGGAACAAGTGTAAACACATTCAGACACACCCAAAACCTTTTATTCAATCCTCTTCTTGACTCCATTTTTCACACAACAAATATTTTTTTTCTTCTTTTTTTTTAATAATTTTTTTTAGAACATGATTGTAAGAGACAAGATTCACAAAATATTTATAAAAACAAATCAAAAAGAGGACTCACTAGCCAATTCATCTGCAACTCCTAAAAGACCACACTTATTCCCAAAACATCTCAAAACTCCAAAATTCTTAAGGTTCAGGTGATCATGGTTTTTCACTTAGGCTTATTATATGAGCTTCAAAACATCAAAATGGGGATAGTATAGGCTCAAAGGGGTTAACAAAGAGATTATAATAGGGTAGGCTATCTGGCTAGAGAGGATCAATCAACAAAATGCCTTTATCATTTTCAAACATGCATATTAATCAAGAATTATTAACAGAGTTAAGCCAAGGCACATGTGCGAGCAATCAAGAGACATAATACACAAGGAAGAACAAGTGGCTCAAATCTCACACAAGTTATTTCTGTCATAATTAATCACCCTCTCAAACATCATAATTTTTATTCCAAGCAAAGAACAACAAGTATTTCAGACTAATCAGAGTATCAAGAAATTGAGAGACACGTCTATTATTTAAACTAAGTCCAGAAATCAATAAAAACATGCAAATTTGTACACAAGACACAACAAAAACTACCTAGAAAAGAAAAAATTTAAGAAAAAATTTATGCAGAATGAAAATATAATTCTCCCCCAATAGACCACACTTAAATTACACAATGTCCTCAGTGTGTCACAATCAATAAATCAACAATCATAACAATCATCAGACACCAGCAAAGTGATTAAAAGTGAGGAGAGAAGGGGAGAAGAAAATCCCTGAGTCAGATGGGAGGGTAGGTGGGGTGGACCAAAGACGTCTCCTCCACCACTGCATTTAACAACAAATGATTGCTGAGGAAAGGCTTTAGTCTGTGCCCGTTCACCTTGAAGCTTTTAGTTGTGGAAGGATCTTGGATCTCTACTGCACCATAAGGATAAACATTAGTCACAATGAAAGGTCCAGTCCATTTCGATCTCAACTTACCACCCATGAGGCCTAGCCTAGAGTTATACAACAAAACCTGCTGGCCAACCTCGAAGTTTTTTCTAAGAATGGAAATATCATGGAACCTCTTACTCTTCTCTTTATAGAACTTCGAGTTCTCATATGCTTCCAAACGGATCTCGTCCAGTTCATTCAACTGCAACTTTATTTCCTCTCCAGCTTGATCAATGGAGAAGTTACACGTTTTCACAGCCCAATATGCTCGATGTTCAATCTCAACTGGTAGATGACACACCTTTCCAAAGACAACCCGATAAGGAGACATCTCTATGGGTGCTTTGTAGGCGGTCCTGTGGGCCCACAGAGCATCGTCCAATCTGTTGCTCCAATCTTTTCTGTTGGGTTGGACAATCTTCTCCAAAATCCTCTTTATCTCCCTGTTTGAAATCTTGGCTTGCCCATTTGTTTGGGGGTGGTATGGTGTAGAAACTCTGTGCGTCACCCCATATTTCTTGAGCAAAGCCTGCATGGATCTGTTGCAAAAGTGGGTTCCCTGATCACTAACAATCACTCTAGGCACTCCAAACCTGCAAAAGAGGTGAGATCTAACAAAATCTATAACAACCCTAGCATCGTTAGTCTGGGTGGCTCTAGCTTCCACCCACTTTGAAACATAATCCATAGCAAGGAGAATATAAGAGAAACCAAAAGAAACAGGAAAAGGACCCATGAAACCTATACCGCAGACGTCAAACACCTCACAGAACAACTCACAGGTGCTACAAATCCTCTCTGCATCCTTGAAGATGGAAGGCCAATAGAAACCACAATCAAGCACCCTGAGAGCTGTTCTTTGAATTCCCAGATGACCACCAGGTGAGGAAGCATGACAAAATTTCAGGACCGAGTCAATCTCATGGTCCGGAATGCATATCCTAGTAACCTTGTCACTGCACAACTTCCACAGATATGGGTCATCCCAAACATAATACTTAGCATCACTCTTAATTTTAGAAATTTGAGCACGTGATGCTAAGGGAGGAAAAACAGAAGCAACCAAGTAATTCACAATGTGTGCAAACCAAGGAGTTGGGTGAGAAGAAGAAATCATTAACAATTTCTCATCAGGAAAGTCATCCTGGATAGGCAATACATCAGTTTTATCCTCAGATCTCTCAATTCTACTGAGGTGATCTGCAACCAGATTTTGTGTTCCACTCCGGTCTTTAATCTTCAAGTCAAACTCCTGGAGTAGTAGCATCCACCTGATCAGTCTAGGTTTTGACTCAGCCTTTTTCAGTAGAAACTTTAGAGCTGCATGGTCAGTATACACAATAACAGGAGAACCAAGCAAATACGACCTAAATTTATCTAAGGCAAAAGGAACATCTCATCACCAAGTCCCACCATGAGTCATGTTAAGAAGAATTTGGAAGTGTCTTTTGTCTCTTACCAACGTGTTTGTTTCCATCCAAGTAAAGCAAAATTTTTCAGCCATTACCCCACTTCTTCTAGAAAAACAATTACTTTTCATAAAATAAATTGAAGAAAAGAAACATGAACTTTGCTTTCAAGAAGTTGAAACCGTGAGCACATGAATGATCTTAAAAGAAAGAAAAATATTTTGCTTGACCAAAGAAAAGTGAAAGCCGTGAGAACCCAAAGAAATTCTAGAAAAGATTATTCACTTTTTACTGCATAAGAAGCAAAATGATAAGAAAATATTTTCCCTTCATTCAAACACAAGAAAACGTGATACCCATTCCTTTCTAGACAGCTCTGACCTTTGCTCAATGTTTTACCCATAACGTTTTCTACATATCTCTAAATGAGATGAGGTTTTTTTTTTCTGGAAAATAGACTCAAATATCTTTCATATGACATATAAAAATTAGCATTTGGACCTCTGGTGTGGTTGCAGTTATTTTTTTAAAATCGAGTCCTGAAACACCCAAAACCCAAAAATCCGAAAACTGGACAGCTCTGACCTTTGCTCAATGTTATATCCATAACTTTTTCTACAGAGCTCTAAATGAGATGAGGTTTTTTTTCCTGGAAAATAGACTCAAATGTCTTTCATGTGACGTATAAAACGTAGCATTTGGACCTCTGGTGTGGTTGCAGTTATTTTTTTAAAATCGAGTACAGAGAGTGAAATAACATAAACAGAATATGCATTCAAACTTTGAAATAGAATGTTACAAGACACAAGATGTTCTCTCGGCAAAGAGAGCATTGAAGAAAAACTTATGGAAATTCTTGTACACAAAAATTACTCCCCAACTGGCTCTCCATTCTCTCTGGATCTTCTCCCTAATTCTAAGCATTAGGTGCCTTTTTATAGAGGAAGAAATGGATGTGTGTGGGCCTTCTTTCCATTGAAAATCAGGTGGTTGTTCACTAAAATCCAAAGGCGGCTGGAGGACGTCATTTTGCACTGTGAAGCATGGGAGCTACTGCATGAAGTTGGTGGGCCACTTCCAAGTTGCTGGTTGCTTCTTCAAAGTTGGACTAGCTCTTTCATACTTGCACCGTCACTTGCGTGTTGCAACAGCTGCTGGGTGTTTGCTGTGTCAACTTCAAATATGGGCTGCTTTGTTTGTTGAAGCCCGTGGGTATTTCTCCAAATGCTGGACGTCACCAAGCTGCTTCTGTTGCTGCACCTGTTAAGTTGGACCAAGCTGCTTGGGTGAGTATGAAGACTGAACCGAGCTATCCGTGTGAAGATGGAAGCTGCTGTTGCTGGACCGCTTGGAGGTGTGTGGATGAAGAGCGTGAAGTCCAGCCCGTGTTGCTGCTGTGTGCTTTTTATTGAACCAGCTGGATGCTTAGTTGATTTCCAAGCTGCTGCATGTCTTCACGTTGGGTTGTGGCTTTTGCATGGGCTTGATTTTAATGTGCTGCTGCGAGAAAATGGATGGCTGCTGTTTCTGGATGCTTCCTAATTTTCTCTCAAGCTGCTGCATGGTTGCATGTGTGATGAAGGTTGGACCGAGGAGAGCTGGACGCGTTGCAGCTTCTGTGTGCATGGGCTGCATCCGTGGAAGTGTGGATGGAAACTGGGTGTGTGTTGCCTCTCAACGTTGCTGCACCTACTGGATGTTGATGTGCGTGGTTGCTGCACAACTTCAAGCTGCATGGCCAAGGGCAATAAAAATGCTGCAGCTTACTCTTGAAGCACCTTCAAAGACGTGTTGAATGGGGGTTGCATGGGTGCTGCTTGGGCTGCACCAAACTTTACGTGTGCATGTGGTGGCTGGATATGTGTACTGCTGCAGATGATTGTTGAAGCCATAGGCCGTGGAGTGTGTTGGAAGTTGCAGCCCTCCTTTCTTTTTGGGTCATGGCATATTTGTACAAAGTGGGTGGTTTGCTTTTCTTCTTTTTTTTATTCTCCAAAGCCGTGCTGCAACACTTCAAGTTTTAAAATTAGCTATAGTAACTCCCAAAATTAATTGCCCAATGACATGTTTCAATTTACAAGTGGCAGCCATTGCCCTTCCATGTGCACCCACAAATAAAAAATCTTGCACCCTCAAAAGAATAAAAAGACCATAGTATCCTCTTTCTTATTGAAACTTTTGTGGAGAGTCTTTAATTTATTTATTTATTTTTTTAATGTCTAAAATTGTATTTCCAAAATTTCCCTGAAATTAAAATTGCAAATAATTAGCTCAGAATATTCAAATTAACTAAAATAAGAATTTCCGATCAAATTAAGTACAATTAGGAAAAACAGGGAAATACCGGACAATTAAGCATAATTCCCTGATTAATTATAGCACAATAAACTAAGTGAAATCAGTAAAATATTGACTCATCAATCTGCCTCAGTAACTCCTTTAATGTAGGCTCAGAAGTAGTGGAAGGATGAGGAGTTTCTTGGGCAGGCTGATAGGACTGCAGTTGCTGTGGTTCCTAGACTGGTGGAGGCATACAAGAATTCTGGAATGGTGGTTCTTGATATTGATGCTATGAAGGGCGGAATCTTTCCAAAAACCGATGCTTAAGATCTTTCCAATTGGCCTTGAATTCTGGAGGAAGATAATAAAGCCATTCCCATGCTGCTTCTTTTACTAAATGCATAAATGCCTTTAAGAAAATGCGATCATCAGGGACATGAGGAGGTTTCTTTGAAGAGAAAATGGTGTAGAACTCCTCCAAATGTTTGTGTGGGCATTCACCTGCAGAACCATAAAACCTAGGCAACAAATCTATCAGTCCATAAAACCTACACATAGTGAACATCATCCTCACTATGTGTATCCGGCTCCTAGAGATCACTCTCATGAGTGTGAGGATGAGCCATATTGTTCTCAGCACATAAATTAGCAGAGTATACATCAAAATCATCAGAGTAACATCCAGAAGGAGAATCAAAATCATAGGCACTGACAGAATAAGCATTACTCACAGAGTCAAAATAGGTAGACATGTAGAAAGGGGGGAAGAGAAGAATGCAATGAAAATATGCAACTAAGGCTATCTAAATGCAACACACAATGACGAACACACAAAACGGAACATCACACTCACAACACAAGAGAAAGCACAACACAGACTAACACAACAAAAGACCTAAAACTGAACCGTTGGTCCCCGGCAACGGCGCCAAAATTTGATGGGTGTCGCGGCCCATACAAATTTAATTGCATATTAGAAATGCAGTATAGTGCTAGGGAATGACCCCTAGGTCGTCTCTCAATGGCCAACTGCGGTTCAGAGTCAAGTCTAACACGAAGGGGGGGGGGTTGAAAAGTGTTTTTGAATGCGGATAAACAAAAACAAAATCATGACAATTAACTTAACACTGCAAAACATACAAGACAACATTAAAGTCAAAGACGATGCTAAACCTAACACTGCAATAGACAAATATCCAAACATAATTAAAACTATTAAAATGCAACACTAAATTAGAAAGATGAAAAACAACTCAAAATACAATGCAAAATATTTAAAAGCAAAAGAACTAAGCAAACACAAATTTTTTCTACCAATTTACATGGCACACATGCTCTACCAAAAGAAGTTGAAATGTCTTAATCGGTACTGAGAATAAAAGAAGCATGATTGACAAAAGGCACCAACATATTCATCACGGTTCAAGCGTTAAAGGTAAGCTACTGAATGTATTAATTTTTCAATGTACATGCATCATGGTAAAAACACTTTTAAGAGGAAAACATGAATAGTAAAATAAATAAAAAAAACTAAGCTTGCGGAACTGATAAAGGCATACGAAATTGATAAATGCATGGCCGTGAAAGAAAGCTTGTAATAAAAGTTCATGTTGTAATTAAAATAAAATAAAAAAAAAACACATGCATTTAATTCACTTGTAGAATATAAAAATTGTTTTTTTTGGTCAGCGTGAATAATGTAAGCCAAAACCTCTCGGAGCTTTCTTTTCCTTCCGAGATATAAAACCGTGCAGCTTCCTAGTGGGTGGCACCGTTCCAAGTCTTTCAAACAACTCCAAAGCACCAAGAAATCATGACGCACCGGTTTTCCAGCAGAATCCCAAAAAAAAGTGTTGTAGCCTCCTTGAATCAGCATATGTTTTTGTTTTCTCCAAAAGAGAGAAATGGAAGGCATCGTTACATCACGTTGAAAGAAAAACAATGCTTCTCAAGTTTTAATCCTCAAAAATTGTTCAAAAGTAAAATAGACAAATGGAAGTGGCGGCTGGAAGCCACACCACACCATTCCAACTATTTCTCCAAATAAAAACATAAACATTGCCTAGCAAAGAAAAGTGAAGGTGTCGGCTCCTTCCATTCACCCGTAATCCATCACGGTTGGCCGTTTTCAAGAAAATTGCAATGCAATCAAAAACCTCCTAACCGATAGTCACCCTTCCAGTAGAAAAATGTGCTCCTCCTAAGTGACGGCTGGTTGGAATTTTCTAAGGCCAAAGTGTCCTAAAATTGGGGTGGGGACCACCCTAAACCCTAGGTGCCAAGTGTCATCATTTTTACAATTGGGCTTAAGCTATTCTACCAAAATTAGCCCACAATGCAAAGAGTTTGTCTAAAAAAGTTTAAACAATTAAATTGACAATGTAACTAAATTTAAAATGACTAATATGAGAGTCTTGAATTTATTTGTCTCCATCCCAATGCTCCAAAATATATCTCCAAAATTTTCCCTGCAATTAAAAAGTGCATTTAATTAGCTCAGAATATTCAAATTAATTAAAATTAGAATTTCTGGTCAAATTAAGCATAATTAGGAAAAACAGGAAAATACCGGACATTTAAGCATAATTCCCTGATTAATTTCGGTACAATAAACTAAGTGAAATCAATTAAATATCGACTCATCAATTAGCACGTCATTTTTGGTTTAAGCATTGTATTTTTTATAGTTTATATTATGTGTGGGTATTTAGTTATTGCATTGTTTACTTTAATGTTTTCTATTTTATTCGGTTGCGTTTAATTTCTGTGCATTTTAATTGAATTTAATTATCGTCTCAGACACCTTCAAACCCCCCCTTTTTGTGTTTGTTTGACTTAATTCCTGAACCACATTTTGTCCTTGAGAGACGACCTAGGAGTATACTGCATTTCTTTATATGCAATCAAATTTGTATGGGTTGCGACAGCCCATCAATTGGCGTAGCCAATGTGGTTACAATAGCTTGCATTTCTAGCAGTATACTGCATTTCTTTATATGCAATCAAATTTGTATGGGTTGCGACAGCCCATCAATTGGCGTAGCCAATGTGGTTACAATAGCTTGCTCTCTCACTCTTAGTTCCTTCTCAGCTTCCTTTCTCTTGATTTCACTTTGCCGTAAAAGACCTAGATGTTCTTTGATTTGATCTTTCATTTCCCTGATCTTAGTGTCCTTCTCTCGTAGTTGGCACCTGTAGTTACCATCTAACATTTCAATTTTCCACAGTATAGAAAAGATTGTCATATGGAACACTGTAAAACAAGTGATTGCATATTGTAATTTAACTTGACCAATATTCATGTACATTCTACTCATTTTGTATTTTTATGTAAAATAAATCACACCTCACTTGTTAAATATTCTGAGCAGGAACAAAAAAAAGGACCATAGACCATTCAAAACAACTATTTTCGTGCTAGTTATTACTTATCAAGATCTAGTAAAAATCATGTTAATCAAGAATAAAGTATCAAACCACACCATATTCTTAGCAGGAAAGAAAAAAGATCATATACCATTCAAAACAACTATTTTCCTGCTAGTTTATTGCTTATCAAGATCTTGTAAAAATCATGTCAATCAAGATCAAAGTATCAAACCAGAAACAAGATTCCAAGAGCTAAGGGAATCATGTAATTAACGCCATCATTTCCGGTCTATCTAGTTAATATTTAGTGTAAGAAAATCATCGAATTAGCAAGATAACAGAGCCAGATATACATGTGAAAAAGAAAAAACTCTCACAAATGGTATACAGTTAAAAGTTTTTTGTATGTGCATCTTGGAGTTTACCTCTTCTATCTTTGCTTTAATCCTTGAAGGAAAAGGCTTTTAAAAGAAGATGAAAGTTTATTACCTGTCCATTCGTTCCACTTCCATTCATTGCAACTGGAAAATGAAATATAATTAGAATTTGACAACAGTAAAAGAGAAGAATTTTGTACTTAATTCCCCATGATCTTAACTAAAAGAGAAATTTCCTATACTCAAGGCATTTTAAAAGAATATGTCTATTAGAAATTACCTGATAAACTTTTACATGTCTTATGTAAGACAGCCAAATTGCAAATCATTAAATATGAGCATATTCTTTGCTAAAGGCAAATCATACCCAAAGTGTTTCTGTTGGATGATTTACGAGCTTCAAGCAACTCCTTTAACCTTTTGGTGGCTATTGCAGCTTCTTCAGTCTTCCTCTGGAGGACCTAAAGAAAGTAATTGTTAAATATAACAATTCATTATAAAAAGTCTCATTCTTGATAACTAAAAAAGTAAAAAACAGCATTGATGGTTATGGATAACGGTTGAAAAACCGTTATTTTCATATGCTATTTTGGACTAAATTACGCCCTTTACTGCTTAGAATGAGCTTGAAATCGAACAAAACTCAATAAATGAGTCAGTCGAGAGTCAAAAGTTGTTTTTAGCGATTTTATGCTTGTTTTGCAGCAAAATTGATAGAAGTAAAGATTGGGAATGAAGATGAAGGTCATAGACTCAAGAAAAAGCAAGAAAATCAAAGAAAAGAAGAGTCTATTTTTCTATTGCGCTTCTCACCTATAAATAGCTCTGTTAAGAATTCCAATTCATTCTTTCGACAGAGGAGGGTGGCCAGACCTACTTTGCACTCTTTGGAGAGGATCTCTTGGATGCTTAGGCTCATTTTCGTCTTTTCTAGGGTTTGCTTCCCATATCTTCCATTATTTTCATCTTGGTTCACCATGATTATGGTGAACTAAACCCTTTTTGTTGTTGGGGGAACAATGTAATCTTTTGATACTCTCTTTTATTGAAACTCTTGTTTGAATTATATGCAGGAAGGAGTATACAGTAGGAGCAGAAAAGATCAGCAACCTCTTCTTGAGGGGCTACCAGAGAGGAGAGGGAGGAGAGTTAATCATTCTCAACGTGAGAACTTTCCTTCTCCTAAACCACTTTTGCAAACTTTGGCACAAAACTTAGAGGAGATGGCGGAACAACCTCCTCCGAGACGTACACTTGGGGACTTAGCCAACACTGTGGGTCCCTTGAATTTCAACAGCATAGTCATTCCTGCGGACAATGCAACGAATTTGGTGATGAGCCCTGCACTTATTCAATTGGTCCAAAGCAACCAGTTTCACGGATTGTCAAGTGAGAATCCCTACAAACATTTGACTATCTTTGGTGAAATTTGCAATACTGTTAAGATGGTCGGAGTCTCAGATGAGAGGATCAGACTTAGCCTATTCCCGTTCTCTTTGGGAGGAAACGCCAAGGATTGGTTGCACTCATTTGCTGAAGGGACGTTCAGAAACTGGGATACGTTGGCCAGACAGTTTGTCACCAGATTCCTTCTGTAAACTAAGATTCACCAAGGGAAGATGGATATTTCTTCTTTCAAGCAGGGAATGGAGGAAACTCTTGGACAAGCCTGGGATAGATTTAAAGGCTTGTGAAGGAAGACCCCAGTTCACGGGTTCGATAACACTACTTATTTGCTTGCTTTTCTTGGAGGGCTGAATACTTAGTCAAAAATGATGTTGGATGCCTCAGGTGGAGGCAGTATTAATAGAAAGACTGAGGATGAAGCCTATGACTTGATTGAAGACATGGCTCTGAATGAAGCTTCCCAAAGTGAGAGGGGCGCACAAAAAGGAGGAATATTGCATCTTCCTGCTAATGATGCAATGGCTGCGCAAAATCATCTTCTTAACCAAAAATTGGACAAAATGACAAAGGTCCTTTCTGAACTTCCAACAGGGTTAAGAAATATTTCTCAAACACAACAACTTTGTGATTTATGCGGTGGTGACCACATCAATGGCCAATGTGCTTTTCTTGAAGAAACGCAGCAGGATGTCAACTACATCGGGAATCAATTCCCGTTTAAGCAAGGTAGTTCTAACCAAGGCAATTCTAGCCAAGGTTGGAAGAACAACCCCAGCATTGGACAGAATCAGAATACTTCTTCTGGGCAAGTAGGAAGCTTCAGGCAACAACAACCTTTACCTTTATGGCAGCAAGTCAACAGCTTGATGGAGACCGTCAAAGAAATAAATGACCGATTTGACAAATTTCTGAAAGTCTATGAGTCTCAAATGTTGAAAAGCAAAATACATGAGTAGAGAAAAAGAAAAGAAAAGCATGAAGATGAGCTCAATGAAAAAGAAAAAGGGAAGAAGCTGAGAATGAGTGAAATTGGTGACAAAGAGAGAGTTTAAACTTGAACCTTTTCATTGATAAAATAGTTCTTTTGATCCAAGAATTTTGTGATCCAGAAAAACCTATTTTTCTTGATAGCTCGACCTCATTACAAGCCATGGAAAAGTCTTTTCGATGGCATTTGCATGGAAAAATGTTGATTGTTTAGAGATGAATGGCAATTTTATTTCATGTGACTTCTGAGCAATAAAGAGTGGAGTGCTACCCTAATCACTTGAGTGATTGAGTGAAACACTTGCTTGGTAAGAACTTCTAAAGTTCATGATTGCATTTTTATTTAGTGGACTGATCATTCATACTGTGTAGCATATGTTGAGGAACGCATGAGCTAAATTAAGTTGAGAACAAGCATTCATTTTGATTTGAGTTCACTGATTATCTGAAATTGAGTAAGTCTTGTCATGTAATTTGGAAATGTGGAATCATTGGATGAAAGGGTAGAAAGTCAAGCTCGGTTTTGTTTTATGGTTCTGTTTTGTTTTGCTTGAGGACAAGCAAATTTCTAAGTTTGGGGTTGTGATAACGGTTGAAAAACCGTTATTTTCATATGCTATTTTGGACTAAATTACGCCCTTTACTGCTTAGAATGAGCTTGAAATCAAACAAAACTCAATAAATGAGTTAGTCGAGAGTCAACAGCTGTTTTTAGCGATTTTATGCTTGTTTTGCATTGTTCTACAGCAAAATTGATAGAAGTGAAGATTGGGAATGAAGATGAAGGTCATAGACTAAAGAAAAAGCAAGAAAATCAAAGAAAAGAAGAGTCTAGGGACCGCTCGGCGGTAGACCCCTGGCGTCGGGCGGTCAGACGGGAGAAGAAGACACCATCAGTGGACGCCGGGCGGCAAACCCCTGACGCCGGGCGGTTTTACGGCACGAGGGAAACCACCTGGCAGTGAACCCCTACCGCTGGGCGGTGGTGCGATTTAGGGTACACCACTGGGCGGAAAAGTGTGACGCCGGGCGGTGGTCAGCTGGGCTTGGGCCTATTTTTCTACTACAATTCTCACCTATAAATAGCCCTGTTACAAATTCCAATTCATTCTTTTGACAGAGGAGGGCGGCCAGACCTACTTTGCACTTTTTGGAGAGGATCTCTTGGATGCTTATGCTCCTTTTCCTCTTTTCTAGGGTTTGCTTTCCATATCTTCCATTATTTTCATCTTGGTTCACCATGACTATGGTGAACTAAACCCTTTTTGTTGTTGAGGGGAACAATGTAATCTTTTGATACTCTCGATTATTGAAACTCTTGTTTGAATTATATGTTTTTCATATGTGTTTATTATCAATTGTTGGATTCTCATACTGTGCTTAATGCCTTTATCGTTTAACTCATTCGGTAATTGATCTTTGACTTTATTGATACGGGGACGTACAGTAATGGCACGAAATGGTGAGATTTTCCTTGGTTAAGAAATACCACCTAGGGATAGCGGAGTAGGACGACCAATTGTATTTGCTTCTGTTTGTAATGCGTTGCTAGTTGCTAGGGGAGGCTAGGGATAACATGTTGGTAATTAGTAATAGGCCCTTTTCGCCGAGGGATCGGGTTAAGGGGAGGCCAAGAAAGTTTGCATGCAATTAGATAATAAAGCTATTTAAACAAGAGGAGTAAATAAAAGAGAGAGGATTAAATGAAATTGTAAACCCCCAACAACTCCATTCATCCATTGCCTAAATCTTGTCAATTGAATCACACATTGCATATTTATTTTCTGTCATTGCATCCACCACAATTATTGAATTTTTCTCCGCAAGTCTTACGATGTTGATTCACGCGAACGATAAGGCCTTTCGAGTCTCATGGGAAGACCGATAATGGGTTATACCATTTTTATTACTTGATACGATTTGGTACACTTGCCAATCCGCTAACAAGTTTTTGGCGATGTTGCCGGGGACTCGAAGTTTGACTTATTTAGTAGTGTGAATTGACTGAATTTGACTTGTTTGTAATTATTTGTTTATATTTTTCTTTTGTTTGTTTTATTTTATTTTTCTGTAAAAGTGCTTTTAGGGGTATTTTCTCTTGTGTATGCAGGAAGGAGTACACACTAGGAGCAGAAAAGATCAGCAACCTCTTCTCGAGGGGCTACCAGACAGGAGAGGGAGGAGAGTTAATCATTCTGAACGTGAAAAATTTCCTTCTCCTGAACCACTTTTGCAACCTTTTGCAAAGGACTTAGAGGAGATGGGAGAACAACCTCCTCCTCAAAGACGTACACTGGGGGACTCAGTCAACACTGTGGGTCCCTTGAATTTCAACAACATAGTCATTTCTGCGGACAATGCAACGAATTTGGTGATGAGCCCTGAACTTATTTAGTTTGTCCAAAGCAACCAGTTCCACGGATTGTCAAGTGAGAATCCCTACAAGCATTTGACTATCTTTGGTGAAATTTGCAATACTGTTAAGATGGCTGGAGTCTCAGATGAGAGGATCAGACTTAGCCTATTCCCGTTCTCTTTGGGAGGAAACGCCAAGGATTGGTTCCACTCATTTGCTGAATGGACGTTCAAAAACTGGGATGCGTTGGCCAAACAGTTTGTCACCAGATTTTTTCCGCAAACCAAGATTCATTAAGGGAAGCTTGAAATCTCCTCATTCAAGCAAAGGATGGAGGACACTCTCGGACATGCATGGGATAGATTCAAAGGCCTGTTGAGAAAAACTCCAGTCTACGGATTTGACAAGACTGCTTATTTGCTTGCTTTTCTAGGAGGGCTTAACACTCAGTCAAAAATGATGCTGGATGCCTCAGTTGGAGGCAGTATAAATAGAAAAACTGAGGATGAAGCCTAGACTTGATTGAAGACATAGCTCTGAATGAAGCTTCCCAAAGTGAGAGGGGCACACAGCAAGGAGGAATATTACATCTCCCTGCTAATGATGCAATGGCTGCACAAAATCATCTTCTTAACCAAAAATTGGACCAATTGACAAAGGTCCTTTCTGAATTTCCAACAGGGTTAAGAAATATTTCTCAAACTCAACAACTTTGCAACTTATGCGGTGGTGACCATATCAGTGGTCAATGTGTTTTTCCTGAAGAAGTGCAGCAGGATGTCGACTACATGGGAAATCAATTCCCGTTTAAACAAGGTAGTTCTAACCAAGGCAACTCTAGCCAACGTTGGAAGAACCACCCCAACATTGGACAAAATCAGAATACTTCTTCTGGGCAAGTAGGAGGCTTCCGGCAGCAGCAACCATCACCTTTATGGCAGCAGGTGAACAACTTGACGGAGACCGTCAGAGAATTAAATGACCGGTTTGACGAATTTCTGAAAGTCTATGAGTCTCAACAAGCAAGTGACCAAGCTAGTTTTAGAGCACTAGAGACATAAATTGGGCAGCTGTCAAAAAGAGTTGACACCGCAGAAAAGAACCATTTACGGGCTAACACTCAGGTTAAGCCCAAGGATGAATGCAAAGTGGTGATGACGAGAAATAAAAGGAAGCCAGTAGAAGAAATAATTGAAATTGGGAGCAGTGAAGATGAAGAGGAAGAGCTGGTTTGTAAGGGTAAGTCAATAAGCAGAAAAAATGTGAAGAGGAAGAGAAAAAGGAAAGGAAGCTGAAGAGTCCTTACGAGTTATTCCGAGAAATTTTTAATCAGGTAACTATCATGCCTGGAGCGTTTCCACAAGTGCCTAAAGATGAGAAACTGAATGAATACCGTCCTCGCAAGATAGCTGATCTTGATGAGAAGGAAGAAGATCAAGCACGGATCGTTAAACCAAGGAAGAAATACCATCCTCAAAAATTAAAGGATTTAGGCAGTTTGACTCACCCTTGTGTGATCAATGATGTGGATATAAGGAGAGCTATGATCAATTCAGGATCTAGTGTGAATTTAATGTCCTTCAGTGACTTCAAGAAGATTAGAGGGCTAAAATTAAAACCCGCATACACTTCCTTGACAGTTGCAGATGGATCCATAAAAAAACCTTTGGGTATGGTGGAAGACGAAATTGTTCGAATTGAAGAGTTGGAATTCTTGGTTGATTTCATGGTAGTGGATATGGTAAATGATGGAAGAATTCCATTAATTTTGGGGAGGCCTTTTATGAGGACTTCTCAGATGACGATACGTGTTTATGATGGGAAAATAGTGTTAAGAGATCAAGACCAAGTGCTAGCCTATAAGGGATCTGAAAGAGAAAAAAGAGAATAATAAACAGATCTAGATATAAAAAGGCCAGAAGAGAAGCTGGTAGAGAAGAAAACACCACAGGTAATGATCATCTTAACAGCTGTACTATTTTGCAGGCACGTGAGAAGGAAAAGACAGATAAAGGAAAGTCACCCCACTTAAAGGACAAACTATTTCCATGGGGTGTAGCTATTAGATACAAAAACAGGAAATGGATTGTCAACAGGAAGCTTGAAGATGAAGGAATGGTGGAAATCAGAAGGCCATATTCCTCTGCTATTCGCCAAGTAGAAAGACCAAAGCTGAGAAGGTGGGATGATGAAGATTCCAGTGTGAGGAAGAAGAGTTGATTGCTGAGAAGAACTTTTTGTACTTTAAGACAATTTTTATTTTTATTTTATTTTTCTTTTGAACATGTAAATTTTGGAACAATTTTTGGGTAGCATCTACTGAGGGATGCTAACTTAGGTATCTACTGAAGGATACCCGGAAGGTACACCTACTGAAGGGTGTTGGACAGCTGGCATTTACTGACAAATGTTAAACAGGTTTGGGTTAGGCTCGCGATGTTAAACAAGCGCTACTAGGAGGCAACCTAGAATTTCTTCTTTCACTTTTGCATTTTAAATTTTTAGAATAGGTTGAATTTTGTTTTTCAGTGTGTATGCTTGGCTTGAATAATTTCTTCTTTCACAAATGCTAGGAGGAAACCCTTTTATTTGAAGTTACTTATCTTGAGTTGGGTTGAGAATAATTGTATGGAATGAAAAGGTTCAAGTTTGGGGTTGCATGGGAAAAATGGAAAGGCAAAAGAAAAGCATTGAGCTCAAGTGCTGAAAAGCAAAATACATGAGTAGAGAAAAAGAAAAGAAAAGAATAAAAGAATGAAGATGAGCTCAATGAAAAAGAAAAAGGGAAGAAGCTGGGAATGAGTGAAATTGGTAACAAGAGAGAGTTTAAACTTGAACCTTTTCATTGATGAAATAGTTCTTTTGACTCAAGAATTTTGTGATCCAGAAAAACCAATTTTTCTTGATGCCCCGACCTCATTACAAGCCTAGAAAAAGTCCTTTTGATGGCATTTGCATGGAACGGTGTTGATTGTTTGAGATGAATAGCAATTTTATTTCATGTGACTTGTGAACAATAAAGAGTGGAGTGCTACCTTAAACACTTGAGTGATTGAGTGAAACACTTGCCTGGGGAGAACTTCTAAAGTTCATGATTGCATTCTTTGTTTAGTGGACTGATCATTCATACTGTGTAGCATCTGTTGAGGAACGCATGAGCTAAATTAAGTTGAGAACAAGCATGTATCTTGATTTGAGTTCACTGATAATCTGAAATTGAGTAAGCTTTGTCATGGACTTTGGAAATGTTGAATCATTGGATGAAAGGGTAGAAAGTCAAGCTCTGTTTTGTTTTATGGTTTTGTTTTGTTTTGCTTGAGGACAAGCAAATTTCTAAGTTTGGGGTTGTGATAACGGTTGAAAAACCGTTATTTTCATATGCTAATTTGGACTAAATTACGCCCTTTATTGCTTAGAATGAGCTTGAAATCTAACAAAACTCAATAAATGAGTCAGTCGAGAGTCAAAAGCTGTTTTTAGCGATTTTATGCTTGTTTTGCATACTTTGTAGAAAAATTGACAGAAGTGAAGATTGGGAATAAAGATGAAAGTCATAGACTCAAGAAAAGCGAGAAAATCAAAGAAAAGAAGAGTCTAGGCACCGCCCGGCCGTAGACCCCTGGCACCGGACGGTCAAACGAGAGGAGAAGACACCAGTTTTGCGGCACGAGGGAAACCGCCGGGGGGTAAGCCTCTACCGCCAGGCGGTGGTGCGATTCCAGGTCCACTGCCGAGCGGTGGTGCGATTCAAGGTCCACCGCCGGGCGGCAAAGTGTGACGTCGGGCAGTGGTCAGCTACGCTTGGGCCTATTTTTCTGCTGCGCTTCTCACCTATAAATAGCCCTGTTACAAATTCCATTTCATTCTTTTAACAGAGGTGGGCGGCCAGACCTACTTCGCACTCTTTGGAGAGGATCTCTTGGATGCTTAAGCTCCTTTTCATCTTTTCTAGGGTTTGCTTTCCATATGTTCCATTATTTTCATCTTGGTTCACCATGGCTATGGTGAACTAAACCCATTTTGTTATTGGGGGAACAATGTAATCTTTTGATACTCTCGTTTATTGAAACTCTTGTTTGAATTATATGTTTTTCATATGCGTTTATTATCCATTGTTGGATTCTCATACTGTGCTTAATGCCTTTATCGTTAACTCATTCGGTAATTGATCTTTGACTTTATTGATACCGGGACGTACAATAATGGCACGAAATGGTGAGATTTTCCTTGGTTAAGAAATACCACCTAGGGATAGGGAAGTAGGACGACCAATTGTATTTGCTTCTGTTTGTAATGCGATGCTAGTTGCTAGGGGAGACTAGGGATAGCAAGCCGGTAATTACTAATAGGCCCTTTTCGCCGAGGGATTGGGTTAAGGGGAGGCCAAGAAAGTTTGCATGCAATTAGAGAATAAAGCTATTTAAAGAATTGGAGTAAATAAAAGAGAGAGGATTAGATGAAATTGTAATCCCCCAACAACTCCATTCATCCATTGGCTAAATCTTGTCAATTGAATCACACGTTGCATATTTATTTTCTGTCATTGCATCCACCACAATTATTGAATTTTTCTCCGCAAGTCTTACGATTTTGATTCACGCGAACGATAAGGCCTTTCGAGTCTCATGGGAAGAACGATAATGGGTTATACCATTTTTATTATTTGATACGATTTGGTACACTTGCCAATCGGATAACATGCAGCAAGAAAACTACAAATGGCTTCTAAAGCAACCTGCAATGCCTGAAATTTAAAAGGTACAATCAGATTTATAATCAAAAGAGAAACTAAATACACCATACTAGGCATTAGATTTATTTTGAAGAAGAAATGGACCATAGCCTCACGGTTCTTCAATTCTAGAAGTAGAATGCAAGCTTAATCAAGTAAGGAGTTCAAGCCATCAAAGAGGTAAAACCATCCACATTCACATATATTCTGTCGGTTTCTATTGTCAACCACAATCACAAAAGGAGAGAAATCAAATAATTATATCAGAAAATTAAGTCCTCTGATGCCCTTGAAGTTCAACTTTGTTCTTAATCAGGGATCAGTTCTTTCTTCCTTCACTTAAGATAATATGGTAGCCATGCCTACATCGTCATCCAAGTAAACATTAGCAAGTCTTCCTAAATGATGAAGTGAAGAAGCAAAATTGCTAATCAGAATAATTAAAGTTAAGGGCAAGAGAATACATTGATTTGAAAGGAGCACTGGTTGCGCCAACAGGTGTGCTGAAGACAACGTCCTGAAATGGCCCAGCCATCTTTCCTCGGGGAAACCATCCAAGGTCTCCACCCTTCTTTCCCGAATGACATTCAGAATACTCTTAAGCTATCTGTGGTAAGCGAAATATTTTTTAAAATATTTGATCTAGATTAAATTGCAAAGGAACAAATTCGTATTTATACTTTTCAGTGTACAGACATTCATCAAACTTCACATTACTAACAACAGATTATGGGGGAACAAAAAAATTATGTCTTTAACTAAGCTCCCTTGTGAACAGAAAACCAAAATAAGGATTTGAAAAATGAAACAAGAATAAAATTCTTTGTATGACCTCCAAAAGAAAAATACCTTTGCAAACTCAGTAGGCGGGACCTTATCTCCGTAGCTGAGCCAACCATCTTGCAGCTTCTTGTAGGCTTCACTGATCTTGCAAAGGCGGCGGAATAACGAGGAATTAGAGATCGAGAGAGATTCTACAAAAACCTAAGTGCGATAAGCTTCACACTAAACCTAGGCACAAATAGAAGAGAGAATTTGAAGGAGAACGAACCAAATCAGAGATAGGACTCACAAAAACCCTAATCTGGACCGAAGAAGCCCAGAAAATGAGGAAACTTAAAATGAACCGATTAATCGGTTCAAAAACGAGATTAAATGGTGGAAAAGAGTTTTCAATAGAAGGAACAGCTTTTAAACGGAGCAAAGTAGGATTTATGGGTGAAACTTGAAGAAATAGGTGAAAGGATGATGAAACCCTAAGAGGAGATGAAAATAATTGGTGAAAGAGGAAATTTGTTGTTGAATAGGCTGAGGCAATGAAGAAAAATTAAATAAGGTGATGAATCTGTGAAGAGAAAGGAAGCTTACGGTGGTGAGCTCTCAAGAAGGAAAATTCTCACTTGGAAGAAGAAAGCGAGAATGAAGAGAAATTAGGGGCGAAAGAGAGATAGCAGCTACGAGAGATATTATGACTGGTGGTTATAACTACGTAATTATATCTTTTAAACTGACTTACAAGTTTGCCACCGCGTTTTATATTATGACTGATATATAAAAATACGTCATAATATGTCTTATTTTTATTACAATTCTGTCACCGGTCAACCTATTATGAGGGATAAATTTTATCCGTCATAATAGGGTCGTCATAGTATCCTATTTTTCCACTAGTGTTTAATGTAACAACACCAAATGACCGTGCTTCCATCAAGCAAAACCTGGTGGATCAAATATTAAAGAAACTTAGAGCTTTTCATCACAGGCCATTCCGTGTGCACCCCCAAAAATAACATTCACACCTCCTTTCTCATCGAAGCTCAAAATAAAATTGGTGTGACATTCCTCTTTAACTCCCAAAATATTATCCAACAATTTCCTTACAATTAATAATGCAAATAATTAGTCTCAGATAATTCAAATTAATTAAAATTAGAATTTCTGGTCAAATTAAGCACAATTAGCAAAAACGGGAAAATACCAGACAATTAAACACAATTCCCTGATTAATTCTAGTACAATAAACTAAGTGAAATCAATAAAGTATCGATTCACCAGTTACCTCCGTAAGTTAAAAATTCATTTTGCAATACTAAAAGCTTTTAAAATTTTCAAATTTATAACGATCGAAGTTAAAAGAGCCAAATAAACTATTTTTATAGGGTTAAATATATATAGTAGGTTGTTGAAATAGAAATTCAATTTTTAAACGAGATTTTTCTGTGTGCCCAATTTATTTATTTTTTTGTCTTGACCAAAAATAACAAAACCCAGTTCGAGGAAGTCTTAATTTGAGAAAAAGGACAGATACGGCACAGAACCCAGTTTCAGGATCCTGGTTTTATGTTTCAATCCTAACGTTAATATGTTGAGGTTATGTTGGTGTATTCGTGCCTTATCCTAGAATGCTACGAGAGAGACAGCGTACATAACAATATCCAATCGTTTTTTGAGCTATATTTGATCATCGACAAATTAACAACTGTAAACACAGACTGTATTTTATTAGTTCAATTGCAAACACAACCCCTTCATAATCCTTCATCTTGCTCCAAGTTTGAACCGTGTGAGATCAGAATTCATTCATTCTGATCCAAATGGGTTCCAACAATTCAAGATTGAATGGAAAAGGGGGAGAGGTGTTACCTGCTAGAGTCCGTAGCAGAGTTGAAGAGTTGAGACGCAAGACTGACAGGAAAGAGCTGAATTTTGATGGTAGTGTGGACGGTGGAAATTCCCAAGCTTTTGAAGAAAATAAAGGTGGGGACAGTGATAAGGGTTCTCTGAATGACATTCAACAAGCCAAACGTGTTGAAAAAATCTCCAAAGTGGTTCCATTGCCAGTTTCTGAACCGAAACAAAATAGTGAGTTGTACAATAAACAAAAAGAGAGAGAAGTTGAAAAGAAGGATGAGAAGGTGAAGAGTGCATGGCTCCAGGGTGAGGAGGATGACGAAGACGTTGAAAGTGGAAGAACTATAGGTCCATCATCTCCCAGCTTCAAAATTTATTGCAGAGAACAGAAGAACAAGGCCGAAAATTTTCCTGAGTCACAGGATCTAGGTACAATTTTATGCTTGCTTTCTTATTATCCAGGTAAAATTTTCTCATCATGTACATTAACAACCTTTATATATATATATATATATATATATATATATATATATATATATATATATATATATATATATATATATATATATATATATATATATACCTCTTGCATGTTGTATGCATGTCTATTATTTTCGTCAATTTCTAAGTGACAAATATTCTAGTTTTTCATTAAAATAGCTTAGTTATATATATACACGGAGAAACCTATATCATATACGAATTGAATAGATAAAAAACCCAATGATCTACAACTGTTATAATTTTCTTCCATGATTGTCAAATGCAGATGATGATGAGAACCAACTCCAGAAGTCACCCAGTGAGAATAGTTTTGAAAGCTTTGTAGCTTCAATTGGCAATACAAACTCCAACGAGGTATATATATATATATATATATATATATATATATATATATATATATATATATATATATATATATATATATATATATATATATATATATATATATATATATATATGTATGTGTGTGTGTAAAAATCTGTTTTCAGTATTTTGTGATTTGGTTATCTAATGGTTATTGTAATAAAATAGTTGTAAAACAATTAAGTTGATGAGTTTAATCTGAGAGTATCTTATAATTAAATGTTTCAGATTTTTAACATTAAATCAGCTTCAAAGAGAAAAGGGAAAATGAAAGAGGCAATGAAGAAGAATCTACTCTACGTTAAGCATATGAACAAAAAGAAGCCCATATGCACACGCACTGCCTGACGGAAGGCATCTTCTTACATAATGTTGATTTACGATTAATGATTCATGATTACTACTTGGATGAGAAAAAACATGAAGACAAATTATTTAACAAATGATTCTACTTTGGGTTGTAGGCTCCTATGTTCTTATAAATCGTCATATACGGATATACCTGCTTGCTACAGAAATGTACAACGAAGTAATATCTGTTTAGTTGGCATTTGTACGGATATAGGCAAATTTGACTGTCATATTACGAAAATAGGCAAAAACGGGAAAAATTACAGAAATGGGGAAGTCGTCTAGGGGCAGAACGACTTCATAAAAAGAAGTCGTGCCCCCCTGCACGACTTCACACTGGTCATATGAACAGTAGTGAAGTCGTGCACCCCTAAAACGATTTCTGGGCTCTATAATCAATTACCAGGAGCTGTAATCGATTACATCTTGGTAAAATCGTGTCCCCTCTACACGACTTCAGTATTGTAGGCAAAAATGGCCCTGGTAATCGATTACAGACCCCTTCTAATCGATTACCAGGTGATTTTTATGTAATAATAGTCCTGGTAATCGCTTACCAGTGTGCATAATGAGGAAAAACTCCCTGGTAATCGATTACAGACCTGTTGTAATCGATTACCAGAGTAATTTTATTGTTGAAAAACATTTTTATGAGGTGTTTTAGAAGTTTTGATTATGTTTTTTGTGTTAGACAAATATGATATTGTGGTCCTTACAATTTAATTAATAAAAGAAGGAAATTAAAATGTAAAAGACAATTTAATATGAAATATTAAAAGTACTAGATTTATTATTGATTGGATTACAAAATTAACTATTGACAAAATGGACAAGTTCCCATATGATGACCTTGGTTGCGACAGTAAGAGCATTTTTTGGGCTGATCTGGAGTGGATTGATCCATCTCATTAGGAATCCTTTTTGTAGACGGTCTTCCGGATGCCTTGCGTCACGTATGAGGATCTAGTATGAAGTTTGGACCTGTATACGCAGACTGTTAGCGGATTGGCAAGTGTACCAAATCATATCAAGTAATAAAAATGGTAAATCCCATTATTGTTCTTCCCATGAGACTAGAAAGGCCTTATCGTTCGCGTGAATCAAAATCGTAAGACTTGCAGAGAAAAATCAATAGTTGTGGTGGATGCAATGACAGAAAATAAATATGCAATGTGTGATTTAATTGACGAGATTAAGGCAATGGATGAATGGAGTTGTTGGGGGTTTACAATTTCATCTAAGCCTCTCTCTTTTATTTACTCCTCTTATTTAAATGGTGTTATTATCTAATTGCATGCAAACTTTCTTGGCCTCCCCTTAACCCGATCCCTCGGCGAAAAAGGCCTATTACTAATTACCGGCTTGCTATCCCTAGCCTCCCCTAGCAACTAAGAACGCATTACAAACAGAAGCAAATACAATTGGTCGTCCTACTCCCCTATCCCTAGGTGGTATTGCTTAACCAAGGAAAATTTCACCAGTTCATGTCATTACTGTACGTCCCCATATCAATAAAGTCAAAGATCAATTACCGAATGAGTTAAACAATAAAGGCATTAAGCACAATATGAGAATCCAACAATTGATAATAAACGCATATGAAAAATATATAATTCAAACACGAGTTTCAATAATCGAGAGTATCAAAAGATTACATTGTTCCCCCAACAAAAAAAAGGTTTTAGTTCACCATAGTCATGGTGAACCAAGATGAAAATAATGGAAGATATGGAAAGAAAGCCCTAGAAAAGACGAAAAGGAGTCGAAGCATCCAAGAGATCCTCTCCAAAGAGTGCAAAGTAGGTCTGGTCGCCCTCCTCTGTCAAAAGAATGAATTGGAATTCATAACAGGGCTATTTATAGGTGAGAAGCGCAGCAGAAAAACAGGCCCAAGCCCAGCTGACCACCGCCCGGCGTCACACTTTGCCGCCCGGCGGTGCACCTTGAATCGCACCACCGCCCGGCAGTTTCCCTCGTGCCGCAAAACCGCCCGACGGTAGGGAACTGCCGCTCGGCGCCCAAAACTGGTGTCTTCTCCTCCCGTTTGACCTTCTGACGCCAGGGTTTACCGCCGGGCGGTGCCTAGACTCTTATTTTCTCTCTTTTCTTGAGTCTATGACCTTCATCTTTATTACCAATCTTCACTTCTCTCAATTTTGCTACAAAACAATGCAAAACAAGCATAAAATTGCTAAAAACAGCTTTCGACCCTCGACTGACTCATTTATTGAGTTTTGTTTGATTTCAAGCTCATTCTAAGCAATAAAGGGCGTAATTTCGTTCAAATTAGCATATGAAAATAACGGTTTTTCAACCGTTATCACAACCCCAAACTTAGAAATTTGCTTGCCGTCAAGCAAAACAAAACAAAACCATAAAACAAAACAGAGCTTGACTTTCTACCCTTTCATCCAATGGTTCAACATTTCCAGAGTACATGACAAAATTTACTCAATTTCAGATAATCAGTGAACTCAAATCAAGATGCATGCTTGTTCTCAACTTGGTTTAGCTCATGCGTTCCTCAACAGAAGCTACACAGTATGAATGATCAGTCCACTAAACAAAGAATGCAATCATGAACTTAAGAAGTTCTCACCAAGCAAGTGTTTCACTCAATCACTCAAGTGTTTAAGGTAACACTCCACTCTTTATTGTTCACAAGTCACATGAAATAAAATTGTCATTCATCTCAAACAATCAATATCTTTCCATGCAAATGCCATCAAAAGGACTTTTTCAAGGCTTGTAATGAGGTCGGGTTATCAAGAAAAATTGGTTTTTCAGGATCACAAAATTCTTGAGTCAAAAGAACTATTTCATCAATGAAAAGGTTCAAGTTTAAACTCTCTCTTGTTACCAATTTCACTCATTCCCAGCTTCTTCCCTTTTTCTTTTTCATTGAGCTCATCTTCATGCTTTTATTCTTTTATTTTCTTTTTCTCTATTCATGTATTTTGCTTTTGAACACTTGAGCTCAATGCTTTTCTTTTGCCTTTCCATTTTTCCCATGCAACCCCAAACTTGAACCTTTTCATTCCATACAATTATTCTCGACCCAACTCAAGATAAATAATTTCAAATCAAAGGGTTTGATCCTATTTTAGGCTAAGGTTCAAAAAGGATATAATCTTTAAAGCTTTTTGGGTGGAAATTTGGCTAGAAAAGGGTTTCCAAACATGGCCTTGATCATTTGACATTCACATAAAAATCAATAAATTATCAAGATTAAGGCAATAGAATTTATGCATCAATGTGAACAATACATGCAACAATAAAAACTCTGGGGCTCAATACCTCACACAACATGCTTTCTCACGCACAGTCATTCATACATCCTGCTTAGCATCATGACCACAGTCATACTTCCTCACGCATCTGTTTCACAGGATGTTAACATGCATACAACTTAATAATCATTCACATCAAATCATTATCAAATAGATTCATCATGCAAAGTAGTCAATCAAACATCTTCAGAAAAAGTATTCAAGTCAAGCATACACACTGAAAAAAATAAAATTCAAAAATTTAAAGTGCAAAAGTAAAGAAGAAATCCTAGGTTGCCTCCTAGTAGCGCTTGTTTAACGTCACGAGCCTGACCCAAACCTCATGGATCCACCAACATCATTACTGAAGCAAATTGCTCTACATCTCCTACCACATAATGTTTAAGCCTTTGCCCATTCACTATCCAGCTTCGCTGTTGATCTTCATCATTTGAGTGCTCTAATTCCACTGCTCCATTTTGAAATACCTGCTTTACCACAAAAGGTCCTGACCATTTTGATTTCAGCATTCCAGGAAAAAGCTTCAGCCTTCAGTTAAATAATAACACCAACTCCCCTGGATGGAAGGTTCTCTTGAGCAGTTTTTTGTCATGATACAATTTCACCTTTTCTTTGTAGATTCTTGATGAATCATATGCGTGCAACCACATTTCTTCAAGTTCCAACTTCTGGTTTCTTCGTTTGCTTTGAGTGTCAGTAGGATCAAAGTTCAAAAATTTCAAAGCCCACAAAGCTTTATGCTCCATCTCTATTGGTAGATGGCATGCCTTCGCATAGACCAACTGAAAAGGTGAGAGTCCCATAGAAGTTTTCATTGCAGTTCTGTATGCCTAAAGAGCATCATCCACTTTCTATGACCAATCTCTCCTTGAAAGAGTGACAGTCTTTTCCAAAATTCTTTTGATCTCCCTATTAGATACCTCAGCTTGCCCATTTGTTTGTGGATGATAAGGTGCAGTGACCTTATGTTTCATTCCATAATGTTTTAGCACCCTGGCTAGTTGAGCATTACAAAAGTGCGATCCCCCATCGCTGATGAGTACTCTGGGGTTGCCAAACCGTGAGAAGATTTGCCTCTTCAAGAATTTGATCACCGTGTTAGCATCATTCTTGGGGCATGCTAAAGCTTCCACCCATTTGCTCACATAATCAACAACTACCAAAATATACTCATTATTAAATGATGGAGGAAAGGGTCCAACAAAATCAATACCCCAGCAGTCAAAAACTTCAACCTACAGAATTCCTTGCAACGGCATCTCATGCCTTCTTGAAATATTCCCCGTTGATGAATTAATATTTTATACCATTAACTTAGTTTCTTGCGCCGAATTGTGTTGATGATTTGTGCTTAATTCTTAGTTATTGTGTCATTTTCACCATTTGGGCTTAATTAGACCACTAATTCATATTTTAATTAATTTTAATTATTTGAGCTTAATTATTCCTATTTTCATTTTCAGGGAAATTTTGGAATTACACTAGGAGACTTTTGGAAGAGCACAAGCAATTGAAGAATTTCTACAAATTAATTTTAGATGTAGTCAAATTTTAATTTAGTAGATTAGGTTTTTTAAAATTAAGTTTTGTATTTTTGGGCCAATTTTTGGTAGTGTTAGACTAGGCCCAATTGTAGAAGGAGACACTTGACAACTTTAGGGTTTTTAGGGTGGACCCCACCCTATTTTTGAAAAACACTTGGCCTCTTAGTAGTGTGGTAGCCGTCACTTGAAGGGGATTCTGTTGGGAACGTTTTTTTGAGTTTTCTTTGAAGGATGTGGATTTTATTTGATTTTGGATGAAGGAGGCTTTAGCTTTTTCAGCCGTCACTTGGCCTTGCAGATTTTTGGCTTGGACTCTTGGTATTTTCATGGTGGTGCTCCTCCCAGCCGTCACACTTTTTTGAAAAGGAACTCACTCTCTCTCGGGCTGCAACGTTTTTGGACGGAGCTTGGAAACCATGTTGATGTTTTTTTTTTATTGTGGATGAATGAGAATGTGCTTTCAGCCACCAGTCTTCTCTTGTGTTTTTTTTTTTGCTGCAACGTTTTCTGACTTTGGGGTTGATGCATTATTGGAGAAAAGCACATTTGGTGATTCTACTTTGCATTGAGATGAACTCACGGTGACGCTGCTTTCATTCTGCAACCGCTGATTCAATTTTATTTGTTGCATCTACTTTTCAGTTTCATTTTAATGTTCATTGTCTTCGTCACTGTTGCATGTTACTGTTCTACGAGTTTACTGTTCCAATATTTGGGTTCTCCAATTTCGTTTCCGCTGCACTGTGTTTTGATTTCTGCAAGTTTACTGTTTCTGCAAGTTTACCGTCCGGTTTTCCAATAGCACCGTTCGGTCTCTAACAAGCTTCACTATTAGAGACCGTTCGACTTTCTTGATTCTACGAGTTTACTGTTCCAACATTTTGCTTCTCCAATTTCGTTTCCGCTGCACTGTGTTTTGATTCCTGCAAGTTTACCGTCCGGTTTTCCAATAGAACCGTTCGGTCTCTAACAAGCTTCACTATTATAGACCGTTCGACTTTGCTGTACTTTGTTTTGATTTCTGCAAGTTTACTGTTTTTGCATTTACTGATATTACCGTCCGGTTTCCAATAGCACCGTTCGGTCTCTAACAAGCTTCACTATTAGAGACCGTTCGACTTTCTTCTACATTGACTTGCCCAAATTTTTACACTTTTATTTTCATTCGGTCTTGCTTTTAATCCGTTCGGCTTCTTGTTTTAACTAGTTTCCTTTTCTGTTTCAATTGTCGTTCGGTTTCCTTACCAGGACCGTTCGGCATTATGATTCCTTACCAGAACCGTTCGGTATCTGGCACACTCGCGTTAAAACCGTTTGGCCTTGTGAAGAACCGTTCGGTTTTCATTTTTTTTCCACATTCAATTCAATACTTTAAATTCTGGTTGCATCTCTATTTAATTTCCAGTTTCAATTAGGTTTAATTCTTCTTGCATTCACAAAACAATTTCAAACCCCCCCACTTCGTGTTAGACTTGACTCTGAACCGCAGTTGGTCCTTGAGAGACGACCTAGGAGTCACTTCCTAGTCTATACTGCATTTCTAATATGCAATCAAATTTGTGTGGGGTGCGACACCCATCAAATTTTGGCGCCGCTGCCGGGGACTAACGGTTCGGTTTTAGGTCTTTTGTTGTGTTAGTGTGTGTTGTCTTGTCTCGTGTTGTGAGTGTGATGTTCTGTTTTGTGTGTTCGTCATTGTGTGTTGCATTTAGATAGTTTAGTTGCATATTTTCATTACATCCTTCTTTCCCCCCTTCTTTCCCATGTCTACCTATTTTGGCTGTGAGTAATTCTCATTCTGCTCGTGCCTATGATTCTCCTCCTGCTTGTTACTCTGATATTGCTTCTCATATATACTCTGCTGATTTCTATGTTGGGAACAAAACGGTTCCTCCCCCATCTCATGAGAGTGCTCCTAGGGAGCCGTTACCAATTAATAAGGAGGATATTCGTTGTGTTTTCAACACTGGACTGATAGATTTGTTGCCTAGGTTTCATGGTTTTGCAGGTGAATGCCCATATAGACATTTGGAGGAGTTCTACATCATATGCTCTTCAATGAAACCTCCAGATATCCAAGATGAGGACATGTTCTTAAGGGCATTTGAGTACTCGTTACATTGAGCGCCAAGGTATTGGCGGTTTTGTCTTCCTCGTGGATCCATCACTTCTTGGGAAGATCTTGAGCATATGTTCTTGGATGAATTCTTCTCTGCTCAGTATGGTCACAATAACGATCCTGGAAGGAATGACCCTAGCTTGGGATGGTATGATGCTCCACGGCAATATCAACCATCTCCGAATTCTTGTATGCCTTCTCCACCTGTTCAGGAACCACAACAGCCGCAGTTTCATGAGCCTGCCCAAGCAACTCCTCATCCTTCCACTACTTCTGAGCCTACATTGAAGAAGTTACTGAGGCAGATAGCCATGCAGAACATTCAGTTCCAGCAAGAGACCAGAGCTTTTATTCAGAGTTTGACTGATCATATGGGGCAGATGGCCACTCAGCTCATTAAGGAACAGTCTTATGTTTCAGAGGAATCACCATTTTAGGCTGTTCAGTTTCCAGATGATGTTGATGCTATCCACATAGGAGATGGGGAGCAGAGTCATGAGCTTACTATTGTGCCACCTACTTTCCCACCCTCCTATATCCCCACTCTTGCATCTGAGGAGACTAATGAAGAATTGGAAGACAGGGCAGATATGAGCAACACCTTTGAGATAGGTAGACCAACTTCACCTTCCACCTCTCTACCAATCTTCAGGGAAGTGGAGGTAAACATACCTTTGACTGATTCTGTTGTTGATGATTATGCTGCTGATGAGTATGTTGATGATTGTATTGTTGATGAGCATGATTTTCATTCCCCCTCTTTGCATGATGAGAACCACCTTATGTTATCACATCTGAATATTTGTTCTCCATGCACTGAACATGAATCTGAACCTGTGATGATATTGTTTCTATTTTTGAAATTGATTCATGTTCTGAGGGTATATTTAAGGTTCAGCCTGTTACACTGGGATTGGGTGCTATACCCCTGCATGTTATTTCTGTGGAACCATATTGCACTAACCATGTTGCAGGAGGTACATATGGATTTGATGAACACACACCCATGGTGGAAGACAAGGGTGCCAGTATACAGGACAGTTTGAAGATTAATAGGCACCAGCTGAACCTGCTCATCAACAATCACTGCTTCTTGGATCCAGCTGTGGAGGACATCTCCCTGCTTGATCAAATTTGGAGGATGAAGCAGTTCTTCTTCAACACTTCCTTGCTGAATTCTATGGTGGAAGACCTCTCCCTGAAAGTCCAAAATTGGCAACTGCCACCATGATCAGGGGAGTGTCCTTTTCCCTTCTCCTCCCTTTCCATACTTGTATTGCATTTGTCCTTGATTTGTTGACTGTTTTGGAATTTTGATCTGATGCTTATGACACATTGAGGACACTGTGTAGTTTAAGTGTGGTCTATTGGGGGAGACTCGGATTTTTCTTTGTTAGTTTATGTTTTTTGCGTTAAATTTTTTGTTTTCTAGGTAGCTTTTGTTGTGTCTTGTGTACAGTTTTGCATGTTTCTCTTGATTTCTGGACTTTGTTTAGGCTGTGGACATTTCTTTCACTAGATTGATACTCTGATTGCTAGAAATCCTTGCTTTTCTTTGCTTAGAAGATGATCATGATGTTTGAGAGTTGATTTGATTGTGACAGAAATACCTTGTGTGAGATTTGAGCCACTTGATGATCTTTCTTGTGTGTGATATGTCTCTTGATTGCTTGCACATATGCCTTGGCTTGACTCTTTTTGATAATTCTTGATTGATATGCATGTTTGGAAGTGATAAAGGCAAGTTTGTTGTTGAGCCTCTCTAGCCAAATGAGCTTACCTTGTTTTAATTCCTTGATAGCCCCTTTGAGCCGTTACTTTCCCCATTCTTTGTTTTGAAGCTCATACACTAGCCCTAAGTGAAAAACCATGATTACCTTAACCTTAGGGAATTTTGGAGCTTTGGAATTGTTTTGGGAATAAGTGTGGTCTCCCTCGGGATTCTGATGATTTGGCTAGTTGGTTCCTCTTCTTGTGTTGTTTTTGTACATATGTTGTGTATCTTTTCTCTTACAGTTGTGTTCTAAAAAAAGAGACAAGATGAGAAAAAAAAAATAGAGAAAAATGAAAAAAAAAATTTGTGTTAATGATGGAGTCAAGAAGAGGATTGAATTAGAGGGTTTGGGTGTGATTTGACTGTGTTTACACTTGTTCCCCATTGCTCCTCTATTTCTTTTGGTTTGTAGCTACTCATCCATATTTATCCTCCCTTGTCCTTGGCCCCATTACATCCATAAAAGACCTTTTGATTTGGACATGCATATATGTTTTGAGTGTTGATATTAGAGGCCTGCCAAGTCTGTTTGTGTTTGTTTTCTTGAGTGAATTGAGCTGAATTTCTTTACCCTAGACACTTGAGAGAAACACTGATAGTGCATCTGTGAGGTTCTGTTGCTTTTGATTCACCTCTTGAGTTGATTGATCATTTTTCCATGTCTTGAATTGCTTGGATGATTTCATGAGTATCTGCTTTCCTTGATTTTGTGTTGGATACTGTCTATTTCCTTTCTTTGTCCAGATCTTTTGAGAACTGTGTAATTCTGTTTCTTTCCTCGTGAGTCTTTGTTTTCTGTCTGTTGAGTCTGTGTCACTTCCTGATGTCCTCAGTATTGTTCCCTGTTTTGAGTCTTGATTTTGCCCAGGAGTGCAAAAGACTAAGTGTGGTCTATTTTGATGAATTAATATTTTATACCATTAACTTAGTTTCTTGCGCCGAATTGTGTTCATGATTTGTGCTTAATTCTTAGTTATTGTGTCATTTTCACCATTTAGGCTTAATTAGACCACTAATTCATATTTTAATTAATTTGAATTAATTGAGCTTAATTATTCCTATTTTCATTTTCAGGGAAATTTTGGAATTACACTAGGAGACTTTTGGAAGAGCACAAGCAATTGAAGAATTTCTACAAATTAATTTTAGATGTAGTCAAATTTTAATTTAGTAGATTAGGTTTTTTAAAATTAAGTTTTGTATTTTTGGGCCAATTTTTGGTAGTGTTAGACTAGGCCCAATTGTAGAAGGAGACACTTGACAACTTTAGGGTTTTTAGGGTGGACCCCACCCTATTTTTGAAAAACACTTGGCCTCTTAGTAGTGTGGTAGCCGTCACTTGAAGGGGATTCTGCTGGGAACGTTTTTTTGAGTTTTCTTTGAAGGATGTGGATTTTATTTGATTTTGGATGAAGGAGGCTTTAGCTTTTTCAGCCGTCACTTGGCCTTGCAGATTTTTGGCTTGGACTCTTGGTATTTTCATGGTGGTGCTCCTCCCAGCCGTCACACTTTTTTGAAAAGGAACTCACTCTCTCTCGGGCTGCAACGTTTTTGGACGGAGCTTGGAAACCATGTTGATGTTTTTTTTTATTGTGGATGAATGAGAATGTGCTTTCAGTCACCATTCTTCTCTTGTGTTTTTTTTTTTTTGCTGCAACGTTTTCTGACTTTGGGGTTGATGCATTATTGGAGAAAAGCACATTTGGTGATTCTACTTTGCATTGAGATGAACTCACGGTGACGCTGCTTTCATTCTGCAACCGCTGATTCAATTTTATTTGTTGCATCTACTTTTCAGTTTCATTTTAATGTTCATTGTCTTCGTCACTGTTGCATGTTACTGTTCTACGAGTTTACTGTTCCAATATTTGGGTTCTCCAATTTCGTTTCCGCTGCACTGTGTTTTGATTTCTGCAAGTTTACTGTTTCTGCAAGTTTACCGTCCGGTTTTCCAATAGCACCGTTCGGTCTCTAACAAGCTTCACTATTAGAGACCGTTCGACTTTCTTGATTCTACGAGTTTACTGTTCCAACATTTTGCTTCTCCAATTTCGTTTCCGCTGCACTGTGTTTTGATTCCTGCAAGTTTACCGTCCGGTTTTCCAATAGAACCGTTCGGTCTCTAACAAGCTTCACTATTATAGACCGTTCGACTTTGCTGCACTGTGTTTTGATTTCTGCAAGTTTACTGTTTTTGCATTTACTGATATTACCGTCCGGTTTCCAATAGCACCGTTCGGTCTCTAACAAGCTTCACTATTAGAGACCGTTCGACTTTCTTCTACATTGACTTGCCCAAATTTTTACACTTTTATTTGCATTCGGTCTTGCTTTTAATCCGTTCGGCTTCTTGTTTTAACTAGTTTCCTTTTCTGTTTCAATTGTCGTTCGGTTTCCTTACCAGGACCGTTCGGCATTATGATTCCTTACCAGAACCGTTCGGTATCTGGCACACTCGCGTTAAAACCGTTTGGCCTTGTGAAGAACCGTTCGGTTTTCATTTTTTTTCCACATTCAATTCAATACTATAAATTCTGGTTGCATCTCTATTTAATTTCCAGTTTCAATTAGGTTTAATTCTTCTTGCATTCACAAAACAATTTCAAACCCCCCCACTTCGTGTTAGACTTGACTCTGAACCGCAGTTGGTCCTTGAGAGACGACCTAGGAGTCACTTCCTAGTCTATACTGCATTTCTAATATGCAATCAAATTTGTGTGGGGTGCGACACCCATCAAATTTTGGCGCCGCTGCCGGGGACTAACGGTTCGGTTTTAGGTCTTTTGTTGTGTTAGTGTGTGTTGTCTTGTCTCGTGTTGTGAGTGTGATGTTCTGTTTTGTGTGTTCGTCATTGTGTGTTGCATTTAGATAGTTTAGTTGCATATTTTCATTACATCCTTCTTTCCCCCCTTCTTTCCCATGTCTACCTATTTTGGCTGTGAGTAATTCTCATTCTGCTCGTGCCTATGATTCTCCTCCTGCTTGTTACTCTGATATTGCTTCTCATATATACTCTGCTGATTTCTATGTTGGGAACAAAACGGTTCCTCCCCCATCTCATGAGAGTGCTCCTAGGGAGCCGTTAGCAATTAATAAGGAGGATATTCGTTGTGTTTTCAACACTGGACTGATAGATTTGTTGCCTACGTTTCATGGTTTTGCAGGTGAATGCCCATATAGACATTTGGAGGAGTTCTACATCATATGCTCTTCAATGAAACCTCCAGATATCCAAGATGAGGACATGTTCTTAAGGGCATTTGAGTACTCGTTACATGGAGCGCCAAGGTATTGGCGGTTTTGTCTTCCTCGTGGATCCATCACTTCTTGGGAAGATCTTGAGCATATGTTCTTGGATGAATTCTTCTCTGCTCAGTATGGTCACAGTAACGATCCTGGAAGGAATGACCCTAGCTTGGGATGGTATGATGCTCCACGGCAATATCAACCATCTCCGAATTCTTGTATGCCTTCTCCACCTGTTCAGGAACCACAACAGCCGCAGTTTCATGAGCCTGCCCAAGCAACTCCTCATCCTTCCACTACTTCTGAGCCTACATTGAAGGAGTTACTGAGGCAGATAGTCATGCAGAACATTCAGTTCCAGCAAGAGACCAGAGCTTCTATTCAGAGTTTGACTGATCATATGGGGCAGATGGCCACTCAGCTCATTGAGGAACAGTCTTATGTTTCAGAGGAATCACCATTTTAGGCTGTTCAGTTTCCAGATGATGTTGATGCTATCCACATAGGAGATGGGGAGCAGAGTCATGAGCTTACTATTGTGCCACCTACTTTCCCACCCTCCTATATCCCCACTCTTGCATCTGAGGAGACTAATGAAGAATTGGAAGACAGGGCAGATATGAGCAACACCTTTGAGATAGGTAGACCAACTTCACCTTCCACCTCTCTACCAATCTTCAGGGAAGTGGAGGTAAACATACCTTTGACTGATTCTGTTGTTGATGATTATGCTGCTGATGAGTATGTTGATGATTGTATTGTTGATGAGCATGATTTTCATTCCCCCTCTTTGCATGATGAGAACCACCTTATGTTATCACATCTGAATATTTGTTCTCCATGCACTGAACATGAATCTGAACCTGTGATGATATTGTTTCTATTTTTGAAATTGATTCATGTTCTGAGGGTATATTTGAGGTTCAGCCTGTTACACTGGGATTGGGTGCTATACCCCTGCATGTTATTTCTGTGGAACCATATTGCACTAACCATGTTGCAGGAGGTACATATGGATTTGATGAACACACACCCATGGTGGAAGACAAGGGTGCCAGTATACAGGACAGTTTGAAGATTAATAGGCACCAGCTGAACCTGCTCATCAACAATCACTGCTTCTTGGATCCAGCTGTGGAGGACATCTCCCTGCTTGATCAAATTTGGAGGATGAAGCAGTTCTTCTTCAACACTTCCTTGCTGAATTCTATGGTGGAAGACCTCTCCCTGAAAGTCCAAAATTGGCAACTGCCACCATGATCAGGGGAGTGTCCTTTTCCCTTCTCCTCCCTTTCCATACTTGTATTGCATTTGTCCTTGATTTGTTGACTGTTTTGGAATTTTGATCTGATGCTTATGACACATTGAGGACACTGTGTAGTTTAAGTGTGGTCTATTGGGGGAGACTCGGATTTTTCTTTGTTAGTTTATGTTTTCTGCGTTAAATTTTTTGTTTTCTAGGTAGCTTTTGTTGTGTCTTGTGTACAGTTTTGCATGTTTCTCTTGATTTCTGGACTTTGTTTAGGCTGTGGACTTTTCTTTCACTGGATTGATACTCTGATTGCTAGAAATCCTTGCTTTTCTTTGCTTAGAAGATGATCATGATGTTTGAGAGTTGATTTGATTGTGACAGAAATACCTTGTGTGAGATTTGAGCCACTTGATGATCTTTCTTGTGTGTGATATGTCTCTTGATTGCTTGCACATATGCCTTGGCTTGACTCTTTTTGATAATTCTTGATTGATATGCATGTTTGGAAGTGATAAAGGCAAGTTTGTTGTTGAGCCTCTCTAGCCAAATGAGCTTACCTTGTTTTAATTCCTTGATAGCCCCTTTGAGCCTTTACTTTCCCCATTCTTTGTTTTGAAGCTCATACACTAGCCCTAAGTGAAAAACCATGATTACCTTAACCTTAGGGAATTTTGGAGCTTTGGAATTGTTTTGGGAATAAGTGTGGTCTCCCTCGGGATTCTGATGATTTGGCTAGTTGGTTCCTCTTCTTGTGTTGTTTTTGTACATATGTTGTGTATCTTGTCTCTTACAGTTGTGTTCTAAAAAAAGAGACAAGATGAGAAAAAAAAAATAGAGAAAAATGAAAAAAAAAAATTGTTGTGTTAATGATGGAGTCAAGAAGAGGATTGAATTAGAGGGTTTGGGTGTGATTTGACTGTGTTTACACTTGTTCCCCATTGCTCCTCTATTTCTTTTGGTTTGTAGCTACTCATCCATATTTATCCTCCCTTGTCCTTGGCCCCATTACATCCATAAAAGACCTTTTGATTTGGACATGCATATATGTTTTGAGTGTTGATATTAGAGGCCTGCCAAGTCTGTTTGTGTTTGTTTTCTTGAGTGAATTGAGTTGAATTTCTTTACCCTAGACACTTGAGAGAAACACTGATTGTGCATCTGTGAGGTTCTGTTGCTTTTGATTCACCTCTTGAGTTGATTGATCATTTTTCCATGTCTTGAATTGCTTGGATGATTTCATGAGTATCTGCTTTCCTTGATTTTGTGTTGGATACTGTCTATTTCCTTTCTTTGTCCAGATCTTTTGAGAACTGTGTAATTCTGTTTCTTTCCTCGTGAGTCTTTGTTTTCTGTCTGTTGAGTCTGTGTCACTTCCTGATGTCCTCAGTATTGTTCCCTGTTTTGAGTCTTGATTTTGCCCAGGAGTGCAAAAGACTAAGTGTGGTCTATTTTGATGAATTAATATTTTATGCCATTAACTTAGTTTCTTGCGCCGAATTGTGTTCATGATTTGTGCTTAATTCTTAGTTATTGTGTCATTTTCACCATTTAGGCTTAATTAGACCACTAATTCATATTTTAATTAATTTGAATTAATTGAGCTTAATTATTCCTATTTTCATTTTCAGGGAAATTTTGGAATTACACTAGGAGACTTTTGGAAGAGCACAAGCAATTGAAGAATTTCTACAAATTAATTTTAGATGTAGTCAAATTTTAATTTAGTAGATTAGGTTTTTTAAAATTAAGTTTTGTATTTTTGGGCCAATTTTTGGTAGTGTTAGACTAGGCCCAATTGTAGAAGGAGACACTTGACAACTTTAGGGTTTTTAGGGTGGACCCCACCCTATTTTTGAAAAACACTTGGCCTCTTAGTAGTGTGGTAGCCGTCACTTGAAGGGGAATCTGCTGGGAACGTTTTTTTGAGTTTTCTTTGAAGGATGTGGATTTTATTTGATTTTGGATGAAGGAGGCTTTAGCTTTTTCAGCTGTCACTTGGCCTTGCAGAGTTTTGGCTTGGACTCTTGGTATTTTCATGGTGGTGCTCCTCCCAGCCGTCACACTTTTTTGAAAAGGAACTCACTCTCTCTCGGGCTGCAACGTTTTTGGACGGAGCTTGGAAACCATGTTGATGTTTTTTTTTTATTGTGGATGAATGAGAATGTGCTTTCAGTCACCAGTCTTCTCTTGTGTTTTTTTTTTTGCTGCAACGTTTTCTGACTTTGGGGTTGATGCATTATTGGAGAAAAGCACATTTGGTGATTCTACTTTGCATTGAGATGAACTCACGGTGACGCTGCTTTCATTCTGCAACCGCTGATTCAATTTTATTTGTTGCATCTACTTTTCAGTTTCATTTTAATGTTCATTGTCTTCGTCACTGTTGCATGTTACTGTTCTACGAGTTTACTGTTCCAATATTTGGGTTCTCCAATTTCGTTTCCGCTGCACTGTGTTTTGATTTCTGCAAGTTTACTGTTTCTGCAAGTTTACCGTCCGGTTTTCCAATAGCACCGTTCGGTCTCTAACAAGCTTCACTATTAGAGACCGTTCGACTTTCTTGATTCTACGAGTTTACTGTTCCAACATTTTGCTTCTCCAATTTCGTTTCCGCTGCACTGTGTTTTGATTCCTGCAAGTTTACCGTCCGGTTTTCCAATAGAACCGTTCGGTCTCTAACAAGCTTCACTATTATAGACCGTTCGACTTTGCTGTACTTTGTTTTGATTTCTGCAAGTTTACTGTTTTTGCATTTACTGATATTACCGTCCGGTTTCCAATAGCACCGTTCGGTCTCTAACAAGCTTCACTATTAGAGACCGTTCGACTTTCTTCTACATTGACTTGCCCAAATTTTTACACTTTTATTTTCATTCGGTCTTGCTTTTAATCCGTTCGGCTTCTTGTTTTAACTAGTTTCCTTTTCTGTTTCAATTGTCGTTCGGTTTCCTTACCAGGACCGTTCGGCATTATGATTCCTTACCAGAACCGTTCGGTATCTGGCACACTCGCGTTAAAACCGTTTGGCCTTGTGAAGAACCGTTCGGTTTTCATTTTTTTTCCACATTCAATTCAATACTTTAAATTCTGGTTGCATCTCTATTTAATTTCCAGTTTCAATTAGGTTTAATTCTTCTTGCATTCACAAAACAATTTCAAACCCCCCCCCCCACTTCGTGTTAGACTTGACTCTGAACCGCAGTTGGTCCTTGAGAGACGACCTAGGAGTCACTTCCTAGTCTATACTGCATTTCTAATATGCAATCAAATTTGTGTGGGGTGCGACACCCATCAAATTTTGGCGCCGCTGCCGGGGACTAACGGTTCGGTTTTAGGTCTTTTGTTGTGTTAGTGTGTGTTGTCTTGTCTCGTGTTGTGAGTGTGATGTTCTGTTTTGTGTGTTCGTCATTGTGTGTTGCATTTAGATAGTTTAGTTGCATATTTTCATTACATCCTTCTTTCCCCCCTTCTTTCCCATGTCTACCTATTTTGGCTGTGTGAGTAATTCTCATTCTGCTCGTGCCTATGATTCTCCTCCTGCTTGTTACTCTGATATTGCTTCTCATATATACTCTGCTGATTTCTATGTTGGGAACAAAACGGTTCCTCCCCCATCTCATGAGAGTGCTCCTAGGGAGCCGTTACCAATTAATAAGGAGGATATTCGTTGTATTTTCAACACTGGACTGATAGATTTGTTGCCTAGGTTTCATGGTTTTGCAGGTGAATGCCCATATAGACATTTGGAGGAGTTCTACATCATATGCTCTTCAATGAAACCTCCAGATATCCAAGATGAGGACATGTTCTTAAGGGCATTTGAGTACTCGTTACATTGAGCGCCAAGGTATTGGCGGTTTTGTCTTCCTCGTGGATCCATCACTTCTTGGGAAGATCTTGAGCATATGTTCTTGGATGAATTCTTCTCTGCTCAGTATGGTCACAATAACGATCCTGGAAGGAATGACCCTAGCTTGGGATGGTATGATGCTCCACGGCAATATCAACCATCTCCGAATTCTTGTATGCCTTCTCCACCTGTTCAGGAACCACAACAGCCGCAGTTTCATGAGCCTGCCCAAGCAACTCCTCATCCTTCCACTACTTCTGAGCCTACATTGAAGAAGTTACTGAGGCAGATAGCCATGCAGAACATTCAGTTCCAGCAAGAGACCAGAGCTTCTATTCAGAGTTTGACTGATCATATGGGGCAGATGGCCACTCAGCTCATTGAGGAACAGTCTTATGTTTCAGAGGAATCACCATTTCAGGATGTTTAGTTTCCAGATGATGTTGATGCTATCCACATAGGAGATGGGGAGCAGAGTCATGAGCTTACTATTGTGCCACCTACTTTCCCACCCTCCTATATCCCCACTCTTGCATCTGAGGAGACTAATGAAGAATTGGAAGACAGGGCAGATATGAGCAACACCTTTGAGATAGGTAGACCAACTTCACCTTCCACCTCTCTACCAATCTTCAGGGAAGTGGAGGTAAACATACCTTTGACTGATTCTGTTGTTGATGATTATGCTGCTGATGAGTATGTTGATGATTGTATTGTTGATGAGCATGATTTTCATTCCCCCTCTTTGCATGATGAGAACCACCTTATGTTATCACATCTGAATATTTGTTCTCCATGCACTGAACATGAATCTGAACCTGTGATTGATATTGTTTCTATTTTTGAAATTGATTCATGTTCTGAGGGTATATTTGAGGTTCAGCCTGTTACACTGGGATTGGGTGCTATACCCCTGCATGTTATTTCTGTGGAACCATATTGCACTAACCATGTTGCAGGAGGTACATATGGATTTGATGAACACACACCCATGGTGGAAGACAAGGGTGCCAGTATACAGGACAGTTTGAAGATTAATAGGCACCAGCTGAACCTGCTCATCAACAATCACTGCTTCTTGGATCCAGCTGTGGAGGACATCTCCCTGCTTGATCAAATTTGGAGGATGAAGCAGTTCTTCTTCAACACTTCCTTGCTGAATTCTATGGTGGAAGACCTCTCCCTGAAAGTCCAAAATTGGCAACTGCCACCATGATCAGGGGAGTGTCCTTTTCCCTTCTCCTCCCTTTCCATACTTGTATTGCATTTGTCCTTGATTTGTTGACTGTTTTGGAATTTTGATCTGATGCTTATGACACATTGAGGACACTGTGTAGTTTAAGTGTGGTCTATTGGGGGAGACTCGGATTTTTCTTTGTTAGTTTATGTTTTCTGCGTTAAATTTTTTGTTTTCTAGGTAGCTTTTGTTGTGTCTTGTGTACAGTTTTGCATGTTTCTCTTGATTTCTGGACTTTGTTTAGGCTGTGGACTTTTCTTTCACTGGATTGATACTCTGATTGCTAGAAATCCTTGCTTTTCTTTGCTTAGAAGATGATCATGATGTTTGAGAGTTGATTTGATTGTGACAGAAATACCTTGTGTGAGATTTGAGCCACTTGATGATCTTTCTTGTGTGTGATATGTCTCTTGATTGCTTGCACATATGCCTTGGCTTGACTCTTTTTGATAATTCTTGATTGATATGCATGTTTGGAAGTGATAAAGGCAAGTTTGTTGTTGAGCCTCTCTAGCCAAATGAGCTTACCTTGTTTTAATTCCTTGATAGCCCCTTTGAGCCTTTACTTTCCCCATTCTTTGTTTTGAAGCTCATACACTAGCCCTAAGTGAAAAACCATGATTACCTTAACCTTAGGGAATTTTGGAGCTTTGGAATTGTTTTGGGAATAAGTGTGGTCTCCCTCGGGATTCTGATGATTTGGCTAGTTGGTTCCTCTTCTTGTGTTGTTTTTGTACATATGTTGTGTATCTTGTCTCTTACAGTTGTGTTCTAAAAAAAGAGACAAGATGAGAAAAAAAAAATAGAGAAAAATGAAAAAAAAAATTGTTGTGTTAATGATGGAGTCAAGAAGAGGATTGAATTAGAGGGTTTGGGTGTGATTTGACTGTGTTTACACTTGTTCCCCATTGCTCCTCTATTTCTTTTGGTTTGTAGCTACTCATCCATATTTATCCTCCCTTGTCCTTGGCCCCATTACATCCATAAAAGACCTTTTGATTTGGACATGCATATATGTTTTGAGTGTTGATATTAGAGGCCTGCCAAGTCTGTTTGTGTTTGTTTTCTTGAGTGAATTGAGTTGAATTTCTTTACCCTAGACACTTGAGAGAAACACTGATAGTGCATCTGTGAGGTTCTGTTGCTTTTGATTCACCTCTTGAGTTGATTGATCATTTTTCCATGTCTTGAATTGCTTGGATGATTTCATGAGTATCTGCTTTCCTTGATTTTGTGTTAGATACTGTCTATTTCCTTTCTTTGTCCAGATCTTTTGAGAACTGTGTAATTCTGTTTCTTTCCTCGTGAGTCTTTGTTTTCTGTCTGTTGAGTCTGTGTCACTTCCTGATGTCCTCATTATTGTTCCCTGTTTTGATTCTTGATTTTGCCCAGGAGTGCAAAAGACTAAGTGTGGTCTATTTTGATGAATTAATATTTTATACCATTAACTTAGTTTCTTGCGCCGAATTGTGTTCATGATTTGTGCTTAATTTTTAGTTATTGTGTAATTTTCACCATTTGGGCTTAATTAGACCACTAATTCATATTTTAATTAATTTGAATTATTTGAGCTTAATTATTCCTATTTTCATTTTCAGGGAAATTTTGGAATTACACTAGGAGACTTTTGGAAGAGCACAAGCAATTGAAGAATTTCTACAAATTAATTTTAGATGTAGTCAAATTTTAATTTAGTAGATTAGGTTTTTTAAAATTAAGTTTTGTATTTTTGGGCCAATTTTTGGTAGTGTTAGACTAGGCCCAATTGTAGAAGGAGACACTTGACAACTTTAGGGTTTTTAGGGTGGACCCCACCCTATTTTTGAAAAACACTTGGCCTCTTAGTAGTGTGGTAGCCGTCACTTGAAGGGGAATCTGCTGGGAACGTTTTTTTGAGTTTTCTTTGAAGGATGTGGATTTTATTTGATTTTGGATGAAGGAGGCTTTAGCTTTTTCAGCCGTCACTTGGCCTTGCAGATTTTTGGCTTGGACTCTTGGTATTTTCATGGTGGTGCTCCTCCCAGCCGTCACACTTTTTTGAAAAGGAACTCACTCTCTCTCGGGCTGCAACGTTTTTGGACGGAGCTTGGAAACCATGTTGATGTTTTTTTTTATTGTGGATGAATGAGAATGTGCTTTCAGTCACCATTCTTCTCTTGTGTTTTTTTTTTTGCTGCAACGTTTTCTGACTTTGGGGTTGATGCATTATTGGAGAAAAGCACATTTGGTGATTCTACTTTGCATTGAGATGAACTCACGGTGACGCTGCTTTCATTCTGCAACCGCTGATTCAATTTTATTTGTTGCATCTACTTTTCAGTTTCATTTTAATGTTCATTGTCTTCGTCACTGTTGCATGTTACTGTTCTACGAGTTTACTGTTCCAATATTTGGGTTCTCCAATTTCGTTTCCGCTGCACTGTGTTTTGATTTCTGCAAGTTTACTGTTTTTGCAAGTTTACCGTCCGGTTTTCCAATAGCACCGTTCGGTCTCTAACAAGCTTCACTATTAGAGACCGTTCGACTTTCTTGATTCTACGAGTTTACTGTTCCAACATTTTGCTTCTCCAATTTCGTTTCCGCTGCACTGTGTTTTGATTCCTGCAAGTTTACCGTCCGGTTTTCCAATAGAACCGTTCGGTCTCTAACAAGCTTCACTATTAGAGACCGTTCGACTTTGCTGCACTGTGTTTTGATTTCTGCAAGTTTACTGTTTTTGCATTTACTGATATTACCGTCCGGTTTCCAATAGCACCGTTCGGTCTCTAACAAGCTTCACTATTAGAGACCGTTCGACTTTCTTCTACATTGACTTGCCCAAATTTTTACACTTTTATTTGCATTCGGTCTTGCTTTTAATCCGTTCGGCTTCTTGTTTTAACTAGTTTCCTTTTCTGTTTCAATTGTCGTTCGGTTTCCTTACCAGGACCGTTCGACATTATGATTCCTTACCAGAACCGTTCGGTATCTGGCACACTCGCGTTAAAACCGTTCGGCCTTGTGAAGAACCGTTCGGTTTTCATTTTTTTTCCACATTCAATTCAATACTTTAAATTCTGGTTGCATCTCTATTTAATTTCCAGTTTCAATTAGGTTTAATTCTTCTTGCATTCACAAAACAATTTCAAACCCCCCCCCCCACTTCGTGTTAGACTTGACTCTGAACCGCAGTTGGTCCTTGAGAGACGACCTAGGAGTCACTTCCTAGTCTATACTGCATTTCTAATATGCAATCAAATTTGTGTGGGGTGCGACACCCATCACCCGTCCTTTGGCATTTGTCACAACTCCGAGCATGGTTAGAGGTATCTTTGAACACAGTTGGCCAGTAAAATCCAGCTTGCAAAACTTTTGCAGCTGTGCACTTACCATTGTAATGGCCTGCATATGGAGAATTATGGCAATGCCACTAGATCCTTTCTGCTTCCTCCTTTGTTACACATCTCCTCAAAAGATTGTCAGCTCCTATCTTGAACAAGTACGGATCATCCCAAATGAATTGTTTGGCATCATGTAAGAACTTCTTTTTTTGTTGCCAATTGAGTCCTTCAGGAATAACACCCGTAGCTTTGAAATTAGCCAAGTCAGCAAACCAGGGTCTTTGCTGAATATATAGAAGATTTTCATCTGAAAATGACTCCCAGATTTCCTTCTCCTTTCTCGTTACTTCATCATTAACCAATCGGGATAAATGGTCAGCAATCAAATTTCCACTTCCCTTTTTATCTCGAATTTCTATGTCAAACTCTTGAAGCAGAAGTACCCATCTGATCAATCGTGGCTTTGAGTCTGGTTTAGTCAATAAATACTTTATAGTTGCATGATCCGTATATATAATCACCTTGAACCCAATAAAGTAAGATCTGAATTTCTCCAATGCATAAACTATAGCCAAAAATTCTTTTTCTGTGGTGGCATAATTCTGTTGGGCTTCATTCAAAACTTTACTGGCATAGTAAATAGCATGAAAAACCTTTTCTCTTCTTTGACCCAATACTGCGCCTATGGCATAGTCACTAGCATCACACATAAGTTCAAACTCTTTACTTCAATCTGGAGCAACAATTACTGGAGCGGAAATCAATCTCTTCTTCAAAATATCAAAAGCTTCCAGACATACAGGACTCATTAAAAAGGGTGTATCTTTAAGAAGCAAATTACTTAATGGCTTGGCAATCTTTGAAAAATCCTTAATAAAATGGCGATAAAATCCAGCATGACCCAGAAAACTTTGAATTCCTTTCACATTGGAGGGTGGTGGAAGCTTCTCAATAACCTCCACCTTTGCTTTATCCACTTCAATTCCCTTTGCCGAGATCTTGTGCCCTAACACAATCCCTTCCGTAACCATGAAATGGCACTTCTCAATAACCTCCACCTTTGCTTTATCCACTTCAATTCCCTTTGCCGAGATCTTGTGCCCTAACACAATCCCTTCCGTAACCATGAAATGGCACTTCTCCCAATTCAGAACAAGCTTTGTTTGAACACACCTTTTAAGTACTGCATCCATGTTAGCCAAACACCTTTGAAAGGAATTCCCAAAAACAGAAAAATCATCCATGAAAACTTCTATGCTTTTCTCCATGAACTCAGCAAAGATTGCTTGCATACACCTTTGGAATGTAGCTGGTGCGTTGCATAACCCAAAGGGCATTTTTCTGTAGGCAAAAATGTTAAACGGGCATGTAAATGCTGTTTTCTCTTGGTCTTCAGAATATACCACAATTTGATTATATCCAGAATAACCATCCAGGAAGCAATAATAGGTTTGTCCAGCCAATCTTTCTAACATTTGATCCATGAAGGGCAAGGGAAAATGATCTTTTCTGGTGGCTGTGTTTAATCTTCTGTAGTTGATGCACATTCGCCATCCAGTGACTGTCCTTGTGGGAATAAGCTCATTCTTATCGTTATGAATGACAGTCATCCCTCCTTTCTTAGGTACAACTTGAACTGGACTCACCCATTTGCTATCAGAAATAGGATAAATAATTACTGCTTCTAATAGATTCAAAACTTCTTTTCTCACTACTTCCTTCATTATTGGATTGAGTCTCCTTTGTGGTTGCGCTACTGGTCTATAGTCTTCTTCCATCAGAATTCTATGCATACAATAAGTGGGGCTTATGCCCTTGAGATCTGCAATTGACCAGCCTATAACGCCTTTGTTTGCCTTTAAGACTTCCACCAACTTTCCTTCTTCTTCTGAAGATAAAGACGTACTAATAATGACAGGCTTTTCTCCACCATCCTCCAAAAACACATATTTCAAATGTGGTGGTAACTCCTTCAGTTCACTTTTACTTTCTGGAATTTTCTCTCTACACTCAATCTTTTCAAAAAGAGTCTACTCTGCTGGAATTTCCTTAGTTGCCTCCAATTCTTGGACACATTCCTGTTTCATTTTATCCTCTTCTTCGTTCAGATCCTCACATTCATTAATGAGAGTTCTTTCCAGCATGGATGCATTACGGACTCTACCACTTTGTGTCATGCAAAGTTCTTCTACCACATCAATTTCAAAGTAAGACTTGTTGTCTTTGGGATGTGACATTGCCTGAAACACATCAAAATCCACTTCTTCATCTTTTACTTGTACTTTAAGCTTTCCCTTCTCCATGTCGATTACAATCCTAGTTGTCTTCATGAAGGGCCTTCCCAGAATCAAAGGTGCATCCCCATTTTCTTCCATCTCCATTATAACAAAATCCACAGGAAATAGGAATTTATCTACCTTGACTATCACATCTTCAGCAATTCCATAAGGATATTTGAGTGATCTGTCTGCTAATTGAAGGACCATTCTTGTTGGTCTAATTTCCACTCCTCTAATCTTTTTGAACATAGAGAGAGGCATCAAGTTAATGCTAGCTCCAAGATCAATCAAAGCTTTTCCAACATCTAACTCTCCAATAGTACAAGGAATAGTAAAGCTGCTTGGATCCTGTAATTTGGGAGGTAATGACCTTTGTAGAACTGCACTGTAGTTTCCTTGTATCTCAATTGTTTCCTCTTCAAGGTGCTTCCTCTTCTTCTTCTTTTTCAACCTCTTTCTCCCTTAATATTTTCCCACTTCGAGTGACAATCTCACATGCTTCTTCCACATTGCTATTCTCCACCGAGCTTACAATACACATACTTCTCTTCAAAATTTTCTGAAAAATTTCTTCTGAATCTGCACTCCTTTGTATAGGCATAAACTGAGGTTGTTATGGGACCATAGAAACCTCTTTAACTGTCTGTGACAAATCAGATAATGTGTTTGCCACCTTCTCCAACTGCTGCAAAATTGCATTGCTCTGCTCCCTTGTCTCAATGTTCTTTTGCAACAGTGCAACATCATCACCACAGGTATCATACATCTCCTCATTGTCCGCCATGAGTTCTATCAAATCATAAGCTTCATCCTCTGTCTTCCTTCTAATATCTCCTTGAGCAGCAGCATTCAATATCATCTTTGAGTGTATGTTCAAACCTTCAATGAATATGATTAAGTAGGCCGCCTTATCAAACCCATGGATTGGGGTTTTTCTCAACAAGCCTTTAAATCTGCCCCATGCATGCCCAAGAGTTTCTTCCATTCTTTGTTGAAAAGACGAGATTTCCAGCTTCCGTTGATTGATCTTTGATTGCGAAAAGAATTTGGTTACAAACCGTCTTGCTAAAACATCCCAGCTTCTAAATGTCCCTCCATCAAATGGGTGCAGTCAGTCCTTAGTGTTTCCTCCCAAAGAGAACGGGAATAGGCTAAGTCTGATCCTTTCATCTGAAACTCCGACCATCTTAACAGTATTGCAAATTTCGCCAAAGATAGTCAAATGTTTGTAGGGATTCTCACTTGACAGTCCATGAAACTGGTTGCTCTGGACCAACTGAATAAGTACAGGGCTCATCACCAAATTCGTTGCATTGTCTGTAGGAATGACAATGTTGTTGAAATTCAAGGGACCCACAGTGTTGGCTGAGTCCCCCAGTGTACGTCTCTGAGGAGGAGGTTGTTCCGCCATCTCCTCCAAGTCCTCTGCAAAAGGTTGCAAAAGTGGTTCCGGATAAGGAAAGTTTTCACGTTCAGAATGATTAACTCTCCTTCCTCTCCTATCTAGTAGCCCCTCGAGAAGAGGTTGCTGACCTTTTCTGCTCCTAGTGAGTACTCCTTCCTGCATACAAAAGAGAAAATACCCCTAAAAGCACTTTTTACAGAAAAATAAAAGAAAACAAACAAAAGAAAAATATAAACAAATAATTACAAACAAGTCAAATTCAATCAATTCACAGTATTTGATAAGTCAAACCTCGAGTCCCCGGCAACGGCGCCAAAAACTTGTTAGCGGATTGGCAAGTGTACCAAATCGTATCAAGTAAAAAAATGGTAAATCCTATTATCGTTCTTCCCATGAGATGCGAAAGGCCTTATCGTTCGCGTGAATCAAAATCGTAAGACTTGCAGAGAAAAATCAATAGTTGTGGTGGATCCAATGACAGAAAATAAATATGCAATGTGTGATTCAATTGACGAGATTAAGGCAATGGATGAATGGAGTTGTTGGGGCTTTACAATTTCATCAAATCCTCTCTCTTTTAATTACTCCTCTTGTTTAAACCGCGTTATTATTTAATTGCATGAAAACTTTCTTGGCCTCCCCTTAACCCGATCCCTCGGCGAAAAGGGCCTATTACTAATTATCGGCTTGCTATCCCTAGCCTCCCTTAGCAACTAGCAACGCATTACAAACAGAAGCAAATACAATTGGTCGTCCTACTCCCCTATCCCTAGGTGGTATTGCTTAACCAAGGAAAATCTCACCAGTTCATGTCATTATAGTATGTCCCCATATCAATAAAGTCAAAGATCAATTACCGAATGAGTTAAACGATAAAGGCATTAAGCACAGTATGAGAATCCAACAATTGATAATAAACGCATATGAAAAACATATAATTCAAACACAAGTTTCAATAATCGAGAGTATCAAAAGATTACATTGTTCCCCCAACAACAAAAAGGGTTTAGTTCACCATAGTCATGGTGAACCAAGATGTAAATAATGGAAGATATGGAAAGCAAACCCTAGAAAAGACGTAAAGGAGCCTAAGCATCCAACAGATCCTCTCCAATGAGTGCAAAGTAGGTCTGGCCGCCCTCCTCTGTCAAAAGAATGAATTAGAATTCGTAACAGGGCTATTTATAGGTGAGAAGCGCAGCAGAAAAATAGGCCCAAGCCCAGCTGACCACCGCCCGGCGTCACACTTTGCCGCCCGGCGGTGGACCTTGAATCGCACCACCGCCCAACGGTAGGGGTTTACCGCTCGACAGTTTCCCTCGTGGCGTAAAACCGCCCGGCACCCAAAATTGGTGTCTTCTTCTCCCGTTTGACCGCCCGGCGCCAGCGGTTTACCGCTGGGCGGTGCCTAGACTCTTCTTTTCTCTGATTTTCTCTCTTTTCTTGAGTCTATGACCTTCATCTTTATTCCCAACCTTCACTTCTGTCAATTTTGCTGCAAAACAATGCAAAACAAGCATAAAATCGCTAAAAACAACTTTTGACCCTCGACTGACTCATTTATTGAGTTTTGTTTGATTTTAAGCTCATTCTAAGTAATAAAGGGCATAATTTAGTCTAAATTAGCATATGAAAATAACGGTTTTTCAATCGTTATCACAGACTAATAATATTCATTTGGATTGGGTGAAATTGTACTTTGTATGGCTTGTAAATGTTATTAAGGCTATACACTGGATCGGTTACTTGGGTTAGTGGTATATGCGAACTTGTACAAACTGCAATGACATGATGACATGGGAGACGAGTATCTTGGAAGTGACAACAATCACACAACCATTCATTTAGCCTGATCTTATAGGAAATTGGATGTAGGCGATATTGGGTAGGTGTTGATATTTCTTGAACATCAAATTCTGAATTTTCACGGTTGTAGCGATGAACATGACAATATGCTGATTGTTATTGATTTTTCCTAATAATGTCAGCGATTTCTTCAGGAAATTGGTGGCCTGCTTGTAGCATGTATTGGGTTTTGATGAGTGCACAAATTGGTAATGAACGTGCTCCCTTTAAAACGGAGTTCATGCACTCAGCAAGATTAGTGGTCATATGTCCATATCTTCTCCCTCCATCAAAAGCTTGAGACCATTTATTTAACGGAATTTTATCTATCCAAGCAACTTGTTGTGGGTAATGGTGTCTTAGTGCAGTAAGATTTGCCGTAACAGTAGGTTGCTTGACCTCATAAGCTGTAAGGGTGTAGTAATTTTGTACAGTTATGTTAACTGAATATAAACAGTAAATTTGTAGGAAAAAAATTTAGTAGTACCTAAATTGATGAATTCCTTTTTGAGGTCGTGATTTTTGAATTTGTTGTTGAAGTTGGAGGCTAAATGACGTATGCAATTAACAGAGTTCAAACCATCTTCCTCCCAACCAACTTCTTCTGCTCTTAAGGCGGATAAGATACCCTTTCCTCTGTCAGTGATGACGCAAATATTTGGTTGAGGGCAAACATGTTCTCGAATTAGTTGAAAGAACCATATCATGGCCTCCTTTGTCTCACCTTCTACAATTGCAAATGCCACAGGAAAAAGATTTCTATTGCCATCCTGACTCATGGCGGTGAGCAACGTTGCATGATATTTGCCCGTTAGAAACGTCCCATCGACTTGGAGGATGGGTTTACAATATTTGAAACCTTGCATGCAAGGACCGAAAGACCAAAAAACTCTTTCCATAATGTAGCAATTATGGTCTGCTTGTCCATCAATCTCCACTGGAGAACCGGTGCACTGTAATATTGTACCAGGGTTTGCTTCCTTCACCGCATGCAACCGCCTAGGTAGATGGTTATAAGACTCTTCCCAATCACCAAACTCCATAGCAAGAGCCTTTTGCTTTGCGATCCAAGCTTTTCTGTATGACACGGAATATCCGAATCGAGCTTTAATATCTGCAATCAAACTTTTTATGGGAATGGAGGGGTTTGTGCGGACAGAATTTGATATAATTGAGGCAATGTGAGTACTATCAAGATTTGTATGATCTTGAGATAATATGTTTGAGAAACATGAATGTTGGCCATCAATATTTTTGATTTCCCAATATTTACGGACTTTGCTATAGGTTGCCCTCAATCGCCATTACAGCCGTTGTGGTATTCTAGACATCGAATAACATAGATGTTAGGCTTCGATTCAACAACGCTGTATTTGTAACCGTTGGTGATGTGATATTGTTTGATAGCAGCAACAGTTTCTTCCTTTGATTCGAATTGCATACGCTCATGCAGTTCTGGAATGACTTGCTGAGATGACTGTGTCATTTCATAATCATGACTGTGTTCATCGCCAAGTAAGTTATCCATTTCATCATCTGTGCTGAAATCATCAACATTATTTGGTATCAAAGGTTGTTCTTCATCAATGTTTTGTGATGACGAAGATGCTCTGAAGTTCCACGATGCCATTATGTAATGGTGTTTAAGGAGAAGATGGAATGACAATGAAATATGTTGAAAAATGAAAGATGGATTGGTTTGAAAAATGAAGGCAACGTAGTGAAGATGGAATGGCAAAGTAGTGAAGAAGGAATGGTCTGAAGATGAAATATATTAGCATTGCAAATAGCCAAGTACTAGTTTTCCTTGGAACCATGATATGTTGGGCAGTAATATTTCATTTCTACACAGAAGGGATTTGATATGAGGAAGGGTTCTGTTTCTTGATGTGTACAAGTAATGTAATATATAATTTATCATATATAATTTAAGCAAATAAATTATTAATATTAGCAAACGAAGTCAGAAACATGATTTAGAACTTGTATAAAATTATATATGATAATTTTGATGGTAAACATAATTTTTTGCAATTTTATATAATAAAATCATATTTTTATAAATTAAAATGATTTAAATTAAAAAAAATGAAAAAAGTGAAGTTGTGGGGGTGCACGACTTCCATAGCAGAAGTCGAGCACCCCACAAGAAGTCGTGCACCCCTACAACTTCACTTTTTTCATTTTTTATTTAATTTAAATCATTTCAATTTAGTTAAAATATATTTAAAATTAATAAAAATAACTTTAAAAGGTTAAAATAATATGGGAAAATAATTAATTGACCTATTTCAAATTTATTATTGTATAAAAATAATTTTGTCATTAGGAGAATGTTTTCTTCTATTTTTTTAAAACCAAACCAATTTTAATAGTTATTAAATCATAAATAATTGTAAAAGATATTTTTTAAATTTTAAGAAATAAATTACGTGTGTTTTACAAATTGTATAATTTTGTAAATAATTTATTTTATGGTAAACATAATTTTTTTGCAATTTTTTATGACTAAAATCATATTTTTATAAATTATAATGATTAAATGAAATAAAAAATGAAAAAAGTGAAGTTGTGGGGGGTGCGCGACTTCTACTATGGAAGTCGTGCACCCCCCACAACTTCACTTTTTTCATTTTTTATGTCATTTAAATCATTTTAATTTATAAAAATATGATTTTAATCATAAAAAATTGCAAAAAAATTCTAAATTATTTTATATTTATTATAAGTATTTTACTATAATAAAAAAAACATTATAATATTTAATGTATTCTAAATTGTTGTATATAAATTATGTGAATGTTAAATATTTAATTAAGTGTTTGTAGTACTTTTTAGGTATCCTATTCATTTTCCATGTCTGTGTCTATTCATGAGTCTGTAATCCGTGCAAAAGCTAAATTATTTTACCACTTTTATTATTCTCAACTACATTATTGATGGCAATTCAATAATGGCAAACCAACACGTCAAATAATTTGGTGCATAAATTCGTGTGGGAGGAAGCTTTGCATTTGCACCACCAGAAGCATTATTTTCCAAGACAAAGAATTGCATTCCTCTCCTGTGATTGAGTTACATATTTTTTTGTTACGCAAAAAATATTCTATATGGCTTTTGCACGTCATCTTCCCGTTGATTTCTTCGACCGAGAAGACATGCATTATGGATAGCGAAGCATGTTGATGAACTTGATGAAAGAGTGATCAACATACTAGAACCAGCCGGATTTAACCATATTTTGAAACTCTCAAATATGGATATAAATCACGTCATGGTGACTGCTTTAGTGGAAAGGTGGAGAATTGAGACTCATACTTTCCACTTGCCTTTTGGGGAAAGTACAGTAACATTGGAAGATGTTGCATTGCAACTAGGGCTTCCGATTGAAGGTCATGCTGTCAGTGGCATCAACAGTGGACCTCTCACATTATTTTGTCAGCAACTGCTAGGACATGTGCCTCCTGAAAATACTATCCGAGGCAACAAAATAAAATTGTCCTGGCTGAATAATACATTTCAGCAGTTACCTCATGACGCCCCGGATGAGGTTGTGGAACAATATGCTAGAGCATACTCATGCCAGATACTTCTGCAAGCATGGTACATTTGGTGTATCTACCACTTTTAGCTGACTTGCAGATGGTGGCAAACTATAGCTGGGAATCTGCAGTTCTTTCCTGCTTATACCGTGCCCTTGATCATGGTACAAGAGTTGATCAAGACAATATCGACAGATGCATGATATTGTTACAGTGCTGGGCATGGGAAAGAATAACATGTATTGCTCCGCAAATACATGAGGTCAACCAGGACGACATTGATGGCTGTCATGTTTTTCCACTGGTGAAAAGATGGTGTCGTGCAACTCAATCAATTTTTCACCACACCACAACTTTACAACAATTTCGTCAGAAATTGGATGACCTTACACCGAAACAGGTAATCTACATTTCAATATTTCAACCCAAATATAGTATAAATTATTTTCTAACTAATTATTAAAATATTTCAGTTCCTATGAACTCCCTACCGACGTGATGAAATTCTTGACATCATTCCAGTCAAACTGCCCCCCACTTCTCGAGCAGTTGTGCCTCTTATATGTTTCTCAGTTGTAGAATTCCACCACTCAGACCGTGTTATGCGTCAATTTGGATTTTGACAACCTGTCCCACAAACACCGATAGATTTGGACGAGATACATAAAGAGGATATGAGAGGACGAGCAGACTGGATTGGCAAGAACACCATAAACAATGGATTGCTTTATGGAGTGACCATCAAAATCATTTCTTTAACGGTGTTCCATTCAACCGAAATGGCCACTTGTGTGACGAATCTGAGTATATGCAATGGTACATAAGTCATACAATCCGCTATTTAGCTCTAATTGAAGAAGACTCATCGGACGAAGAGGTTAAACTATATTCGTATTTTTTCATTATGTAATGTTTGTTATTTCCTGCAAAACTAACCTCAATATTGTTTTCAATAGTATGACTTGGATCAACAACAACATTTTCAACCATCATCTGCATATCGTTCATCACCGCCGTACGACGTCCCACATAGGTCTTCCTTTGACCACCTGCACTATCCATATCCAACCCAGTATCCTCAAGGTGGACACTCTTATGGTTATTATTCGCCATCAACACCACACAGTGCAGGTCCATCAACATTTAGTGGGGGTCCTTCACATCATTTTGGAACGTCTACATTGACTCTATCGTCTACATACGAACATGCTTCTTCATCACAAAACGTTTATCGCCCCACAATGGATTTCCAAAACGAACAACAATCCATTCAAAGAGAAGATGAAGGTATGCAGTCTCCGCAACCACAAAGATAAGGGCAACGCCAAAGAAGAAGACCACCTTGTGGGACTAGAGGACATAGATAATCCTTAAATTAAATTGTATTTTATGATCTACCATGTATTTTGAACAATTAATAAAAATTTATTCCCATAAGAATATTGTGTAACTTTCAACTAAGAATATTTTGTCATCAAAATTTATTCCCATAAGAATATTGTGTAACTTTCAAATAAGAATAATTTTTCATTAAAATTTTTTTTATAAAAAACTTTTCCCTCCAAAAGCACTTTAAATTTCCACACTATAAATACCACCATACCAATACACAATCACAACATACAACCTCATACCATACATTCATTCCCGTTCTTATTTATCCCTTTTGAAAAAATAACATGTACACTAATGATGTTTATGGCATGAACGCCATGTCCACGGAAAACATATATAACTCATACCTTGCTGCCTTATTTCAAGACGGTGAAATTAGAAATAGGAATGATGGGGTTCAGTTTATATGTGACCATCCAAAATTGTTTCGCATCCCATACTACTGCACCCACAAACTCCTTCAGGAAAAAGTTTGCATAGCATCTGACAAACACTTTAACACAGCCATCAACAAGTTGTACTTTCGTCGACCCACAATTGAAGTTGATCAATCAATCTCCTATGAAGCCGTTAAGCTGCAATCAGATGAAGATGTCATACAAATGATAACATGTAAGTCTCACTTTCCTGTTAACGCAATAATAGAAATTTATGTTACATGGGTAAGATCTCTGGACCAAATCATGTGTCTTATGATTCCAACAAATGCATCATCTTCATCTGCGCCACCAACAACTGACATTCCAAACTCACCAGCAATAATTTATTTCGGAGGTCAACTTAAAGGCACTGGAATCATAGAAAGTCGGTCTGGTTACGGGCTCGAATTGTGATCAGATGCAAAAGTCACCACCTCAATCAATCACAATATCTCATTCAATGAACTCTATTCTGAAATAAGTGAAATTGTGCAGTGTGGAGACAAAAGAGTAATCACATATATTGATTATCGTCGTCCAATCAAGGTTCGTAACAACTATCTCATTCATGATACAGCTTCCATAAAATGTGATAATGATATTGCACAGATGATTGGACGTTGGCAAAAAGCACAAACTATTGACATGTATGTTAAACATCCTAACACATCTCAGTATATTGAACTATTTGTCCAAACAATAGATATACGTCCTTCAACTCCATCTGAGCAGTACGAGGATATTAAAGATTGGACTTACACGAACAAAGACGGACAAAAAATATCAAAATTCATATATCCTTTACGTCAATGGTAATTGAGAACGGTTGAAAAACCGTTATTTTCATATGCTATTTTGGACTAAATTACACCCTTTACTGCTTAGAATGAGCTTAGAATCAAGTAAAACTCAATAAATGAGTCAGTTGAGAGTCAAAAGCTGTTTTCAGCGATATTATGGTTGTTTTGCATTATTTTGCAGCAAATATGAGGAAAGTGGAGATTGGGGATGAAAATGAATGTCTTAGACTCAAGGTCTTAGGCTCCTTTTCATCTTATCTAGGGTTTGTTTTCCATATCTTCCACTATTTTCATCTTGGTTCACCATGACAATGGTGAACTAAACCCTTTTGTTGTTTGATGAACAATGTAATCTTTTTATACTCTTTTTTATTGAAACTCTTGTTTAATTATATGATTTTCATATGCGTTTATTATCAATTGTTGGGTTCTCATCTGTGCTTAAAGCCTTTATCATTTAACTCATTCGGTAACTGTTATTTGCCTTTATTGATACGGGGACGTACAATAATGTCATGAACTTGTGAGAAATTCCTTGGTTAAGCAATACCACCTAGGGATAGGGGGTAGGACGACCAATTGTTTATGCTTCTGTTTGTAATGCGTTGCTAGTACTAGGGGAGGCTAGGGATAGCAAGCCGGTAATTAGTAATAGGCCCTTTTCGCCGAGGGATCGGGTTAAGGGGAGGCCAAGAAAGTTTGCGTAGCAATTAGATAATAAAGCAATTTAAACAAGAGGAGTAAATAAGAGAGAGCGAATTAGATGAAACTGTAAACCCCCAACAACTCCATTTATTCATACTCTTTTCTCGTCAACTGAATCACTCATTGCATGTTTATTTTCTGCTCTTGCATCCATAACAATTATTAATTTTTCTTTCACAAGTCTTACGATTTTGATTCACACGAACGATAAGGCCTTTCGAGTCTCATGGGAAGAATGATAATGGGTTATACCATTTTTATTACTTGAAACGATATGGTACACTTGCCATACTGCTAACAGTAATCTGTAATGCTTAATAATATTTCCATTACTTTAATAATCAGATAATAAAGCAAATTAAACAAGAGGAATAGATAACAGAGGGTGGATAAAGATGAAATTGTAAACCCCCAACAACTCCACTCATCCATACTCTTTTCGTCAATTGAATCAACCTCATTGCATGTTTATTTTCTGTTGTTGCATCCACAAAAATTAATTTTATTTCTTTACAAGTCTTATTATTTTGATTCACACGAACGATGTTAGCATAAAGCTAAAGAGAAGAAATTTTGATGATGTCTCAAAGTCAAGTCTCAAGTGCTCTTATTGCAGGAAGATCTTCATGAAGACTTATTTTTATATTAAAGCTTTTTTAATTTAGTAGATTGATGTATAGGATGTGGTTTGTCTTTGATTATATGTATTACTTGTCTTAGGTTGCGTTAAAATTAATTTTTAAATTAGAAAACCTCATTTTATACTCAAGATAATTGATTATTAAATTATAATAATCAATTATCAATAATTAATTATGACTTGCCATAATTAATTATCATGAGCAATTATGAGAATTTTTAAGCAAGTTTTTTACCGTTGTGCATTCATCAAATGCATAATCAATTACCATAAGTGGAAAATTGATTATCACAATTAATTAGTTGACAACAGATTTTTGGACGTATCCTTGAGTGAGATCTCTATAAATTAGATTGGGACTCTCATTCTAAAATACGACGGAAAATACAAAGTGTATTTTTCTATATTCTTATCTGCAGTGTGCGGTGATAAGTGTTCTGGGGTTTGCTGAACCCCTGTGTTGTGGCTTTGAGAACTTGGCGTGTTGGCATAGAGCGAGAACTTTCACAGGTGGTGTGATTGAGTGCTGTTGCTGTTGGCATAGAGCGAGAACTTTCACAGGGAGTGTGATTGAGTGCTGTTGCTGTTGCTGAGTTGAAAGCCTATCATCCTTCGTGAAGCATTCGAAGGAGGTGTTCATCCTTTGTGAAGATTCAGAGGAGGTGTTCATCCCTTGTGGGTTACAGGGGAAGTGAGTTTCATCTCTTGGGGTAACAAGAGAGGTGTTCTAACCTTAAACTGTTTTATTTTCTTTGTGATTGTAACAGTTTGTTGGTTTGTGCTAGTGAAACGTTAATTCTTAGTTGAGATTAACAACTGGATGTAGGATCTCTATGATCTGAACCAGTATAAAAATTACTTGTGCAATTTTCTCTCTTCCTTACTCTTTTAATTTATTTAAATTGTATTAAGGAAATTATTTTTATTGAGAAAATTATTAAAAGAAAGATTTACGATAAGAAACCAATTCACCCACTATTGGTTTGTTGAACGCGTTAACCATTCCGCTGCACCGCTCTAACAATTGGTATCAGAGCTTGCTTTGATAGTAATTCAAAATGACGGGGCAACATCAAACCTTTGCTGAGGGTGCCTCTATCAATAGACCTCCATTGTTTACTGGAGAAAACTGTGCTTTTTGGAAAGTGAGAATGCAAATTTTCATGGAATCTATTGATAGTGAGATTTGGGAAACTGTCACAAATGGTCCTTTGCTTCCTATTGTGGTTAATAACAATTTGCAGGAATCCAAACCGCGAGAACAATGGAATGCTGATGATAGAAGAAGATCCCAACAAGATGTAAGGGCTTGTAACATAATATCATCTGCTTTAACTGTTGATGAATTTTACAGGATCTCAACCTGTAAGACTGCTCAAGAAATGTGGGAGACACTGAGAGTCACCCATGAAGGAACTGATGATGTTAGGAGAGCTAGAAGAAATACTCTAATTCAAGAGTATGAGATGTTCCACATGAAGCAAGGAGAAACTATTGTAAATGTTCAAAAGCGCTTCACGCATATAGTGAATCATCTCATCGGGTTAGGTAAGTCCTTTGATAATGATGAATTAAATATAAAAATTCTTAAATCTTTAGACAGGACTTGGCAACCAAAGGTGACTGCCATCAGTGAGTCACAAAACCTCAATACCATGTCAATGGCTGCATTGTTTGGTAAGTTGAGAGAACATGAACTAGATCTCGGGAGATTGAACGAGGATGAAGAAAAAGCAAAGAAAAAGACTTTAGCGTTCAAATCTGAGATTGACAAAGGCAAAAATCTTAAAGAAAAAGATGACTCTGAAGAAGATGAAGAAAATATGAGTCTCTTATTTAAAAAGTTCAACAAGTTCATGAAGTCCAAAGGAAAAAGAAGATTTAATGAAAGGAAGAAGGAGATCAAAGAATCATCATCAAATTATCGTTGCTATGATTGTGGTGAGAAAGGACACATGAAGGCAGATTGTCCAAATCCAAAGAAGGATGATGAAAGAGGTCAAAAGAAGTTCTTCAAGAAAAAGAAGGCATATATTGCTTGGGAGGAAGACAATGATTCTACAACAAGCTCAAGCAACTCTGATGAACAAGCCAACATATGTCTGATGGCTGATGATGACATCTCTGAAAGTCAAGTAAGTATCTCTAGTGATTCTGAAAATTCAGATTATAGTGAAAGTGAATTACTTGATACGTATAAAGAATTATTATGTGAATCAGAGAAATTAAATAATGCTCATAGAAAATTAAAAAAGGATTTCAAAAATTTAAAATTAGATTTTGAAAATATTTTTGAGGAAAATAAAAATTTAAAATCAAATTTTGAAACTATTCTTGAAGAGAATAAAAATTTGAAAAACAAAATTTTATTTTTTGAAAAAGGTAAATATACCAAAATTGAAGAATGTGCTTCTTGTTTAAAGAAAAAGATACCTCTTGACAAGACAACCAACGCTGAATGTAGTAATAATTCAAAAATAAAAAAAGTTGTTAATGATGTTCCCAAAAAAAATTATAATCACTATCGTAATAAAATTGAAAATGTTCCTAAAAATAATTATAATTATAAAAATAAAATCAAATATTTTCCAAAATATAATCAAAACTATTATGATTATAATTATAGGAACCCAAATGTTGTTACTTGCTTTTATTGTATGAAAAATGGTCATACTTCAAATAAATGTAAAATTAAGCATTTCGGTGTTCCAAGTGGTAGATATATTTGGGTTGTAAAATGATCTCAATTTTTTTTTTAAAGGACAAGGTTTAACTTTTAAGGTTTTTTTTCAAATGTTTTAATTTTTTTTTAAAAAAAAAATTAAAAAAAAAAATTATTCCAAGCATGTTTGTCTTTGATAAAATTGTGGACCTTGAGGCCAAACCTCTTGAGTCAAATGAATCTAATGCAGGTAATTTTGAAGATTTGACAAAGACAACAGATGAAGAGAAGAATGATGACAATCCTCAAGACGAAGATCTCAACAAAATATCTCAACGGAATTGGAGTCATATCTAAAGGGGTAAACATTAGAATAGATCTAGGAATTTTAGAAATCTCTTAGGATTGCATTTTGATCCATTTTGTGCATTTTTGTGCATTTTTGAAAAATCAACCATATTTTTTTTCTTTAAAATTCCTATCTGGTATGATTAAATGTATGTTTAAAAAATAAAAAATGATTTTTTTAAAAAAGTTCTTTATCCCAAAATTACATATTTTAAATCTCTTATTATTTATGTTTGAATCTATCTTTAAATTTGAAATATATTTTATGCATACATGCTTTTATTAAGGGGGAGTATTATTTTAGGGGGAGAAATTTTTTTTTTTCATACATAGCCCTTTTTAATAATGATCAAAAAGGGGGAGAAATATGTTTAAAGGCTTAATTATATTTATCTTTTGTCTACTAATCCCTCTCCTTTAAGTTATGTACGAGTTACAGATCAATACAATTTACAAAAAAGCTTTAAATCAAAATATTTTTGATCATCATCAAAAAGGGGGGGATTGTTAGCATAAAGCTAAAGAGAAGAAATTTTGATGATGTCTCAAAGTCAAGTCTCAAGTGCTCTTATTGCAGGAAGATCTTCATGAAGACTTATTTTTATATTAAAGCTTTTTTAATTTAGTAGATTGATGTATAGGATGTGGTTTGTCTTTGATTATATGTATTACTTGTCTTAGGTTGCGTTAAAATTAATTTTTAAATTAGAAAACCTCATTTTATACTCAAGATAATTGATTATTAAATTATAATAATCAATTATCAATAATTAATTATGACTTGCCATAATTAATTATCATGAGCAATTATGAGAATTTTTAAGCAAGTTTTTTACCGTTGTGCATTCATCAAATGCATAATCAATTACCATAAGTGGAAAATTGATTATCACAATTAATTAGTTGACAACGGATTTTTGGAGGTATCCTTGAGTGAGATCTCTATAAATTAGATTGGGACTCTCATTCTAAAATACGACGGAAAATACAAAGTGTATTTTTGTATATTCTTATCTACAGTGTGCGGTGATAAGTGTTCTGGGGTTTGCTGAACCCCTGTGCTGTGGCTTTGAGAACTTGGCGTGCTGGCATAGAGCGAGAACTTTCACAGGTGGTGTGATTGAGTGCTGTTGCTGTTGACATAGAGCGAGAACTTTCACAGGGAGTGTGATTGAGTGCTGTTGCTGTTGCTGAGTTGAAAGCCTATCATCCTTCGTGAAGCATTCGAAGGAGGTGTTCATCCTTTGTGAAGATTCAGAGGAGGTGTTCATCCCTTGTGGGTTACAGGGGAAGTGAGTTTCATCTCTTGGGGTAACAAGAGAGGTGTTCTAACCTTAAACTGTTTTATTTTCTTTGTGATTGTAACAGTTTGTTGGTTTGTGCTAGTGAAACGTTAATTCTCAGTTGAGATTAACAACTGGATGTAGGATCTCTATGATCTGAACCAGTATAAAAATTACTTGTGCAATTTTCTCTCTTCCTTACTCTTTTAATTTATTTAAATTGTTTTAAGGAAATTATTTTTATTGAGAAAATTATTAAAAGAAAGATTTACGATAAGAAACCAATTCACCCACTATTGGTTTGTTGAACGCGTTAACCATTCCGCTGCACCACTCTAACAAACGATAAGGTCGTGAGTCCTTTGGGAGAGAACGATATCGGGTTCTACCGATTTTATTACTTGAAACGATCTGGTACGCTTGCCAGTGAGTTAATAAGTTTTTGGCGCCATTGCCGGGGACTCTTGGTTGAACTTTTTCAAGTAGTGTGAATTGACTGAATTTGACTTGTGTGTAAATATATTTTTTTGGTTTTGTTTATTTTGTTTTGTTTTATTTCCTGCAAAAGTGCTTTTAGGGGTATTGTTTCTTGTGTATGCAGGAAGGAGTACACACTAGAAGCAGAAAAGATCAGGAACCTCTTCTCGAGGAATTATCTGACAGGAGAAGGAGGAAAGTTAGACGTCCTACAAGTGAAAACTTTCCTTCTCCTGAGGAATTTTGCACTCTTCTTTTGAAGCACAGGGTATAGAGGAGATGGCGGACCAACCTCCTCCAAGACGCACACTAGGTTACTCAGCAAACACTGTGGGTCCTTTGAATTTCAACAGCATAGATATTCCAACTGACAATACAACCACCATGGTGATGAGCCCTGCACTCATCGAGTTAGTTCAGAACAACTAGTTCCATGGGTTGTCAAATGAGAATCCATATAACCATTTGACGGTCTTTGGAGAAATTTGCAATAGTGTTAGAATAACTGGAGTTTCAGATGATAGAGTCAGACTCAGACTGTTTCCCTTCTCTCTGGGAGGAAACGCGAAGGATTGGTTGCATTCTTTCCCGAAAGGAAATTTTCGAACTTGGGATGCTTTGGCAAGACAGTTTGTTACCAAATTCTTTCTGCAGACCAAGATCAATTAGGGGAAGCTAGAAATCTCCTCATTTAAGAAAGGGATGGAGGAAACTCTCGGAAAGGCCTGGGACCGATTTAAAGGCCTGTTAAGAAAAACTCCAGTCCACGGATTCAACAAGACTTCATATTTACTTGCTTTCCTTGGAGGGTTAAATACTCAGTCTAAGATGATGTTGGATGCCTCAACTGAAGGTAGTATCAATAGAAAGACTAAAGATGAAGCTTATGAGTTGATTGAGGAGATGGCACTGAATGAGGTATCTCAAAGCGAGAGGGGAGTACAAAAAGGAGGACTCTTACATCTCCCTGTTAATGATGCGGTGGCTGCACAAAATCATCTCCTTAACCAAAAATTGGTCAAACTGACAAAGGTCCTTTCTGAACTTCCAACGGGGTTAAGGAATATTTCTCAGACTCAGCAACTTTGCGATTTATGCGGTGGTGACCACATTAATGGTCAATGCGCTTTTCCTGAAGAAATGCAGCATGATGTCAACTACATGGGGAATCAATTCCCGTTCAAGCTGGGAAATTTTAACCAAGGTTCTAGCCAAGGTTGGAAGAACCACCCCAGCATTGGACAAAACTAGAATAATTCTTCTGGGCAAATAGGAGGCTTCTGGCAGCAACAACCTTCACCTTTATGGCAGCAAGTAAGCAGCTTGACTGAGATGGTCAGAGCCCTCAATGATCGATTTGACAAATTTTTTAAAGCTTATGAGTCTCGGTTAGACAACAATCAAGCCAACTTTAGGTCACTGGAATCACAAATTGGCCAACTGTCTAAGAGGATAGAAACCACCGAAAAGAATCAGTTCAAGGCTAACACCGAAGTTAATCCTAAGGACGAATGCAAAGCTATTATGACAAGTAAAAAAAGGAAGGCAGAAGGTGAACCAACTAATTTGGAAAGTAATAAGGAGATGATAAGTGCTGATGAAATCATTGATGAAGAAGAGGATCCTAAAGAAGAAGAAATCATTGAGCCAAAAAATGAAGAACAAGTTGAACTCACTGATGAAGAAGAAGACCCTGTTGTTTTGCCTCAGAAGAGGAGTCATCCACCTAAATAGAAGATCCAGTATGTTTAACAATATCATGTGTTCTGAATTATTTTGATATAGGAAAAGCTATGATAGACTCTAGGGCTAGCATTAATATGATGCCTAAGAAATTTTTATGGAAGATCAGAGGGTTGATATTGAAACCGTCTAGTGTTACGGTAACAGTGGCAAATAGATCTATAGCAGAACCACATGGTACAGTGGAAGATCTTGTTGTGCGAGTGGAAAAGCTAGAGTTTCTAGCTGATTTCGTTGTCATGGATGTAGAGAATGATGAAAAGATACCTATGATCTTGGGAAGACCCTTCATGGCAACATCAAAGATGTCTATTAGTGTGCATAGTAAAAGAATAATGATGAGAGATGAGGAATATTTGCTCCTATATACTGGTTATAAGGAGGATGAGGCTAGACTAGTAAGAAGAGACAGACATGAGAGGCTTGAGGAAGAAGTTGCATCTGAAGATAGCTCATCAGGTATGGATTATGCTGACAGTTGTAACATGTTGCAGGCATCTGTAAGTCCCGAAAGAAGACCTGTCCATTTTAAATTAAAGGAAAACTCATTCCATTCAGGCATTAAAGTGATATACAAGAAGAAGAATGAGTGGATGATGAAAGAGCTGAAGGAGAAAGGAATTGTGAAGTTTAGAAGGCCATATTCCACAACAATTCGAAGAGTGGATAGGAGAAAGCTGAGCAGATGGGACGATGAAGATCCCAATGTGAAGAAGAATAGTTGATTTGCTTAAGAACATTTCTTTTTGTATTTTAGAACACTTTATTTATTTTAATTTTTGTTGAACATGTAAATTTTAAATTTTTGAACAATTTTTGGGTAACATCTACTGAGGGATGCTAATTTGGTATCCACTGAAGGATACCCGGAAGGTACACCTACTGATGGGTGTTGGAAGGATCTGCACTTACTGACAAGTGCTAAATAGGTTTGGGTCAGGCTCGTGACGTTAAACAAGTGCTACTAGGAGGCAACCTAGATTTTCTTCTTTACTCTTGCATTTTACATTCATAGAATAGGTTGAGTTTTATTTTCAGTGTGTATGCTTGGCTTAATACTCTTCTGAAGATGCTTGACTGAATAATTTGCATGAGGAGCCTGTTTGATGATGATGTGATGTGAATAATGATTGAGTTGCGTTGCATGTGATATCCTGTGAAACAGATGTGTGATGAATTATGATTGTGGTTATGATGCTGAGCAGGGTGTATGAATGAATGTGTGTCAGGAAGCATGTGTGTGAGGTATTGAGCTCCAGAGTTTTATTGTTATATGAATTTGTTCACAGGGAAGTATGAGTGATATTGCCTAATTCTCGATGATTGATTGAATTGTATGTATTTGTCATATGATCAAGGCCATTTTTGAAAGCCCTTACTTAGACAAATCTTACCCAAAGTGCTTAAAACTTTTATACCCTTTTTGAACCTTGGCCTTAAACAGAATGAAGACCCTTGTACTGAAACTATTTACTTTGAATTGGGATAATGATTCAAGGTTCAAGTTTAGGGTTGTGGGGAAAGTTTGAATGGCAAAAAGAAACGAATTGAGCTCAAGTGTTGAAAATGAAAAATAAATGAGAAAAAGAAAAATCATGAAAGGTGAACTCAATGTAAAAAGAAAAGAAAAAGGGAAAATGCTAAGGACAATTGAGATTGGTTAAGAAAGAGAGTTGAACTTGAACCTTGAATGATAAATGAGCTTTCTTGATTCAAAGATTTTGTGATCCAGAAAGACCAATTTTTCTTGATAGCCCAGCCTCATTACAAGCCTTGGAAAAGTCCTTTTGATGGCTGATGAGTCGTTATTTCTTGACTATATTTGGTTTATTGCACTCAAATAAATCAGGGAATTATGTTTAATTGCCCGTTATTTCCCCATTTGTCCTAACTGTGCTTAATGTGGTCGGAAATTCATATTTTCACTAATTTGGATTTTCTGAGCTAATTAATTGCATGTTTAATTGTAGGGAAAATATTGGAGACATATTTTGGAACATTAGGAGATGGCATGGACATTCAAGATTTAATATTTAGTCATTGCAAATTTAATTAAAATTGTAATCTAGTTGATTAAGAACTTTACTTAAGCTTTTGGTGCATTGGGCCCATGTTGGCAATTTTTATGTTAGGCCCAAACTTTGAGGGACATGTGGCACTTAACCTAGGGTTTCTAGGAGGTGGACCCCACCATTTTTGAGTGGTTTTGGACAGCATTTTGAGCCAATTGCCGAGACACTCCAACCACACACTTCATACTACACTTTCATTTTGCTTTTGGCCTTGTATGAACTCTCTTGGGAGCCTTGGTATGCTATTTTCGTTTTCTTCACTATGAATGAGCAAGATCACGTTTTTCTTCTTCTATTATGTGCAACAATGCTTGTTCTTGCTTGATGGAATGAAGCTCTACCATTTCTCTCTTTAGATTTTCGTTTTGATGGTTGAATGCTTGAGTTTGGAGCTTCTTCTTTGCTTTTTCATGGTGGTGTCTTTGGTGGAAAGGAGACCCATTGTCCATTTCGATTTTCTCATCATTTTGCTGCAGTGATTTCGAATTTATCTTGTGTTTCTTGGATTGGAGGATGAAAATGGAGTTATTGTCAAGTTTGGTAGTGAAAAAGGCTTAAGTTGGGGCATGGGTATTGTGTTCTTGAGCCATTTTCTTCTTGCATTTTATTCTTGATGTTTGGAAACATATTTGGAGCTGGATTTTATGTTTAATGATGGTGGCTGGACAGTGCAGTAATGGAAGTTAAGGGTTTGGTTTTGTTTTAGTCAAAAAGTTGAAGAAAAGTAGTGCTTGAAGTTGGATTATGAAGGTGGAACTTGGTTTTAGTGTTCTTGAATGAGTTTGCAAATGAACTTTGATATGGTGGGAGTGTGTTTCGGTTCAGAGAATGGAAGAAACAAATTGAAAGCTTGGTTGTTGAAGAAAAACGAAAATGGATTGAAAGAGAGAGAGAAAATGGTGCATTAAAGTTTTTACCCGATTTGGCCAAGCACAAATGGAGCTACTTTTGACTAAGGAAACATTTCCTCTTTAAGTTTTGTCCTAAATCTTGTTTAATTACCCCTTTGTTTTGCATTAATTTGCATTGTAGGATTAGTTATTTTTAATTTCTTTAATTTAGTGTTGCATTTAATTTAATTTAACTGTGCTTAGATATTTGTTTAGTCTAGTATTTGGTTTAGCATTTTCACTCTCTGAACTTGATTTTAAAATAATAACTGCAACCACACTAGAGGTCCAAATGCTACGTTTTATATGTCACATGAAAGATATTTGAGTCTATTTTCCAGGAAAAAAAACCTCATCTCATTTAGAGCTCTGTAGAAAAAGTTATGGGCAGAACATTGAGCAAAGGTCAGAGCTGTCCAGTTCCAGCGTGAATTTTTGTATTTACTGAGCAGTTTCGTTTTTACTGTTTAAATTTCGTTTTCATGCATGGTGAAATGTGTTGTTGCATTTAGTTTCGTTTTAATTTAAATTCCATCTGCGTTTTAATTTAAATTTTTCTGCACACCAAACAAACTTTCAAACCCCCCCCCCCACTTTGTGTTAGACTTGACTCTGAACCGCAGTTGGTCCTTGAGAAACGACCTAGGGGTCATTCCCTAGCATTATACTGCATTTCTAAATTGCAATCAAATTTGTGTGGGGTGCGACACCCATCAATGGCATTTGCATGTGATGATTTTGATTGTTTGAGATGAAAGGCAATTTTACTTCATGTGACTTGTGAATGATTAAGAGTTGGAGTGCTACCTTAAACACTTGAGTGATTGAGTGAAACACTTGCTTGGTGAGAATTTCTAAATTTCATGATTGCATCTTTGCTTAGTGGATTGATCATTCATAATATGTAACATCTGTTGACGAATGTGTGAGATAACTAAATTGAAAGCATGCATGCATCTTGATTTGATGATCACTGAAGATCTGAAATTGAGTAGTTCTCATCATGTACTTTAGGAATATTGAATCATTGGATGAAACTATAGAAAGCCAAGTTTTGTTTTATCTATAGTTTTGTTTTGTTTTGCTTGAGGACAAGCAAATTTCTAAGTTTGGGGTTGTGATAACAGTTGAAAAACCGTTATTTTCATGTGCTATTTTAGACCAAATTACTCCCTTTACTGCTTAGAATGAGCTTGAAATCAAACAAAACTCAATAAATGAGTCAGTCGAGAGTCAAAAGTTGTTTTTAGCGATATTATGCTTGTTTTGCAGCAATTTTGATGGAGGTGAAGATAAAGGCCTTAGACTCAAGATAGAGGAAGAAAATCAAGAAAAGAAGAGTCTAGAAACCGCCCAGCGGCAGAATTGCACCGTTGGGCGGCCAAATACGAGGAGATGTCTTCCATTCTTTCATCATTTTCATCTTGGTTCACCATGACAATAGTGAACTGAACCCTTTTGTTGTTGGGGGAACAATGTAATCTTTTGAAACTCTCTTTTATTGGAACTCTTGTTTAATTATATGATTGTCATATGCTTTGTTTATCGATTGTTGGATTTCTCTTCTGCGCTTAAAGCTTTTATCGTTTAACTCATTCGATAACTGTTGTTTGTCTTTACTGATACGGGAACGTACGGTACTGTCATGAAGTGGGGGAAATTCCTTGATCAATGAAATACCACCTAGGGATAGGGAGGTAGGACGGTCAATTGTTTTTGCTTCTGTTCGGTAATGCATTGCTAGTTGCTAGGGGAGGCTAGGGGTAGCAAGCCGGTAATTAGTAATAGGCTCTTTTCGCCGAGGGATCGGGCTAAGGGTAGGCCAAGAAAGTTTGCATATTAATCAGATAATAAAGCAAATTAAACAAGAGGAATAGATAAGAGAGGGCGGATAAAGATGAAATTGTAAACCCCCAACAACTCAACTCATCCATACTCTTTTCGTCAATTGAATCAACCTCATTGCATGTTTGTTTTCTGCTCTTGCATCCACAACAATTAATTTTATTTCTTTACAAGTCTTATTATTTTGATTCACACGAACGATAAGGCCGTGAGTCCTTTGGGAGATAACGATATCGGGTTCTACCGATTTTATTACTTGAAACGATTTGGTACGCTTGCCAGTGAGTCAACAAAGTGCACGAACCAGAGCATGTATCTTTTGGCAGAAAGGACGTAGAAACACGGTTTTCACACCTTGGTGGCAGATCTTGGATGCGAGAACTCCAATATTACAAATCTAGGGTTATCTTTTATATTCTTTCCATTCAATTCATCTAGTTTCAGCATGATTATGGTGAACTAAGCCTTTTGTTGTTGGGGAATGTTGTAATTCTATGAAACTCTCTTATATTGAATTTCTTACTTTATTCATATAATTGTGTTTATCAATAGTTTGAGTTTTTCTTCCGTTCTTGCTAATGCTTTGTTTAAGACATTATTCAAACACGTCATCTTTGATTCGTTCTATATGGAGACGTATGGTTAGGTCTGGACATGAATAATTACTCTTGATAATGAATATTACGTAGAGATAGGAATAGGAACATCAATTGCCTTAAGCTTCTATGTGTATTGCATGAATAATTGCTAGGGAGACTAGACATAGTAAACTAGTAATTGTGATTAGGCTTTTTTCACTGAGAGATCAGGTTTAAGTAAAATAGAAAGTGGCATAAACATTGATAACAAAGTTGAATCTAATAAGAATAGTAGATATTTGAGAGTGGATTAGGATGAAACCCTAAACCCCAACAATACCATTCATCCATATGTTTTACTGCCAATTGGTCAAACCTTTGCATGCATGCTTACTTCTTGTTTTGCATTTAAAACTCAACTTATTGTTTATTCAAGTCTCATGATTTCCATTAATCAAATGAACATTTAAGCCTAAGAGTCCTTTGGGAGACGATACTCAGACTTACCGTTTATTTATTACTTGATACGATCTGGTACACTTGCCAGGGTGTTAACATTACCAGAAGGTTGAATGGTCTGAGGTTCAACAAATCCGTACATGGAAGACCGACCTTGGTCTACAATGATTGTGTCCATGTACCTAAAACAACAAAGTTAAGTTGTTAGAAACTAGGAATCTAAATAAAACTAATATGGAAGAAAAAATTAACTATCTTACATGCACGATAGTTGAAGGATGGAAGTATTCAACATCCTGTCTCCCCCAATAGTCTCCAATGCATCATTGAATGTGATATATAGTGGCACATTGGGGGGGAGAACCTTCTTCCCACAACAATTTCAAATCATCAATTAAAGGTTTCAAGTAAACATCAATGTCATTTCCAGGTTGTCTAGGACCCGATATCATCATGGACAACATCACATATTTTCTCTTCATGCACAACAAAGGAGAAAGATTGTATATCATCAACATAACTGGCCATGAACTGTGTTTGCTACTTAATTTCCCATAATTATTCATACCATCAGTTGCAAGTGCAAGTCTTAAGTTTCTGGGATCTGCACCAAATTTTGGAATGTTTCATTAATCTTCTTCCATTGTGGTTAATCAGTTGGGGGTCGAAGAAGATTATCGCACTTTCTTTCGACAACATGCCATTTAAGGTTCTTTGCATCTTCTTTAATAGAGAACATACGTTTCAACCTAGGTATTAAAGGCAAATACCACGTCACCTTAGCAGGTGCACCATCATTACCTTCATCACTAGTGTTTCTGTCAGATTTCGTTTTAAAATGGGATAAACCACATGTTGGACAATACTTTAGTGAAGCAAACTCCTTTATGTACAAAATACAATCATTAGGACAAGCATGTATCTTTTGATATTCAAGACCCATTGGACATAAAAAAAATTTTGCCTCGTAATAACGAATAGGTAGAGTATTACTTTCTAGAAGCATCTCCTTCAGCAACTCCAACAACTCTGTGAAACTTTTTTTGGCCATCCATTCCTTGCTTTTAAACAAAACAACTTCAAAGTTGCAGACAGACATCTAAAGTTCGAGCACCCTGAGAACAACGGTTGCTCTGAATCATTTATAAGAGAATCATACAAATTACATCTTCCAAAATTATCTTCACCAACATCACGTATCATGTCCTCTAAATGATCACTCATCCATTCTTCCACATAATTCGTTTCTCGTGACGTGGTAGGCTGGTCCAGTACTTCTCCATGCCAAGTCCAAACGGTATAAGTTCTCATTATGTCGAACATGGATAGATGGTCACGCATATTGCCTAAGTCTTGCCGTATTTGATTAAGACAATGAATACAAGGACAAAAATATGTCCCACTCACAAACTTTGCATTTTGTTGAACATATTGAAAGAACATCGAAATACCCTTCTCACATTCTTCACTAATGCGACGTTCATTCATCCAGCTTCGATCCATACTATGTTCGTAACATACTTCATTAATTTCAATTTTTTAACTCTCACAAGGTTAGGCCCTACCCATTCAGAAAAATTATTTTTCATAATTGCTAAGACACATGCAAAGAAGTTTACATCATAAATTTGATAAGACTTTGCCAGCATTTCGCATTGGTCTCCGAAATACACAAAATGAGAGTAGTCAAGGAAGATATTTCATCAAGGAGTAATTTAATCGGAGTAAAAGTAAATTTAAACGGTCCAAGAGAGAGAAAACTCACCTGGAAGTGCAATGCTGCAGAGAGAAAACGTGAGGAGGAAGAGGATGAATAGTGCACCTTTATATTTAATTTTATGTTTTTGCATTCAAACCCAATGATCTCTTCTTATTCATTTCTTAATTAATCTTGTTATCAAACGACTATTTAGCGCCGAGAGTCCTCTGGGATACGATACTTGGTCTTACCATTTTATATTACTTGTGCTACTCGGTACACTTGCCGAAATAGTCCAACAAGTTTTTGGCACCCTTGTCGGGGACTCATGGTTTAAGCTATTCTATTGTGTGATTCTTGATTTACTTTGACTTTATTTTTATTTTTAATTTTTTGATTTGGTTTTTAATTTGGGTTTTATTCTTTTAATTTTTATTTTTGTGCTAACAGTGTTTTCTAGAATTTTTGTTTAGTCAGTGCAGGATGCAATTCTACCAAGATAATCTCAATGGCTGATGGGAACCTCACTCAAGCATAAATCAAAGTCAATCTAGGAAAGCTAGTGAACTATTCACTAGACCACAACAAGAATTTCTCTCAATTGGGGAAAGCACTCAAGCAACATCTAGAAGGATGGAGGCGCAATGTAGGTTCATAATTCAAAAGTTGGATTATATCAAGGACAACATGAACCACAGAGAGGAATGCAAGGATGTTGTTAACAAAAGTGGTGAGGTTTTAGATGAGAGAAAAGAAGAAGAAAGCCTGAGCGAAAAAGAAAAAGAAGAAAAGAAAGATGATGAGAGAAAAATAAAGAGAGGAAGAAGAGAGTTTGAGTGAGAAAGAGAAAGAGGAAGAAGAAGAGAGAGAAGAAAAAGAAAGTTTAAGTGAAAAAGAGAAAGATGTAGGGGAAGAGAAAAAAGGAGAAAGTTTGAGTGAAAAAGGGAAATGTGTAGAGGAAGAGAATGAAAAGGAAGAGAGTGAGAAAAAAGAAAAGGAAAAAGAAAGGGAAGAAGAGAAAGAGGATGAGAGAAAATAGAGAAAAAAGGAAAATAAGAGGTTGAGAGAGAAAAGAAAAAATTATGAAAAAGCTTTAGTACCCTTTGGAGTGTTCCAAGGAGAAAGAAAAGAGGAAAGAAAAGAAAAAGAGAGAGAAAGAGGATGAGAGAAAAAAGAAAGAATCATATGAAAAAAGAAAGTATCATAGGAAGGAGAAAGAAAAACAGTTTGAGCATTTCATGGAAATCTTCAAGAAATTGGAGATTAAAATTCCAATGATTGGGACGCTACAACAGGTTCCTGGTTATATTAAATTCCTAAAAAAATTCAACAAAAAGAAAAAAAATATATCCAGAAAAGGGAACAATTGAGGCACCAAGCAACTATAGTGGGTCAAGCTAGTGGCGTTAAAGAAGCACTTGCTGGGAGGCAACCTTGTCTCTGAATTTTTTTTTATCTTTTATTTTGTTTTATTTTATATGTATTTATTTTATTTTATTTTATTTTTAATTTATTTTGTGTGATTTGGATTTGAGTTTGCTTTGCAATAATTTCAGCATCTACTGATGGATGCTTCCACAACATGTACTGATGAATGCTGCTATGATGAGGATGATGAATGACAACACCTATTGATGGATGCTGCTATGGAAGAGGACGGTGACTAGACATCTACTGATCGATGTTAGGTGATTAGGCATCTACTGATGGATACAAATGAACATGAGAAAGATTGGTGTCTACTTAGGGATACCAATAAAGATAAGAAATATTAGTTTTTACTGATGGATGCTATGATGATGATGAAGGTTGGGTCAACCTAGTGACATTAAAGAAACACATATTGGGAGGCAACCTAGTTTTCTGAACTTTTCCCTTTAAAATTGGCTGTTTTGTTATTGTGCTCTGCTTGACTGAATTAAACTACTTTAATTCAACTATGTTGTGTTTTTGTGATGAGTATTGCTTTGTGCGATTCAAGTGTATTGATTGATGTTGAGATGACGCATGATATGATAATATATAGGTGATGGCTCACAGTGTGTGAAACACGTGCTTGAGATAAAATTTGATTGAGATACTGAGCAGGGTGTTTTTCTGAATTTTGGGACTTAAGAGTTTACCTGTGTGAGAATTTGGCTTCAGAGTTTTCTTGTGAATAATTCCTATTACTTTGGAAGCATAAATGATTTTGCCCAAATTTTCTGTGATTAAACTACTTGCCTGCAGGTTTCATATGATCAAGCCCATCTTTTGTTATCCCTTATTCTTTTAGCCTTCACATGATTTCTACCCACTAAAAAGAGAACAATTTTTTCTAACCTTTGAACCTTGAACCTTATGCATGTTTTGAAAAACCTTTTTGAAAATATTTATCTTGAGTTAAGATGAGAACATTTGATGAGGTACTGATAAAGGTTCAAGTTTGGGGTTGCTAGGTTGCAACCCCACTTTTCTAGGCAGTGAGCAATTCAAAATCAAAAGCAAGAGAACGGCAGAAGAAAAGAAAAAAAAATGATAAGAAAAAAAAAGGGCTCACTACAAGGGAAAGATGGGAATAAAGGAAAAAAAAAAGAGAGTTTGTACTTGAATGATAAATTCATAAATGTCTCTCTTAACTCAAGGAATTTTGCTGACCAGAAAAACCAATTTCCTTCTTAGCCCAACCAACTTACAAGCCATGAAAATCCCTTGTGATGAAAACTTGCTTGTGAGTATGTTTTATTGTGCTTAAATGAAAGGCAAAATTAATTTGTGTAACATTGTGATAGAGGAGTGAAAGACACCAACACCTCACTACACACCTTTGAGTTGAGTGAGACACTTTTGAGTGTTTGCGTGATACACTTTTGAGTGCTTGAGTGAAACACTTTCCTTGGTGAGGAGTAGTTCTCTGAATTTCTGATTGCCTCTTTGCTTGGTTGATTGATCATTCTTAAGGATAACATCTTTTGAAAGTATGAACATCGCATGGATTTTGATTGAATTAAGGCATCTGCCCATCTTGACTAAGATCTTTACGCTGAATGGATAAAAGTGATTTCTTGTCTTAGAAAGAAAAGTTTTTGAAAAATGTTGAGTCATTATAGTGATTGTTCTGAAAAGCTAAGTAACATTCTGTTTTGCTTGAGGACAAGCAAAGTTCTATGTTAGGAGTTGTGATAATGGTTTAAAACACCGATATTTGTGATGTGATTTTGATACTAATGTTGAGATTGTTGACAACAAAAACTCTATATCAAACTAGTTTTTGATGATGACAACACAATGCTTAATAACAATATACATGTTACACTATTACATGTTCTTGTTCTGAATTATTTGTCATATCTGCTGAACATGTTTTGATGAATTGCAATGTATGTTCCTATGATTGATTGTGTGATATATTTGTGGAACATGATTGTATGAATATGTGAAATATGAACTGATTGAGTAAAAACATTTTATTTCACATTACTGGATGAAAAAGATCACGAGCACCTTTGTGAACTTATATTTGTGTGACAAAGTTCTAGTCTAGTCGAATACTCCTATAATGGATTCGACTATTTTAAAACCTTTGTACAACTTTTGAGAATCAATGTTGTGTGATATTTTGAGTTGAAAAGAATTTCAAAGAACTTTTACATGTGTCAGTCGACATTGTAGATTGCATACTCTACTATGTTATTGATCTGTTTTGGAATTCTGTTATGCTTACATGCTCCAACGGCTATATTTTTAAAAGTTAGTTAAGCATTGATGACTTCGTCAACTGTAATGAATGTGTGTTGATTTTCGTTGACTGAGAGCCTCTGTGTTGACTGTCTGTTATAACTGTATTAATACAGTCGACTGAATTAGTACGCTATTTGATTGACAATCTATATGACTGACAGAAAACTATAAATAGACAGAACACAAGTTGTTCTGAGACTTTTGACACTCTGACACTTTCATTTCTTGTTTCAGATTTAATTCTCTATTGTTAAGCTCCAAGAATTCTCCAAGAAGACGGTGGTGATCTTTCTTGAGAGAGATTCAAAGGGAGAAGTCAATTGCGCTGACTGCTTGATCATAATCTCCACGAAGAAGGTGTTTCTTGATTGATCTTTGAAGTCTTGGCATCCTGTGAAGAGTGTTGGTTACATGTTGAGGATTGTTCGACGTGGGTTTAGATTGAAGAAGAGGGGATTCTTGCTGCAATTATAGTTTTTGTTGTGCAACTATATTTTGGTTTTGAGTTAGAGAGGAGATTTATATTTTTGCGTGAGGCTTCTATAAATTCCTTGTTGTAAAAACCGCAACCATTATAGTGCATTTGCTTCATGGGTTTGAAGGACACTAGATGTAGGCATTGTTGGTCGAACCAGTATAAAAACCAGTGTTTGATTTTCTCTATCCCTGCACTCTTTATTTCAGTCAATTTTATTTGTTTAGCAGTCAACTGCGTTTTTCTGCTGCATAGAAAATTTTCATTGCTTGCATATCAAGAAATATCAAAAAGCTTTATACTTTTGTATAAAGATTGCGAAAAGATTTTGTTTTTGAATTAACACCAATTCACCGCCCCTAATAATTGTTGAAAAACTGTTATTTTCATATGCTATTTTAGACCAAATTACTCCCTTTACTGCTTAGAATGAGCTTGAAATCAAACAAAACTCAATAAATCAGTCAGTCGAGAGTCAAAAGTTGTTTGTAGCGATATTATGCTTGTTTTGCATTGTTTTGTAGCAATTTTGATGAAAGTGAAGAATGGAGGTGAAGATAAAGGCCTTAGACTCAGGATAGAGGAAGAAAATCAAGAAAAGAAGAGTCTAGAAACCGCCCAGTGGCAGAAATACACTGCTGGGTGGCCAAATGCGAGGAGATGGCACCAAGGCAGGGGCGCCTGGCGGTTTTGCGATAAGAGGCAAACCGCCGGGCGGTGGACCCCTGACGCTGGGCGGTAGAGCGATAAGAGGCAAACCGCCGGGCGACATAAGTGTGACGCCGGGCGGTTGCCTGTTGGGCTTGGGCCTGTTTTTTGTTGCGCTCCTGAGCTATAAATAGCCCTATTACAAATTCATTCTCATTCTTTTGACAGAAGAGAGCGCCAGACCTATTTTTAACTTTCTGGAGAGCATCTCTTGGATGCTTAGGCTCCTTTTCATCTTTTCTAGGGTTTGCTCTTCCATTCTCTCATTATTTTCATCTTGGTTCACCATGACAATGGTGAACTAAACCCTTTTTTTGTTGGGGGAACAATGTAATCTTTTGATACTCTCTTTTATTGAAACTCTTGTTTAATTATATGATTGTCATATGCTTTGTTTACCGACTGTTGGTTTTCTCTTATGTGCTTAAAGCTTTTATCGTTTAACTCATTCGATAATTGTTGTTTGTCTTTATTGATACGGGAACGTACGGTGCTGTCATGAACTGGGGGAAATTGCTTGATCAATGAAATACCACCTAGGGATAGGGAGGTAGGACGATCAATTATTTTTGCTTCTGTTCGGTAATGCATTGCTAGTTGCTAGGGGAGGCTAGGAATAGCAAGTCGGTAATTAGTAATAGGCTCTTTTCGCCGAGGGATCGGGCTAAGGGTAGGCAAAGAAAGTTTGCATAACAATCCGATAATAAAGAAAATTAAACAAGAGGAGTAAATAAGAGAGGGCAGATAAGATGAAATTGTAAACCCCCAACAACTCCACTCATCCATAATATTTTTCGTCAATTGAATCAACGCATTGCATGTTTATTTTCTGTTCTTGCATCCACAACAATTAATCTTTTTCTTTACAAGTGTTATTATTTTAAATCACACGAACGATAAGGCCGTGAGTCCTTTGGGAGAGAACAATGTTGGGTTCTACCGATTTTATTACTTGGAACGATCTGGTATGCTTGCCAGTGAGTCAACACCCCCCTTCTTGGTGTAAAATGAATCCTACTTGTTTCCTAACAACTAAAAACACCCATTTTCACTTAGAAACTTGCTTGGACTCATGCTTTTTCATTAAATTGTGTGAATAAGAGAGTTGAGGTTGATTTCATTGATTTTATGACAAATTCCCCTTGTTTTGATAAAAATTGAAGTGATACTGGAAGCAGAGATGAAGAACCGAGAAGATGGAGCTCAAAAAGACCTAAAAAAGCACCAGAAGGAGGGATAACACGAAGCATGGGCGCCCTGAAGGGAAGCTTGAGTGAGGAAAATCAACGTCCCCCGGTCGGGCACCCTCCTTAGTCGCCTGAGCGGCAGGGTCTCGATGCTTGGGCGTCCAACTCAAAGTCGGGCCTTACATGAGGTGTTCTCACCGCCTGGGTGCCCTAAGTGGGGTGCCTGAGCGTCGACTTTTCATGGATCAGGCCCTGTTTCTGCTCTGTTTCGACTCTATTGGACTGAGCCCTATTTTTGCTCGTTTCTAACACTATTTAAAGGACCTTGGGGCTCTAGGTTTTGTATCTCTGGCAGAGAAGAGCATATTAATACACTATTTTCCCCATTCTTAGGCTTTCTTTCTCATTCTCTTCCAATGTTCATAAAGTTCTGCCAAGTCTCTGGGAACTAATTTCTATTTGTTGTTGGGGGATGATGTACCCTTGTAAACTCTCATGTATTTGAATTGATTCTTAATTTCATATGCTTTTCCATTAATTCTTAGAGTAATTCATTTGTTTCAAATGCTTGTTGTGTTTAACTCATTCATTAGCATGATTTATGAATTGCATGAGTGCTGGGAGGTTCCTTACAATTCAAGTTCTTCTTGAATTACTCCCAAGAGTAATATTGCTCAGGGATGATGGTATGAGTCTTGGTCATCTTTAAGCTCTTGATCTTCACATCTTATTACTAGGAATGCTAGGAATTGCATGAATTGGTAATTTGGGACAGGCTTATTCGCCGATGGATCGGATTTAGGTAATTTAGTGATTGACGTTGGCATTAATGCATGAAGAAGAATTCTTATATACATGAGAAGGAACTTGGTGAAATCTAACCCAACAAGATACCCGTTTCATATTGATCAACATCCGTTCATCTTTGTGCTCCTTTGTTATTGATCAATTGCATTCATATTTAATTTTATGTTTTTGCATTCAAACCCAATGATCTCTTTTTATTTAAGTCTTAATTAATCTTGCTATCACAAGACTGTTTAACGTCGAGAGTCCTTTGGGATACGATACTTGGTCTAACCATTTTATATTACTTATGCGACTCGGTACACTTGCTGAAATAGTCCAACAAGTTTTTGGGGCCGTTGCCGGGGACTCATGGTTTAAGCTATTCTATTTGTGTGATTCTTGATTAACTTTGACTTTATTTTTATTTTTCCTATTTTTAATTTTTAATTTTTATTTTTAATTTTTTGATTTGATTTTTAATTTGTGTTCTATTGTTTTTATTTTTATTTTTGTGCTAAGAGTGTTTTTCTAGAATTTTTGTTTAGTCCGTGTAGGATGCAGTTCTACCAAGATAATGTCAACCACTGGTGGGAACCTCACTCAAGCATCAATCAAAGTCAATTTGGGCAAGCTGGTGACTATTCACTAGACCACCACAAGCCAACAATACTATAAAGCTTGAGGAGACTCTCAAGCAGTTTGTGTAGGAATTTCTCTCAATTCGGGAAATCACTAAAGCAGCATCTAGAATGATGGAGGCGCAGTGTAGGTTCCTAATTCAAAAGTTGGATTATATCAAGGACAACAAGACCCTAGAGAGGAATGCAAGGATGTTGTTAACAAAAGTGGTGAGGTTTTAGATGAGAGAAAAGTAGAGAGAAAAGAAGAAGAAAGGTTGGTCGAAAAAGAAAAAGAAGAAAAGATAGATGATGAGAGAAAACTAGAGAGAGGGGAAAAAGAGAGTTTGAGTGAGAAAGAGCAAGAGGAAGAAGAAGAGAGAGAACATGAAGAAAGTCTGAGAGAAAAAGAGAAAGATGTAGTGGAAGAGAAAGAAGGAGAAAGTTTGAGTGAAAAAGAGAAAGATGTAGAGGAAGAGAAAGAAGAAGAAGAGAGTGAGAAAAAAGAAAAGGAAAAAGAGATGGAAGAAGAGAAAGACGATGAGAGAAAAATAGTGAAAAAAAAAGGGAAAGAAGAGGTTGAGAAAGAAAAGAAAAAAATTAAAAAAAAGCTTCAGTACCGTAAGGAGTGTTCCAAGGGGAAAGAAAAGGGGAGAGAAAAGAAAACGAGATAGAAGGAGGATGAAAGAAAAAAGAAAGAATCATATGAAAAACTCCTTCCTCACCTAAAGAAGTATCATAGGAAGGAGAAAGAAAAACAGTTTGAGCGTTTCATGAAAATCTTCAAGAAATTGGAGTTTAAAATTCTTATGATTGGGACACTGCAATAGGTTCCTGGTTATATTAATTCCTGAAAAAATTCAACAAAAAGAAAAAAATATATGCAGAAAAGGGTACAATTGAGGCATCAGGCAATTATAGTGGGTCAAGCTAGTGACATTAAAGAAGTGCTTGCTGGGAGGAAACCTAGTCTCTGGATATTTTTTATCTTTTATTTTGTTTTATTTTATTTGTTTTATTTTATTTGTTTTTGTTACCAATAAAGGAGTATTGGTAAAAACCTGAAGAATTGTTTTGATGATGCTGCAACTTATAAATTTTGGATGTAATAGGAAAATAATTAAAAAGCAACTTGTAGATTTTGAATGTAGTGGGAAAATGGTAAAACATTGTAATTTTTACTGGTATAATCGATTATCATGAAGCAATAATCGATTATCACAAGTCATACTTGAATAATCGATTATCACTTCGTATAATAGATTATCACTTTTTGAAAACTCTATAACGGACTTGAATAATCGATTATCACTTACAATAATCCATTATTCATGGCAGTTGGGAGCTGACCTTTGGCATTCTGTGTACTTGGCTATATATGAGGTTTTGGAGAACTCAGAACTTAACATTTTTTTAACTGAGAAAGCTTAGAACACTGTGTGTCAGAGGAACGTTCTTAGAGAGCTTTTTATTCATTGTTCCCTTGCTTGGTCTTGTGAAAGGAGAGGCTCGCGTATCGTGTGTCGATAGTCGGAGCAGACTCTCTTCAAGTTAGCGAGGTACTCTGCCTAGTCTTGTGAAAGGAGAAGCTTACGAATCGTTGGTCGATTGCCGGATCGGTTCTCTTCAAGTTGGTAGAGTGTTTCTTTCCGTTCTATTTCTGTTCATTTGATTGTAATCTGTTAAACCAATTTTTAGTGGAACTGTGAATCACTATTTGTAGTGATTAACGACTGGACGTAGATTCTGTTGAATCGAACCAGTATAAAAATACTCGTGTGTTTTTTCTATTCCCTACACTCATTTTAATTTACACTTGTTAACTGTTCGATTAATTTTCTGAAAGAAAATTATTTTGCAAAAAAGGACCAACTCCATTTTAACATGACCAAACACGCTTTCCGCTCTCTGTGTTTTAATTCCGCTGCGCTTTACTCTTCGAAAATTACCCCCTCCGATACCGTCAATTGGTATCAGAGCTTGCTTTGATAGTTTTTCAAAATATTTGCGAAAATGGCCGGTGATGAGCTGTCACAGCCCAATCAAATTTGATTGCATATGAGAAATGCAGTATAGCTAGGGAATACCCCTAGGTCGTCTCTCAAGGACCAAAAGTGGTTCGAGTCTTAGGTCTAACACGAAGTGGGGGGGGGGTTTGTGAAAGGTTGTTTGTGGTGAATGCAGAAAATTTAAAATGAAATTAAAACAGTAAAAACGAAACTGCTACAGAAACTATGAAAATTCACGCTGGAACTGGACAGTTCTGACCTTTGCTCAATGTTTTACCCATAACGTTTTCTACAGAGCTCTAAATGAGATGAGGTTTTTTTTCCTCGAAAGTAGACTCAAGTATCTTTCATGTGATATATAAAACGTAGCATTTGGACCTCTGGTGTGGTTGCAGTTATTTTTTTAAAATCGAGTCCAGAGAGTGAAAATGCTCAATCAAATACTAGACTAAACAAATATCTAAACACAGTTAAATTAAATTAAATGCAAAACTAAATTAAAGAAATTAAAAACAACTAATCCTACAATGCAAGCTAATTTAAAGCTAAGGAAAATAAACAACATATTTTTTTACCAACTCACTTGACCTCATTTACCTCTACCAAAGAAATTGAAATTGCAAATGGCCCTTAAAGAAAACTTTGCTGCACCGTGAAGCATATCTGCACCATGTAAGCTTCCATAATATAAAAAAATATTACTGCACCATGAAGACTATCCAAATTGAATTCAACAAAGTCAATAAATGAAATTGCTGCACCATAATTTCAAACATTAAAATATTCAAAAAAATAAACTAAAGAAAGAGTGGTGGCTGGTAGCTACATTCCTTGCAGGCTATGACACCTCCTAGTTGCAATTTTTAATTGGTGCTTGCAGCTCCTCTTCCATCTATCTCAATCAAAAAGCGCATAAGACTAAATAAAAAAAAGGCAAGTAATGAATCTGCAATTGATGGCCATGAGCGAAAATAAAAAATCTGCACCATGTGCATTCAAGAAAGAAGGAAATGATTTTTTAAAAAAAAACAATGCAAATGACCGTGAACTTCTCTAGAATCACCGCTTCAGCTAGCAAAGTGAATGCCACTCTCCAAAACGTCTGCCACTTCTTCCATCCAGCACCGTCCACACTTCAAGCTAATCATCTCTTCACGGCAGCAACAATTATCAAAGTCCATCACCAATTCTCCATCAATCATCGAATCTTTACTTAATAAAAACTAAAAAGAAAATGTTCAGGCATTGCACAAAACGTAAAAGAAAAGTGAACCCATTTTCATTCCATTAAATCATTTCGGACAATAAAGACTAAGAAAAATATTCTAGCACTTGCACAAAAATTAAATCAAAAGGAGAAGGGAGATGTTCTTCTTCATTCAACCATAATCCAAAATTGTAAATAAATGCTCCATAGCAAAAACGTTCCAGCAGCAAGCTCCCTAGAGAGAAAATGACGGCTGATACTCTTCTTTAATCCCTAGGCCAAGTGTCTAAAAATAATGGGGTGGGGTCCACCCTAAAACCCTAGGTGCCAAGTGTTCATTTTTTTACTATTGGGCTCAACCACAAATACCAAAAATTGGCCCACAATGTCAAAGTTTGTTGAAAAATTCTAAACTACTAAATTAAAATACAACTAATTCTAAAACGCTTATGGAAGAGTCTTGATTTATTTTGTCTCCATCCTAATGCTCCAAAATATGTCTCCAATATTTTCCCTGCAATTAATAATGCAAATAATTAGCTCAAAAAATTCAAATTAATTAAAATTAGAATTTCCGGTCAAATTAAGCATGTTTAGGAAAAACGGGAAAATACTGGAAAATTAAGCACAATTCCCTGATTAATTCTAGCACAATAAACTAAGTGAAGTCGATAAAATATCGACTCATCAAAATAGACCACACTTAGTCTTTTGCACTCCTGGGCAAAATCAAGACGCAAATCAGGGAACAACTCAGAGGACATCAGGGAATTGACACAGACTCAACACACAAAAAACAAAGACTGACAAGAAAAGAAACAAGCAGAATTACAGTCCTCAAGAACTCTGGACAAGGGAAAGTAGTAGACAGTATCCAACACAGAATCAAGGAAAGCAAATACTCATGAAATCATCCAAGCAATTCAAGACATGGAAAAATGATCAATCAGCTCAAGAGGTGAATCAAAAGCAACAGAACCTCACAGATACACTATGAGTGTTTCTCTCAAGTGTCTAGGGTAAATAATGTCAATTCAATGCAATCAAGAAAGCAAACACAAACAGACTTGGCAAGCCTCTAATATCAACACTCAAAAACATATGCATGTTCAAATCAAAAGGTCATTTATGGATGTAATGGGGCCAAGGGTAAGGAGGATATAATATGGATGAGAAGCTACAAACCAAAAGAAATAGAGGTGCAATGGGGAACAAGTGAAATCATAGTTAAATAACACCCAAACCCTCTACTTCAATCCTCTTCTTGACTCCATTATTCACACAATTTTTTATACTTTTTCATTTTTCTGTATTTTTTTTCTTTTTTTTTTCATCTTGTCTCTTTTCTTTTCTCTCTTTTCAGAACAAAACTCTAAAAGACAAGATATATACAACATATTCTCAAAAACAAAAGCAAGAAGAGGAACCAACTAGTCAATTCATCTGAATCCCCTGGGAGACCACACTTATTCCCAAAACAATTCCAAAGCTCCAAAATTCCCTAAGGTTAAGGTAATCATGGTTTTTCACTTAAGGCTAGTGTATGAGCTTCAAAACAAAGAAATGAGGAACATAAAGGCTCAAAGGGGCTATCAAAGGATCACAACAAGGTAGGCTCATATGGCTAGAGAGGCTCAACAACAAAACTGCCTTTATCACTTTCAAACATGCATATCCATCAAGAATCATCAAAAAAAATTCAAGCCAAGGCATATGTGCAAGCAATCAAGAGACATATCACACACAGGAAAGAATATAAAGTGGCTCAAATCTCACACAGGGTAATTCTGTCACAATCAAATCAACTCTCAAACATCATAATCATATTCCCAAGTAAAGAAGAGCAAGGAATCCAACAAATCAGAGTATCAATGAAGTGAAAGACAAGTCAACAACCTAAACCAAGTCCAGAAATCAAGAGAAACATGCAAAACTGTACAAAAGACATAATAAAAACTACCTAGAAAACAAAAAAAATTTAACGCAGAAAACATAAACTAATCAAAGAAAATCAGAGTCTCCCCCAATAGACCACACTTAAACTACACAATGTCCTCAGTGTGTCACAAGCATAAGATCACAATCATAACAATCAACAGATCATGGACAAGTGCAATAAAAGTAGGTAAGGGGGGAGAGAAGGGAAAAGGAAACTCCCCTGGTCATGGTGGCAGTTGCCAAATTTGGACTTTCAGGGAGAAGTCTTCCACCACTAGATTCAGGAAGGAAGTGTTGAAGAGGAACTGTTTCAGTCTCCAGATTTGATCAAGCAGGGAGATGTCCTCCACAGCTGGATCCAAGAAGCAGTGATTGTTGATGACTGATTTCAGCTGGTGCACATTGATCTTCAAACTGTTGTGTAAACTGGCACCCTTGTCTTCCACCGTGGATGTGTGTTGGTCAAATTCATTTGTACCTCCTGCAACATGGTTAGTGTAATATGGTTCCACAGAAATAACATGCAGGGGTATAACACCCAATCCCAGTGTAATAGGCTGAACCCCAAATATACCCTCAGAACATGAATCAATTTCAGAAATAGAAACAATATCAATCACAGGTTCAGATTCATGTTCAGTGCATGGAGAACAAACATTCAGATGTGATAACACAAAGTGGTTCTCATCATGCAAGGAGGGGGAATGAAAATCATGCTCATCAACAATACAATCATCAATAACATACCTATCAACAAAATGATCATCAACAATAGAATCAATCTTGGGTATGCTTACCTCCACTTTCATAGATGTGGTTAAAGTGGTGGAAGATGAAAGTGGTATACCTATCTCGAAGGTGTTGCTCATATCTGCCTGGTCCTCCAATTCTTCATCAGTCTCCTCAAGTGCAAGAGTGGGGACATAGGAGGGTGGGAAAGTAGATGGCGCAGTAGCAAGCTCATGACTCTGCTCCCCATCTCCTATGTGGATGGCACCAACATCATCTGGAAGCTGAACAGCCTGAAACGGTGATTCCTCTGAAACATAAGACTGTTCCTCAGTGAGCTGAGTGACCATCTGCCCCATCTGATCAGTCAAACTCTGAATAGAAGCTCTGGTCACTAGCTGGAACTGAATGTTCTGCATAGTCATCTGCTCCAATAACTCCTTCGATGTAGGCTCAAAAGTAGTGGAAGGATGAGGAGTTGCTTGGGCAGGCTCATGAAGCTGCAGCTGCTGTGGTTAATGAACAGGTGGAGAAAGCATGCAAGAACTCAGAGATGGTTGATATTGCTGTGGAGCGTCATACCATCTCAAGCTAGGGTCACTCCATCCAGGATCGTTGTTGTAACCATATTGAGCAGGGAAGAATTTATCGAAGAACATATGCTCAAGATCTTCCCAAGAAGTGATGGATCCAGGAGGAAGACCATAAAGCCAATCCCTTGCTGCTTCTTGTAATGAGTGTGGGAATGCCTTTAAGAACATGTGATCATCAGGGACATGTGGAGGTTTCTTTGAAGAGAAAATGGTGTAGAACTCCTCCAAGTGTCTGTGTGGGCATTCTCCTGCAAAACCATGAAACTTAGGCAGCAAATGTATCAGTCCAGAGGTGAGAACGCAATGAACATCATCCTCATTAAGTGAAGCTTGCTCCCTAGGAGCACTCTCAGGAGTTGGAGGATGAGTCATATTGTTCTCAACATAGAAATCAGCAGAATATGCATGAGAAGCAATATCAGAGTCAGATGCAGAAGGAGAATCATAATCAAAGACACAGGCAGAAGAAACAGTATTCACAAAATCAAAGTAGGTAGACATGTACAAAGAAGGGGGAAAAGAAGAATGCAATGCAAATATGCAACTAAAGCTACCTAAATGCAACACACAATGACGAACACACAAAACAGAACATCACACTCACAATACAAGACAAGACACAACACACACTAACACAACAAAAGACCTAAAACCGAACCGTTGGTCCCCGGCAACGGCGCCAAAATTTGATGAGCTGTCGCAGCCCAATCAAATTTGATTGCATATGAGAAATGCAGTATAGCTAGGGAATGACCCCTAGGTCGTCTCTCAAGGACCAAAAGTGGTTCGAGTCTTAGGTCTAACACGAAGTGGGGGGGGGGTTTGTGAAAGGTTGTTTGTGGTGAATGCAGAAAATTTAAAATGAAATTAAAACAGTAAAAACGAAACTGCTACAGAAACTATGAAAATTCACGCTGGAACTGGACAATTCTGACCTTTGCTCAATGTTTTACCCATAACTTTTTCTACAGAGCTCTAAATGAGATGAGGTTTTTTTTTTCTCGAAAGTAGACTCAATTATCTTTCATGTGATATATAAAACGTAGCATTTGGACCTCTGGTGTGGTTGCAGTTATTTTTTTAAAATCGAGTCCAGAGAGTGAAAATGCTAAATCAAATACTAGACTAAACAAATATCTAAACACAGTTAAATTAAATTAAATGCAAAACTAAATTAAAGAAATTAAAAACAACTAATCCTACAATGCAAACTAATTTAAAGCTAAGGAAAATAAACAACATATTTTTTTACCAACTCACTTGACCTCATTTACCTCTACCAAAGAAATTGAAATTGCAAATGGCCCTTAAAGAAATCTTTGCTGCACCGTGAAGCATATCTGCACCATGTAAGCTTCCATAATATAAAAAAATATTACTGCACCATGAAGACTATCCAAATTGAATTCAACAAAGTCAATAAATGAAATTGCTGCACCATAATTTCAAACATTAAAATATTCAAAAAAATAAACTAAAGAAAGAGTGGTGGCTGGTAGCTACATTCCTTGCAGGCTATGACACCTCCTGGTTGCAATTTTTAATTGGTGCTTGTAACTCCTCTTCCATCTATCTCAATCAAAAAGCGCATAAGACTAAATAAAAAAAAAAGGCAAGTAATGAATCTGCAATTGATGGCCATGAACGAAAATAAAAAATCTGCACCATGTGCATTCAAGAAAGAAGGAAATGATTTTTTTAAAAAAACAATGCAAATAACCGTGAACTTCTCTAGAATCACCGCTTCAGCTAGCAAAGTGAATGCCACTCTCCAAAACGTCTGCCACTTCTTCCATCCAGCACCGTCCACACTTCAAGCTAATCATCTCTTCACGGCAGCAACAATTATCAAAGTCCATCACCAATTCTCCATCAATCACCGAATCTTTACTTAATAAAAACTAAAAAGAAAATGTTCAAGCATTGCACAAAACGTAAAAGAAAAGTGAACCCATTTTCATTCCATCAAATCATTTCGGACAATAAAGACTAAGAAAAATATTCTAGCACTTGCACAAAAATTAAATCAAAAGGAGAAGGGAGATGTTCTTCTTCATTCAACCATAATCCAAAATTGTAAATAAATGCTCCATAGCAAAAACGTTCCAGCAGCAAGCTCCCTAGAGAGAAAATGACGGCTAATACTCTTCTTTAATCCGTAGGCCAAGTGTCTAAAAATAATGGGGTGGGGTCCACCCCAAAACCCTAGGTGCCAAGTGTTCATTTTTTCACTATTGGGCTCAACCACAAATACCAAAAATTGGCCCACAATGTCAAAGTTTGTTGAAAAATTCTAAACTACTAAATTAAAATACAACTAATTCTAAAACGCTTATGGAAGAGTCTTGATTTATTTTTTCTCCATCCTAATGCTCCAAAATATGTCTCCAATATTTTCCCTGCAATTAATAATGCTAATAATTAGCTCAAAAAATTCAAATTAATTAAAATTAGAATTTCCGGTCAAATTAAGCATGTTTAGGAAAAACGGGAAAATATTGGAAAATTAAGCACAATTCCCTGATTAATTCTAGCACAATAAACTAAGTGAAGTCGATAAAATATCGACTCATCAGCCGGTCACAATCAAAACCATGTATATGCTGAGGGTGGTTCCATTAACAGACCTCCATTGTTTACTGGTGATAACTATGCCTTTTGGAAAGTGAGAATGGAAATTTTTATGGGGTCTGTTGATAGAGGCATCTGGGAAGCTGTACAAAATGGCCCTTATATTCCTATGAATACTGTTAATGGTGTAGAGACAGAAAAACCTTATTTTAATTGGACTGCTGAAGAAAATAGACGAGCTCAGTTTGATATTAAAGCTCGCAATATAATTTCTTCTGCTGTTGTACTTGATGAATTTTATAGAATTTCAGTGTGTAAGACAGCACAGGAAATGTGGGAAGTCCTCAGAGTCACTCATGAAGGAACAGAGGACGTGAAACGTGCTAGGAAGAGGGCGGCCATACCTACTTTTCACTCTCTGGAGAGGATCTCTTGGATGCTTAGGCTCCTTTTCATGTTATTTAGAGTTTGTTTGCCATATCTTCCATTAATTTCATCTTGGTTCACCATGACAATGGTGAACTAAACCCTTTTGTTGTTGGGGGAACAATGTAATCTTTTGATACTCTCTTTTATTGAAACTCTTGTTTAATTATATGATTTTCATATGCGTTTATTATCAATTGTTGGATGCTCATACTGCGCTTAAAGCTTTTATTGTTTAACTCATTTGGTAACTGTTATTTGCCTCTATTGATACGGGGACGTACAATAATGACATGAACTGGTGAGTAATTCCTTGGTTAAGCAATACCACCTAGGGATAGGGGGTAGGACGACCAATTGTTTTTGCTTCTATTTGTAATGCGTTGCTAGTTACTAGGGGAGGCTAGGGATAGCAAGCCGGTAATTAGTAATAGGCCCTTTTCCCCGAGGGATCGGGTTAAGGTGAGACCAAGAAAGTTTGCATAACAATTAGATAATAAAGCAATTTAAACAAGAGGAGTAGATAAGAGAGAGAGGATTAGGTGAAATTGTAAACCCCCAACAACTCTATTTATTCATACTCTTTTCTCATCAACTGAATCCCTCATTGCATGTTTATTTTAAGTTCTTTGAATTCACCACAACAATTAATTTTTCTTTCACAAGTCTTACGATTTTGATTCATACGAATAATAAGGCCTTTCGCGTCTCATGGGAAGAACGATAATGGGTTTTACCATTTTTATTACTTGAAACGATATGGTACACCTGCCATTCCATTAACAAGTTTTTGGCACCACTGCCGGGGACTCGTGGTTTAACTTATATAGTAGTGTGAATTGACTGAATTTGACTTGGTTGTAATTAATTGTCTATACTTTTATTTTTTATTGTGTTTATTTTATTTTTCTGTAAAAGTGCTTTTAGGGGTTTTTTTCTTGTGTATGCAGGAAGGGATACGCACTAGAAGTAGGAAAGATCAACAACCTCTTCTCGAGGGATTACCAGACAGTAGAGGGAGGAAAGTTATTCATTCTGCACGTGAAAACTTTCCTTCTCCTGAAACAATCTTGCAATATTCACCAGAATTTTCTGCACAAGGTAGAAAGGAGATGGCGGACCAACCTCCTCCAAGACGCACACTGGGGGACTCAGCAAACACTGTGGGTCCTTTGAATTTCAACAGCATTGTCATTCCTTCAAACAATTCCACAAATTTGCTGATGAGCCCCGCACTCATCCAGTTAGTTCAGAGCAATCAATTCAACGGATTGTCAAATGAGAATCCTTACAAACATTTGACTATCTTTCGCGAAATCTGCAATATTGTTAAGATGGCCGGAGTCTCGGATGAGAGGGTAAGACTTAGTCTATTTCCTTTTTCTTTGGGAGGAAGTGCCAAAGATTGGTTGCACTTATTTGTTGAAGGGACGTTCAGAAACTGGGTTGCTTTGGCGAGACAATTCGTCACCAGATTTTTTCCGAAGACCAAGATTCATCAAGGGAAGCTTGAAATCTCCTCATTCAAGCAAGGGATGGAGGAAACTCTCGGACAGGCCTGGGACAGATTAAAAGGCCTGTTGAGAAAAACTCTAGTCCACGGATTCGACAAGACTTCTTATTTGCTCACTTTTCTTGGAGGGCTGAATACTCAGTCTAAAATGATGTTGGATGCCTCGGCTGGAGGTAGTATTAATAGGAAGATTGAAGATGAAGCTTATGAATTGATCGAGGAGATGACCCTAAATGAAGTTTCCCAAAGTGAGAGGGGAGCACAGAAGGGAGGACTCTTACATCTTCCTGCTAATGATGCGATGGCTGCGCAGAATCATCTTCTTAACCAAAAATTGGACAAGCTAACAAAGGTCCTTTCTGAACTTCCAACAGGGTTAAGAAATATCTCTCAGACTCAAAAACTTTGCGATTTATGCGGTGGTGATCACATCAATGCTCAATGTGATTTTCTTGAACAAATGCAGCAGGATGTCAACTATATGGGGAACCAATTCCCGTTCAAGCAGGGTAATTTAACCAAGGTAATTCTAGCCAAGGTTGGAAGAACCACCCTAGCGTTGGACAGAATCAGAATAATTCTTCTGGGCAAATTGGAGGCTTCCGACCGCAACAACCTTCACCTTTATGGCAGCAGGTGAATAGCTTGACAGAGACTGTGAGAAGCTTAAGTGACCGATTCGATAAATTTTTCAAAGATTATGAATCTCAGTCAAATAACAATCAAGCTAGCTTCAGATCACTGGAATCACAAATTGGCCAACTGTCTAAAAGGATAGAAACCACTGAAAAGAATCACTTTAGGGCTAATACCGAAGTTAATCCTAAGGATGAGTGCAAAGCTGTTTTGACAAGCAATAAAAGGAAGGCAGAAGGCGAACCATCTGACTTTAAAAGCAATGAAGAAGAAGACAAGGAGATGATGAGCACTGATAACGTCAATGAGAAAAGAGGCAATGAAGATGAAGTTGAAACCACTAATGAGGAAGAAGATCCAAATGAAGAAAATGTTGAACTAGAAAATGAAGAGCAAGTTGAACTCACAGATGAAGATGAGGATCCGGTTGTTCCACCTCAAAAGAGAAATCATCCGCCAAAAGTAAAAGACCCAGGTTGGGTAGAATTATCATGTGTTCTGAATGATTTTGATATAGGAAAAGCTATGATAGACTCTGAGGCTAGCATTAATATGATGCCCAAGAAATTTTTGTGGCAAATCAGAGGGCTGATATTGAAACCGTCTAGTGTTGAGTGGCAAACGGAGCTATAGCAGAACCACTTGGTATAGTGAAAGATGTTGTTGTGCGAGTGGATCAGCTAGAGTTTCTAGCTGATTTCGTCGTCATGGATGTAGAGAATGATGACAAGATACTTGGGATCTTGGGAAGACCCTTCATGGCAATGTCAAAGATATCCATTAGTGTGCATAGCAAAAGAATAATGATGAGAGATGAGGAATTTTTGCTCCTATATACTGGTTATGAGAAGGATGATGCTAAACTAGTAAGAAGAGACAAATATGAGAGGCTTGAGGAAGAGGCCGCATCTAAAGATAGCCCACTAGGTATGGATTATGTTGACAGTTGCAACATTTTGCAGGCATCTGTAAGTTCTAAAAGGAGACCTGTCCGTTTTGAATTAAAGGAAAACCCATTCCAATCAGGCATTAAAGTGAGATACAAGAAGAAGAAGGAGTGGAAGTTGACGGAGCTGAAGGAGAAAGGAATGGTTGAAATTAGAAGGCCATATTCCACTGCCATTCGAAAAGTTGACAGACGAAAGCTGAGACGGTGGGATGACGAAGAATCAAATGTGAAGAAGAAGAGTTGATTGCTGAAAAGCACTTTTTGTATTTTAAGACAATTTTTATTTTTTTTTCTATTGGACATGTAATTTTTAAATTTTTGAACACTTTTTGGGTAGCATCTACTGAGTGATGCTAACTTTTGGTATCTACTGAAGCATACCCAGAAGGTACACCTACTGAAGGGTGTTGGAAGGATTGCACTTACTGACAAGTGCTAAACAGGTTTGGGTCAGGCTCGCGACGTTAAACAAGCGCTACTAGGAGGCAACCTAGATTTTCTTCTTTACTCTTGCACTTTAAATTTTTAGAATAGGTTGAATTTTAATTTTAGTGTGTATGCTTGGCTTGAATACTTTTCTGAAGATGTTTTGACTGAATAATCTGCATGATGAGCCTGTCTGATGATGATCTGATATGAATGATTATTGAGTTGTGTTGCATGTTGATATCCTGTGAAACAGATGTGTGCTGAATAATGATTGTGGTAAGCAGGGTGTATGAATGAATGTGTGTGAGAAAGCATGTTGTGTGAGGTATTGAGCTCCAGAGTTTTAATTGTTGTATGAGAATTATTCACAGGGAAGCATGCATGATATTGCCTAAATCTTGATGATTGATTGAATTGCATGTACATGTCACATGATCAAGGCCATTTTTGGAAGCCCTTATTTAGCCCAAATTTTTCCCAACCGTGCTTAAAAGTTTTTGTACCCTTTTTGAACCTTGGCCTAAATAGAATGAAAACCCTTGTGCTGAATTTATTTACTTTGAATTGGGTTTATGACTGTAAGTATATTCAAGGTTCAAGTTTGGGCTTGTAGAGAAAGTTTGAATGGAAAAAAGAAATGCATTGAGTTCGAGTATTAAGAAGAAAAAAATCATGAAAGATGAGCTCAGTGTAAAAATAAAAGAAAAAGGGAAAAGTTGGGGACAAGTAAGATTGGTTAAGAAAGAGAGTTAAACTTGAACCTTGAATGATAAATGAGCTCTCCTGATTCAAAGATTTTGTGATCCATAAAAACCAATTTTTCTTGATAGCCCAGCCTCATTACAAGCCTTGGAAAAGTCCTTTTGATGGCATTTCCATGTGAAGACGTTGATTGTTTAAGATGAATGGCAATTTTATTTCATGCATCTTGTGAATGATGAAGAGTTGGAGTGCTACCCTAAACACTTGAGTGATTAAGTGAAACACTTGCTTGGTGAGGACTTCTAAATTTCATGAGTGCATTTTTGCTTAGTGGACTGATCATTCATAATATGTGACATTTGTTGAGGAATGTATGAGATAACTGAGTCGAAAGTATGCATGCATCTTGATTTGATTTCACTGATGATTTGAAATTGAGTAGGTCTCATCATGTACTTAAGGAATGTTGAATCATTGGATGAAAGTGTAGAAAGCCAAGTTTTGTTTTTAGTTTTGTTTTGTTTTTTTTTGCTTGAGGACAAGCAAATTTCTAAGTTTGGGTTGTGATAACGGTTGAAAAACCGTTATTTTCATATGTTAGTTTGGACTAAGTTACACCCTTTACTGCTAAGAATGAGCTTAAAATCAAGTAAAACTCAATAAATGAGTTATTTGAGAGTCAAAAGTTGTTTTTAGAGATATTATGCAGCAAATATGAGGAAAGTGAAGATTGGGGACGAAGATGAAGGTCTTAGGCTCAAGAAAATTGAAGAAAAAAAGGGTCTAGGAACCGCCCGGCGCCAGGGGTTTGCCGCACCTGACGGGAGGAGAAGACAGCAGCTCCTGACGCCGGGCGGCAGACCCCTGACGCCGGGTAGTTTTGCGTCACAAGGGAAACCGTCGGACGGTAAACCCCTACAGTCGGGCGATGGCGCGATTTAGGGTGAACCGCCGGGCGGCAAAGTGTGACGCCGGGCAGTTGTCAGATGGGCTTGAGCCTGTTTTCTGTTGCGCTCCTCAGTTATAAATAGCCCTGTTGCGATTTCCAATTAATTCTTTTGACAGAAGAGGGCGGCTAGACCTACTTTTTACTCTCTGGAGAGAATCTCTTGGATGCTTAGGCTCCTTTTCATCTTATCTAGAGTTTGTTTTCCATATCTTCCATTAATTTCATCTTGGTTCACCATGAGAATGGTGAACTAAACCCTTTTGTTGTTGGGGGAACAATGTAATCTTTTGATACTCTCTTTTATTGAAACTCTTGCTTAATTATATGATTTTCATATGCGTTTATTATCAATTGTTGGATGCTCATACTGCGCTTAAAGCTTTTATCGTTTAACTTATTCGGTAACTGTTAGTTGCCTTTATTGATACGGGGACGTACAGTAATGACATGAACTGGTGAGTAATTCCTTGGTTAAGCAATACCACCTAGGGATAGCGGGGTAGGACGACCAATTGTTTTTGCTTCTGTTTGTAATGCGTTGTTAGTTGCTAGGGGAGGCTAGGGATAGCAAGCCGGTAATTAGTAATAGGCCCTTTTCGCCGAGGGATCGGGTTAAGGGGAGGCCAAGAAAGTTTGCATAACAATTAAATAATAAAGCAATTTAAACAAGAGGAGTAGATAAGAGAGAGAGGATTAGATGAAATTGTAAACCCCCAACATCTCCTTTTATTCATACTCTTTTCTCGTCAACTGAATCACTCATTGCATGTTTATTTTCAGTTCTTTGCATTCACCACAACAATTAATTTTTCTTTCACAAGTCTTACGATTTTGATTCATACGAACAATAAGGCCTTTTGAGTCTCATGGGAAGAACGATAATGGGTTTTACCATTTTTATTACTTGAAACGATATGGTACACTTGCCATTCCGTTAACACCTATTCACGATCCACTTCCTATTTTTAAATCGCACTGTCATGCCACGCAGGAATGGTGTGTCCTCTGACTGGGTTGATTCCTCTTTGCCTACCTTTGTCTCCTCAAGCATCTGCAAAACATTACAATTGTTAAGACAATTAGTACCTGTACTGTCTTCTTCTTTTGCAGTTTCTCTTCTGGCCCTTTTATATTTGGACTTTCTTATCAGTCTCATTTTAGTTTTTTCAGAGCCATAAATCAGCACTTGGTCATGATCTCTTAACTTTATTCCTCCATCATAAACACGTATAATCATCTTAGAAGTCCTCATGAAAGGTCTTCCCAAGATTAATGGAATTCTTCCCTCATTAGCCATGTCCACGACCATAAAGTCAATTCCAACTCTTCAATTCGAACAATAGCATTTTCCACCATACCAACTGGCTTCTTAATAGATCCATCTGCCACTGTCAGGGTGGTGTTGGCTGGTTTTAATTTTAGCCCTTTGATCTTCTTAAAATCACTAAACGGCATCAAATTAACACTTGATCCTTAATCGATCATGGCTCTCCCTATATCCACATCATTAATCACACAAGGAAGAGTCAAAGTCCCTGAATCCTTCATTTTCTGCGGATGGTCCTTCTTTCTAGGCTTAGCCAATCGTTCCTGATCTTCTTCATCATTAAGATCAATTACCTCTCCAAGATTGTTTTTGATCCTCTTGTCATACTCAAAAATTTGTGGAAATGCTGCAGGAGTAACTGTCACCTCATTAAAGATTTCCCGGAATGGCTCTCGGTGACTCTCCTGTTCTCTTTCTTTTTCTTCTCTTTTCTCTTCACAGCTCTTCTGCTCAATAAATTTATCATGTCGACTCATGTCCTCATCCTCATCTTCACTGCTTCCAATCTCAATTATTTCCTCTACTGGCTTCCTTTTAATTCTTGTCATAACAACTTTGCACTCATCTTTGGGGTTAACATTAGTGTTAGCCCGAAACTGATTCTTCTCGGTGGTTTCAACCCTTTTAGACAGCTTCCCAATCTGTGTTTCTAATGATCTAAAGTTGGCTTGGTCACTAGCTTGTTGGGACCCATAGACTTTGAAAAATTTGTCAAATCTGTCATTTAATTCTCTGACCGTCTCTGTTAAACTGCTAACCTGCTACCATAAAGGTGAGGGTTGTTCCTGCCGGAAGTTTCCTCCTTGTCCAAAAGAAGTATTCTCATTCTGTCCAATACTGGGGTGTGATAACGTTTGAAAAACCGTTATTTTCATATGTTATTTTGGACTAAATTACACCCTTTACTGCTTAGAATGAGCTTAGAATCAAGTAAAACTCAATAAATGAGTTATTTGAGAGTCAAAAGTTGTTGTTAGAGATATTATGCTTGTTTTTCAAGATTTTAATGAGAATTGGAGATGACTGGAAAGAAAGGTTGAAGATCAAACAGTTGTAGTGCAGAAAAGTCAACCAAAATGCAGAAAAGTTAACCAGTCGACCAGAAAGTCAACCAGTCAACCAGAAAGCGTCGGGCAGCCGATTTTGGCATCGGGCGGTCCTACGGCTTAAGCAAAGCGTCGGGCAGCCAATTTTAGCGTCGAGCGGTTCTCTGATGGGCCTGGGCTTGATTTTTGTTACTTTTCTTGGCTATAAATAGCCCTAGTGCGATTTCATTCTCATTCTTTTGACAGAGGAGGGCGGCCATACCTACTTTGCACTCTTTGGAGAGGATCTCTTGGATGCTTAGGCTCCTTTTCATCTTTTCTAGGGTTTGCTTTCCATATCTTCCATTCTTTTCATCTTGGTTCACCATATCTTGGATGCTTAGGATCCTTTCCATATCTTTTCTAGGCTCCTAAGCATCCAAGAGATCCTCTCCAAAGAGTGCAAAGTAGGTCTGACTACCCTCCTCTGTCAAAAGAATGAGTCTAAACTCGCACTAGGGCTATTTATAAGCAAGAAAAGTAACAAAATTCAAACGCAGGCCCATCAGAGAACCGCCCGGCGGCAGGGGTTTACCACCCGTCGCTTTGCCTCAAGCCGCAGGACCGCCCGGCACCAAAAACGGCCACCCGACGCTTTCTGCCACCGCCCGACGCTGGTCAACTGCACTCTGGTCAACCGGTTCACTTTCTGGTTGACTGGTTGACTTTCTGGTTGACTGGTTGACTTTTCTGCACTGCAACCCTGTGATCTTCAACCTTTCTTTTCAGTCATTTCCAATTCTCATCAAAACTGCTGCAAAACAATGCAAAACAAGCATAATATCGCTAAAAACAGCTTTTGACTCTCGACTGACTCATTTATTGAGTTTTGTTTGATTTCAAGCTCATTCTAAGCAATAAAGGGCGTAATTTAGTCCAAAATAGCATATGAAAATAATGGTTTTTCAACCGTTATCATGAACTAAACCCTTTTTGTTGTTGCGGGAACAATGTAATCTTTTAATACTCTCTTTTATTGAAACTCTTGTTTTAATTATATGATTTTCATATGCATTTATTATCAATTGTTTTGATTCTCAAACTGTGCTTAATGCCTTTATCGTTTAACTCATTCGGTATTTGATATTTGCCTTTATTGATACGGGGACGTATAGTAATGACACGAAATGGTGAGAATTTCCTTGGTTAAGCAATACCACCTAGGGATAGGGGAGTAGGACGACCAATTGTATTTGCTTCTGTTTGTAATGCGCTGCTAGTTGCTAGGGGAGGCTAGGGATAGCAAGCCGGTAATTAGTAATAGGCCCTTTTCGCCGAGGGATCGGGTTAAGGGGAGGCCAAGAAAGTTTGCATGCAATTAGATAATAATGCTATTTAAACAAGACGAGTAAATAAGAGAGAGCGGATTAGATCAAATTGTAAACCCCCAACAACTCCATTCATCCATTGCATCCACCACAATTATTGAATTTTTCTCTGCAACTCTTACGATTTTGGTTCACGCGAAAGATAAGGCCTTTCGAGTCTCATGGGAAGAACGATAATGGGTTATACCATTTTTATTACTTGATACGATATGGTACACTTGCCATTCTGCTAACAAGTTTTTGGCACCGCTGCCGGGGACTCGAGGTTTGACTTATTTAGTAGGGTGAATTGATTGAATTTGACTTGTTTGTAATTATTTGTTTATATTTTTCTTTTGTTTTATTTTGTTGTTCTTTAAAAGTGCTTTTAGGGGTATTTTCTCTTGTGTATGCAGGAAGGAGTACACACTGGGAGCAGAAAAGATCAGCAACCTTTTCTCAAGGCGCTACCAGACAGGAGAGGGAGGAGAGTTAATCATTCTGAACGTGAAAACTTTCCTTCTCCTGAACCACTTTTGCAATCTTTTACACAGGACTTAGAGGAGATGGCGGAACAACCGCCTCCGAGAAGTACACTGGGGACTCAGCCAACACTGTGGGTCCCTTGAATTTCAACAGCATAGTCATTCCTGCGGACAATGCAACGAATTTGGTGATGAGCGCTGCACTTATTCAGTTGGTCCAAAGCAACCAGTTTCACGGATTGTCGAGTAAGAATCCCTACAAACATTTGACTATCTTTGGCGAAATTTGCAATACTGTTAAGATGGTTGGAGTCTCAAATGAGAGGATCAGACTTAGCCTATTCCCATTTTCTTTGGGAGGAAACGCCAAGGATTGGTTGCACTCATTTGCTGAAGGGACGTTCAGAAACTGGGATGCTTTGGCTAGACAGTTTGTCACCAGATTTTTTCCGCAAACTAAGATTCACCAAGGGAAGCTTGAGATTTCTTCTTTCAAGCAGGGAATGGAGGAAACTCTTGGACAAGCCTGGGATAGATTTAAAGGCTTGTCAAGGAAGACCCCAGTTCATGGGTTCGATAAGACTACTTATTTGCTTGCTTTTCTTGGAGGGCTGAATACTCAGTCAAAAATGATCCTGGATGCCTCAGCTGGAGGCAGTATTAATACAAAGACTGAGGATGAAGCTTATGACTTGATGGAAGACATGACTCTGAATGAAGCTTCCCGAAGTGAGAGGGGCGCAGAAAAAGAAGGAATATTGCATCTTCCTGCTAATGATGCAATGGCTGCGCATAATCGTCTTCTTAACCAAAAATTGGACAAACTAACAAAGGTCTTTTCTGAACTTCCAACAGGGTTAAGAAATATTTCTCAAACACAACAACTTTGCAACTTATGTGGTGTTGACCACATCAATGGTCAATGTGCTTTTCCTGAAGAAATGCAGCAGGATGTCAACTACATGGGGAATCAATTCTCGTTTAAGTAGGGTAGTTCTGACCAAGGTAGTTCTAGCCAAGGTTGGAAGAACCACCCCAGCATTGGACAGAATCAGAATACTTCTTCTGGGCAAGTAGGAGGCTTCCGGCAGCAGCAACCGTCACCTTTATGGCAGTAGGTGAACAGCTTGACGGAGACCGTCAGAGAATTAAATGACCGGTTTGACAAAGCTAGTTTTAGAGCACTGGAGACACAAATTGGGCAGCTGTCAAAAAGAGTTGACACCGCAGAAAAGAACCAGTTTTTGGCTAACACTGAGGTTAACCCCAAGGATGAGTGCAAAGTGGTGATGACGAGATATAAAAGGAAGCCAGTAGAAGAAATAATTGAAATTTGGAGCATTGAAGATGAAGAAGAAGAGATGGTTTGTAAGAGTAAGTGCAATAAGCAGAAGAAATGTGAAGAATAAGAGAAAAAGGAAAGGAAACTGAAGAGTCCTTATGAGTTATTCCGAGAAATTTTTAATCGGGTAACTATTATGGCTGGAGCGTTTCCACAAGTGCCTAAAGATGAGAAACCGACTGAATACCGTCCTCGCAAGATAGCTGATCTTGATGAGGAGGAAGAAGATCAAGCACGGATCGTTAAGCCAAGGAAGAAAGACCATCCACAAAAATTGAAGGATTTAGGAAGTTTGACTCTTCCTTGTGTGATCAATGATGTGGATATAGGGAGAGCTATGATCGATTCAGGATCTAGTGTTAATTTAATGTCCTTCAGTGACTTCAAGAAGATTAGAGGGCTAAAATTAAATGGAGTTGTTGGGGGTTTACAATTTCATCTAATCCGTTCTCTCTTATTTACTCCTCTTGTTTAAATTGCTTTATTATCTAATTGTTATGCAAACTTTCTTGGCCTCCACTTAACCCGATCCCTCGGCAAAAAGGGCGTATTACTAATTATCGGCTTGCTATCCCTAGCCTCCCCTAGTAACTAGCAACGCATTACAAATAGAAGCAAAAACAATTGGTTGTCCCACCCCCTATCCTTAGGTGGTATTGCTTAACCAAGGAATTACTCACCAGTTCGTGACATTACTGTACGTTCCCATATCAATAAAGGCAAATAACAGTTACTGAATGAGTTAAACGATAAAAGCTTTAAGCACAGTATGAGAATCCAACAATTGATAATAAACGCATATGAAAATCATATAATTTAAACAAGAGTTTCAATAAAAGAGAGTATCAAAAGATTACATTGTTCCCCCAACAACAAAAGGGTTTAGTTCACCATTGTCATGGTGAACCAAGATGAAAATAATGGAAGAAATGGAAAACAAACCCTAGAAAAGATGAAAAGGAGCCTAAGCATCCAAGAGATCCTCTCTAGAGAGGGAAAAATAGGTCTGGCCGCCCTCTACTGTCAAAAGAATGAGAATGAAATCGCACTAGGGCTATTTATAGTTGAGGAGCGCAATAGAAAATAGGCCCGAGCCCAACAGGCAACCGCCCGGCATCACACTTATGCCGCCCGGTGGTTTGCCTCTTATCGCGCTACCGCCCGGCGTCAGGGGTCCACTGCCCGGCGGTTTGCCTCTTATCGCAAAACCGCCAGGCGTCGCTGCCTTGGTGCCAACTCCTCACATTTGGCCGCCCTGCGGTGCAATTCTGCCGTTGGGCGGTTTCTAGACTCTTCTTTTCTTGATTTTCTTCCTCTATCTTGAGTCTAATGCCTTTATCTTCACCTCCATTCTTCACTTCCATCAAAATTGCTACAAAACAATGCAAAACAAGCATAATATCGCTAAAAACAGCTTTTGACTCTCGACTGAGTCATTTATTTAGTTTTGTTTGATTTCAAGCTCATTCTAAGCAGTAAAGTGAGTAATTTGGTCTAAAATAGCACATGAAAATAACGGTTTTTGCACCGTTATCAGGCATCCAACATCAACTTAGCCTGCGAGCCCAGTCCTCTAAGGAAAAGAATGACTATCGTTGCTTCACCAACAATGTGTGGTGTTAACAAACTGGCAAGTGTACCTGATCCTTTCAAGTAATATAATTGGTAAACCCAATATTGTTCTTCCCAAAGGACTCGAAGGCCTTATCATTCGTGCAAATTGAAATCGTAAGACTTGTAAAGAAAAATTAATTGGTTTGGATGCAAGAAACAATGAATAAACATGCTAATGCGGTTGATTCAATTGACGAGAAAAAGACTATGGATGAATGGAGTTGTTGGGGTTTATAATTTCATCCTATCCACTCTCTCTTATCTACTCCTCTTATTTGATTTGCTTTGTTATCAAATTGTCATGCAAACTTTCTTAGTCTACCCTTAACCCAATCCCTCCGCGAAAAGAGCCTATTACTAATTATTGGCTTGTTATCCCTAGCCTCCCCTAGTAATTAATAATGCATGATAAACGGAAGCAAAAACAATTGGTCGTCCTACCCCCTATCCCTAGGTGGTATTACTTAATCAAGGAATTTCCCACCAGTTCATGAGTACTGTACATTCCCGTATCAATAAAGACAAACAACAATTATCGAATGAGTTAAACGATAAAAGCATTAAGCGCAGATGAGAAACCCAACAATTGATAATCAAAGCATACGACAAGCATATAAATAAATAAGAGTTTCAATAAAAGAGAGTTTCAAAAGATTACATTGTTCCCTAACAACAAAAGGGTTTGGTTCACCATTGTCATGGGGAACTAGATGAAAAGTAATGGAAGAATGGAAAAACAAACCCTAGATTGGATAAAAAGGAGCCTAAGCATCCAATAGATCTTCTCCAAGGAGTGAAAACTAGGTCCGGGCGCCCCTTTCTGTCAAAAGAATACATCTGAAGTCGCACTAGGGTTATTTATAGCTGAGGAGCGGCACAAAATTTAGGCCCAAGCCCAGCAGACAACCGCCTGGCGTCACATTTTGGCACCCGAAGGTTTCCCCATAATCGCACCACCGCCCGGCGGTGAGTTGCACCAAAAAGAAATTTCTTGTTTACCTTTATTTACCTTTGATTATGGAAAGTATTTGTTTAGAAACTTTGCAACCATAGTCTCCCAATCAGTAAAGTTTTTCTCCGGAAAAGAGTTCAACCACAATTTAGAATTGCCTCCCAATGAGAAAGGAAACAAGCTAAGCCTTATAGCTTCATCTGGCACGCCATTTATCTTCACAGTATTGCAAATCTCATTGAACGTTGTTAGATGTTCATATTGACTTTCATATGGCACACCTTTACAACTTAAGCCTTATAGCTTCATCTGGCATGCCATTTATCTTCACAGTATTGCAAATCTCATTGAACGTAGTTAGATGTTCATATGGACTTTCATGTGACAGTCCATTGAATTGGTTGCTCTTTACCAATCGAATCAACGCTGGCTTCATCTCCATATTTGTAGCATTGACCCTCGGCCTTGCAATGCTATTATAATGACGAGGGCCAACAAATGTTGAATAGTATGCTAAGGTACGTCTACCGTTATTCTCTTCAGCCATATTGTCTGTATCCTAGTCAGACCTTTGAGGTGAAGGCTATAACAACGTCTTAGGAGGAGGGAAAAGTTCTCTGGACGTCTTGATTCTCCTTCTTCATCTACTTTCGTCCAATCCTTCAAGAAGAGGTTCAGAAATTTTCTTGCTTCTAGTTCGAATCGTATCCTGCATACACAAGAAAACAAAACTGTAGAAAGAAGGCAATTAGCCCAAAAATTAAAAATAAACAATAACAATAAAAATCAAGTCTAATCGGTTAAGGTCACACACAAATAGAATAGTTAAACCACGAGTTCCCGGCAATGGTGCCCAAAACTTGTTAAGACCTCGGCAAGTGTACCGAATTGTATCAAGTAATATAAAATGGTAAGACCAAGTATCGTTTCCCAAGAGACTCACGACACTAATCAAGACATTGATTAACGATTTTTGGGTATTTAGATGCAAAAACAATAAAAGTCATAGATAACGGTGAAATCAACTATTACCAATACTCTATATATAGAGCAAAATGTAACCGAATATTAAATATTTATGATATCTCAATCTGACTTCCTAAGTCTATATAATAACTAAATATATTTTTATCTTTATATGAAATGAAAGATATTTATAAAACTAAAAGATTTCCAAAAATCTAATTTAAATAATATATATATATATATATATATATATATATATATATATATATAATTAAGTAAGTTTTCTCAATAGATTTCTCAACCGTTTTCTACTTGGTGATAATAGTTGTTGAATATAGTGAAAACCTAAATAAATGGAAAACATTAGAATGGAGGGTTGAATAATGTTGTGGAAAACACTTTGCCAAAAGACATTTAACAACCTTAGTAATGGTTAGACAATTTACATAGGTTGTTAGACACTTGATTTGTAAAGTACTATTTAAAGCACAAGTTCAAAAATAAAGTGTTTTTCAAGTGTTTTAGCAAGGCTACCGTAGTGTTTTAAGAAAGACAACTCTTAAAGAAAATGGCCTCTAATGACAAGAGCGTTTATCAATGGTTAACTTTTCAAGTAACTATAGTGTTTGTAAATAATAAGTTTTGTAAAGATGAAGTAATAAACACATAATTATTTTATACTAGTTCACTTAACTAAGCTACATCCAGTTGTCCTATAAGACTTCTTAAAGGGTCCCACTATAATCTCAACAAGATTACAACTAAGTATTAGCACCACTCTTGGTTACACCTAGTTACTCCTAATAACACCTGCTACACTGACTAGTTGAGTATTCTAGACCACTCCTGGTAACCCTAGTTAATTTTGATAACACTTGTTACACTGACTAGTTTGAGTTTCCCTCACTCCTGGTTTTCACTAGATAATCCTAGTATCTACCTAATAAGCTACCTAATTGAGTTTCATCCACTCCTGATTTTCACTAGACAATCTTGGTAATACATGTTAAATTGTTTAGTAGGCGTTTAACTTAATTGGGTTGATCACCAGGTGTTTGAATTTTCTTCATAATGTACAATCGATTAGATTGTTTATAAGTCTTAGATGATAACTCTCATAGAGAGGTTGCGTTTATAATACAACTTAATCTAATAGACTTTGTAGGATTTTCTCTCTTTTTACAAATGTAAGCTTATCACTTTATGAGGCTTGGAAATATATTCTCAATGTGTTTGTTCTTGCACGAGTAGGAGCTTTTCTTTCCAAGGACTCTTCTATTTATAGGCTTCATGAAAATAGATCTAGTAGACAATTATTGTCTTTAAGCTTCATATCTTTGTAGCCTTTTTATAGGTAGCAACCATTGGTTAAAGTCAACATGTTAGAGCAAACATGCTTTTTGGAGTACTTTATCCAAAGTAGATTGTACAATTTCCTCCGACTTTTGATAGAGAGAACATTCTATGAATGTATTGTTTGTTTTTAACCTCCACTTCTTTTTTATGCATGATGGAACAAGGCGATGCTTGTAATAGGAATTTACACAAAGTAAAGTAGAAATGCATGCTGGCATATATGTCCTTTTTCTTATTACTTTTATTGTTTTAAACGTTGTGCATTTAATGCTTTACATTGTGTGTTCAAAACAACTTTGCAAATCATTTAAGCACTTTTGACAAGATACGAAGTATTAATTCATAATAATATCATCGTTGGATGACAAAAACATTTGTATCAAAGTATCGTTTAACCTTTACCAGACATTTACTTAACAACTTTTCATATAGTGATCTTTGTTTAGTATGAAAGCACGTTTAGGAAAGTGATTTTCAACATATTATGTTTGGAGAGCTTTAGCGCATTTACTAAAAACATTACATAGCACATGTTTCATTGTTTTGGCGAAATGCAAAAGAAGCTTATTTTCTAAAACATCATTTAATAACGTGTTTACTAAACTATCATGTATTGACATTTTCATAGTAAAACATCGTTTAACAGTGCGCTTACTATCAATAGGATCATTTAGTTATAATGTTTTTACTTTAACTTTTTCTTTGTTCATGTACATGTTGTAACGTTTGTTTCATACGATGTCTTTCATTCAATATTATTTTTACAGGGGTTATACTTTGTCAAATACTGATTTTGTTTATCGTTGTTTGTTAAACTTCCAAACACGAAGGTGAAAAATGATTCTGTCTTATAAACAATCTTGTCTTAACAAAAACTATGTATTTATAATAGAAAAAATATGGGCTAAGCCCAAAATATAAAAAAGGAATAATAACAAACTAACTAAAGATAAAATATATCTAACACTTCCCCTCAAGGGTGTGTGATGGGATGTCTAAACCCACACAAATTTAATGTTCAATTAAGAAATACAGTATAGCTAGGAAATGACTCCTAGGTCATCTCTCAAGGACCAAATGTGGTTCGAGAATTAGGTCAGACACGAAGTCGGGGGTTTTGTGAAAGGTTTGTGAATGCGATGAATAAAATTAAAACACAGATGCAAACAGAAATGTAAAAACAGAAACGAATACAGAATGAAAACGGTTGGTCATTAACTCAATCACTATGCTTCCAATCACAGATCAATGACAAGTACACACTACTCTAATTCAAATCCGACACGAATCACCCAACTTAGCGAAGGCTTATTCGGTCTTCAGAATTGCAAACTAAGCGAATGCAATGCACAAATCTAATCAGTCATGCACTATACAGTCTAATCAACTAAGTGAAGATTAAACACCGATTAGGCAACTAAGCGTATACCTAATCGCAAGCACACAATAGAGTAAATATTGAGCTAAATCAGAGCAGCAACATTACAATTAAAGTGCAGAAGTCTTATGAAAACAAAGTAATCTTATTAACGACCAACCCGCTAACCTAAGCTAACATCACAATTAAATGAAATAAAACTTGCGTGACCCACTTAAAAAGTAATTGACCACAAACACATCTTATGTTGTTAAAATGCAACGACGAATACAATTTAAACACCAAGCAGCAGAAATAAAATTCCATTCAAACTTTGGTAAACAACTAGAATTGCAAAGATAAATCATCATTTAATGCTAGTAAATTTTCAACCATGAACTAATAATAAAAAAAATAAAATTCATCAAAGATCAACACTTAAAATAAAAGTCGTGAACAATTAAACCATGCAGCCATGCGCTTCCCTAATTTAATATTAAAAGAAAAGAAATGTGCATTGGAATAAAGAAAAGAAATGTGCTTGGAATAAATAAACCGTAACAGCAAAGAAATGAAAAGGAACGTGCTTCTCTTCATTCTCCGTGAAGCTGCTCCCATGAATTAGCACATCTCCAACAAAGTGCTTTTCTCCAAAAGAAAGGTATTAAGCAATCACCATGCATGCTGCACCATTGCCAAAAGAAAAGTTGCTTCTTTTTAAAAAGAAATTAAACCTAAAACATCCCATCCTTTCTCTTAAAACGCTGCAGACCTACTCTCCATCAAATCACATTTTCTTCATTCATCAAAAGAGAAGTTGCTAATATCCAGGCTATGACCCACTTCTCGGTTTAAGCTTCCAATAAAAAACTAAAGTCCTTTGAGGAATACATGGCAGCACCCACCAACTTTCACCTAATCCTCTTCAATCACAAAGACATATTCGGTGCAACCAGCAAAGAAAATCAGCCTATGTGATACTAATTAAGAAGAAAAAGATGCTCCTTCAAATATTAAATATGACTTGACCAAATGAAAGAGAACAACTTTCAATTCAGCTATATCCAATCTTAAACCGTGACTACTCAAAATCTGCCAAGAGAAAAAATGAGCCTCCCAAAATCTATTGCTCCGTTCCAGCCAAGCTATGAAAAAACGTTCCAGCAAAGTGTGAATTTTTTTTTGAAAGTGGCGGCTCCTTCCAAAGAAACCAAACAACGTTCTAGCAAAAAATCAAATGCCAATGATCGTGTGTGTAGCTTGCTATAAAGGAAAATCAATTGCTTTTTTTTTCAAAATCACCGTCTCTCTATGCTAAAGGAAAGAATGTAAATAGATAAATTAAATGGGTGGTGTCCAATCCGCAAGCAGCTGCTTGTGCTGTAGCACACGAATCACCGTTTCAATCTACAAAAGCAAAGAAAGCATAAACGTTCTAGCCCCCTAGCAAATGATGAGAATGAAAATAAAATGTTCTTCATTCAACCAAAATCCAACAATGCAAATAAAAGCTCCATGGGAAAAGAAAATGTTCAAAGCCAAGTGGAGCCCTCCAAAATCTGCCGAGAGGGAGCTCTCTCAATTGTGTGACGGCTGTACACTAAGAGGCCAAGTGTTACCTCTAACATTGGTGGGGTCTACCCTAAAATAAAAGGAAACCCTAGGGTGACAAGTGTCCTATTTTTTTTTACAATTGGGCTTAACCTATTCTACCAAAATTAGCCCAAATAACAAAATTTGGTTTAAAAAGCCTAATCTACTAAATTAAAATTTGATTAATTCTAAAATGTGTTTGTGGAGAGTCTTCAATTGTTTGGTGCCCTTCCAAAAGTCCCAATGTGTAATTCCAAAATTTCCCTGAAATAATAATAGGAATAATTAAGCTCAAATAATTCAAATTAATTAAAATAAGAATTATTGGTCTAATTAAGCCCATATGGTGAAAATGACACAATAATTAAGAAATAAGCACAATTCATCAACACAATTCGGTGCGAAAAGCTAAGTAAATGGTATAAAATATGGATTCATCAGTGTGCATACAAATCATTTGTACTAAGCTTGTTACTAATATAATTAATAAAGACTTAGTGAAAATATCTGTTTTTGTACTCGAGTGATACCAAATTATTAATGATTTGTGAAGACAATATAGAAGATGTAATACAAACCCAGAAAACGCCCCTTGAGCAACAAATTTGGGAGGTTGCTCCATATAAATTTCTTCTTGCAAATCATTGTTAAGGAATGCATTGGTGACATCTAGTTGATAAAAAGTGTGAATAATAGAAGTCGACAAACAACTAACAATAGTTGTGGAGAATAATATTGGACAACAATGGACTATGCGAAACTTCAATTATGATGACTTCGACAAAGAATACCATTAGTACAGTATGACAACCAATAGTGTGGACAACGAAAAATTGTAGGGACTAGATTGCCATTAGTAACGGATGGTGGCCTTTAGTGGCTAAACCTAATAGACTGCAAGGACTAGAATAGGCTACATAGAAACAGACTCTCCTTCATAGCAAACAACAAAAATGACGACGCCATGATGACAGACAGTGAAGGTAGAAGATCTAGCTCTTCAAAAGAATGGTCTCCTTTATTCATCAAAGTACCTAGAAACAGACTCCACCCACGGGAAACGTCGTTGGATAGAGACAATGGACAGTGGACGACAATGAAAATGACACTCTGAAATTAGAAAAGCATGAATGAGGTACTCAAACATAGGTGTTGAAGGACAAAATTCTTATGGCATTCAATCGACCAAGATGATCTAAACCGTGTGGTCATTGGTCAAAACTAGAACTTTGATAGTGGCACGTAGTGAAGGTAGACAGTACCACTACTAACAGTGGCGACAATTTTCTTTTCTTAAAAGAACCTAACTTTAGATACCATGTTAAGAAGTTGACTTTAAGCCTTACTAAACCCCACAAAATCGACTTATAAGGTAGGGTTTGCACCCACTTAAATAGTTTAAATTAACTTTCTCTAGTCAATTTGGGACTGTCAACACACCTCCTCACGCCGAGGTATATACATCTCGTGCCTGAAACTAAACATTAATGGTTGAACTAGTGGAAAAACGTTGTTTAACGTCACCCCTTAGACATCGGTTAGAGGTCACACCGATGTAAATTAATGACCGGTGGCAAGTTCGTAAATAAGTCAGGCCCATGGATGTCTGGTAGGTGGATAGCTGACGTCTATAATATCATAGACGTTGGTGCCACTTCAGCCTAACATCTATAGGTCTTCCAGGTACGTGAATAGCCGCCATATAGACGTCACACCCCTCCACAGCGACGTCTATAGTTGAATATAGACGTAAGTTACATCCACACAAATGTCTATAACCTGACAGGTAGGTGGATGTAATTAATTATACGTTGTATAGATGTCGGTGTCCCTTCCTAACGGACTTCTATAGTCTGACAGTTAGGTGAAATGTAAATATTGTCGCCTTATAGACGTCGGTACCCCATCTAACGGACGTCTATAGGACTGGCAGGTAGCTGAAGAGTTGAATCACACGTCAGTGCCCCATCTAACCGACGTCTATAATCGGCGCCAATATTAAGTTTTAAACTTAAAGACGTCAAATTAGTGAGGGCACCGACGTCTATAACATTATAGACGTCGGTGTCCATGTAAACCGACATCTTTAAGCACTTATACTGCAAACACGAACCTACGAGCAGTTACACTATTCATCGTGTTCTTCGTGCACTTGTTCTCTGTTGCGGCAATCATTTCCAGGTTAGATTTCAATGTTTTGGACCGTTTAAATTTAGTTTTACTCCGATTAAATTAGCCTTTGATGAAAAATCTTTCATTAGAACTGATTAAAATTACATTCCGTTGCATTTTGTTGCTGTTTATGGTGTCTTGTTCGGCTATGTTTTTTAGCAGTTTTGGACTGTGTTGTAGACTGTTTTTGGCCGTGCACTCCTTCATTACCTCAGTTGTTAATTTAATCTGCTAAAATGGTTAGCTTTTTTGATGAAAACTAAATTTTTAGGGATGTAATTGGGTTTTGTGTATGCATGTTATTGGCTTTTGTGTATGCATGTTATTGGCTTTTGTGTATGCATGTTATTGGCTTTTGTGTATCCATGTTATTGGCTTTTGTGAATATGCATTTTATTGGCTTTTTTGTATGATTTCATATTTGCTTTTAGGTATGCATGTCTTATTGGCTTTTTAGTATATGCATGTCATGAAGTTTAATTGTATTATTATAATTGGATTGTTCGATTGTTAACTACTATCAAATCACTCAGTGAAACTTAGTTTCCGTTTGAAATTTAACACAAACGATTAATCTTCTAATGTATTAAATTTTGAATTATTCGATTGGACAGTTTGGGAAAATTATTTTTCATAAATTTGCTATAACATGTACGTTGGAGTTTATGCATAAGAATGGTGAAATTTCGGCTCATTATTTGTGTTGTTCTCTGGATGCATATTTGATTGTGGTCATCAATGACTACTCCCATTTTGTGTATTTCAGAGACCAATGCGAAATGCTGCCGAAATTTTACCAAATTTATTATATAAACTTCTTTGCACATGTCTTAGCAATTTATGAAAAAAAAAATTTCTGAAATAGGAAAGGGCCTATCCTTGTAGTTAAAAAATTGAAACTGATGAAGTATGTTACGAACATAGTATGGATCGGAGCTGGATGAATGCACGTCGCATCTATGAAGAATATGAGAAAGGTGTTTCGGTGTTCTTGCAATATGTTAAACAAAATGCAAAGTCTGTGAACGGGACATATTTCTATCCTTGTGTTTGTTGTGTTAATCAAATACGACAAGACTTAGGCAATTTGCATGACCATCTATTCATGTTCGGCATAATGAGAACTTATACCGTTTGGACTTGGTACCTGTACCCACTCCAGAAGTTCAATTTGCGGGGAAGGCCATAGGAAGTTTTTTAGCCTGGCCTAGAGCATTGATTGTCACACACATTGCTACACAACAGGTATAATATTTTTATCATTACTAATTTTATAGTTTCATTTAAAAATATTTTTTCATAACTTTGGAAATGTTATCTTCAGTTCACACGTCCCCAAAAGCAGCCGATTCATGAGGCACTAATACCTGAATATGATGATGATGACATGGCTGAAGCGGAGGATGATCCAATAGCAAAACTAATATCAAGAATTCCTAAGTTCAACAAAGGATCAATACAAATATACTGGGATTTAAGACTATTTGGTATCCCCTCAAATGCCACTATATATCACATTCAATGATGTATCCGAGATCATTGCGGGAGTCAAGATGTTGAATATTTCCATTATTCAACTATGGTGCATGTAAGATAGTTAATTTTGTCTACCATAATAGTTTTATTTAGATTACTAGTTTGTAACAGCTTAATTTTGTTGTTATAGGTACATGGACACAACCATTGTAGACCAAGGTCGGTCTTCCGTTTACGGATTTGTTGATCCTCGGACCATTCAACGTTCTGGTAACATAGTTGAAACCAAACAAAACTATTTGCAAACATGGATGGCTGAGTCAAATAGAGACGTATACCTTGTGTCATACATTGATGGGTATGTGTTGTTTTATGTAAAAGGTAATTAAAGTTTACTTAATTAGTTTACTAACTATTTATGATGTTCCTAACAGGGCTCACTGGCAACAGTTGGTCCTCACTCCCAAAAAATCAACAGTAGTATTCTTATGTTCGCTACAAAGGAAGATGAAAAATGACTTGAGAAACATGTTTCAAGGGTAAGTGTTTCACCAAAAATGACTTTTAAATTCATGTGGGCCTTAATTTTTTATGATTTGATACTTATATTACTACTACTTTGTGTTTTAATGTAAATAGAGTAATGGGTAAATCTCGAGGTCAGCTAAATCAAGTCTTGTATCCAAAGGTTTGGTGCATTTATAGTTTTAATTCATTTACTATGTTATTCAATGATCTTAAATCTTGACTATATTGAGTTTTTCATTTTAGTGTAACAAGCACTAGGATTCATGGGAATATGGGTACTATGTGATGTCTTAGATTAAAACCATCATTCGAGCTGGCATTACACAGGAGTGGAATGAGGTAATAATCATGCTTACTTTGAAAACATCACAAATCAATTAATACTTTTCTTTGAACATATATCAAACCATAATCAATATTTCTTAATAGTGCAACACTTCAACAATTTATCTCCTTTACCCGAAGACACCATAAAGCAGCTAAGGCAGGAGTGGACAACTTATCTTCTGCAAAAGTGGAACTAGCAAGACTTATATTTGTTGTTGAACATTACTTAGGTTTAGTTTAAGTTTATAATTTCATATTTTTTATCTTTGATTGAATTATATCTATTTATTGCTCAAACTCAAATATGTATTATAAAGAATTGTTCTGGGAAATTTTTCTGATTTTCAGGTGTGGTTTTATTCAAAAATTAAAATATCATTTTTTTAAAAAAAAAATACCCAGCAGACGTCAGTTAATGCAAAACCGACGTCTACAGACGTCTGTCAGTGAACAAATCGACGTCAAATAAGTTACAGTAGACAAAACGTTCCAGGGCCTATAGACGTCTAGTATGTTCACGACAGACGTCTATATAAACGTCTTTTGTATATATCACCGACGTCTAATAGACGTCGGCTATGTACACAACCGATGTCTATATAGACGTCGATGATAACCTGACCGATGTATAATTAACGTCACCCGAATAGACGTCGGTTCCATTTGTGACGTTAAAAGCCCAAAATAACCGACGTTAAACAATGTTTTTCCACTAGTGGTGGTGCAATATCGACCCTATAGCGGGTGGAGCAATATGCTTAACAAATAATAAATCTCACTAGGAGAGGCTCTAACCATGCCTTTGATACCATGTTGAATATAGTAAAAACTATGTATGAGATTAATCTCCCTTGTATTAAATATACACATAAGGTACTATCTATATTTATAATAGAAGAGATATGGGTTAAACACAAAATACAAATAAAGAATAATAACAAACTAACGAAAGATAAAAGATAAAGATGAAAGATAAACATAAGATATCTATCTAAAATATAATATATCTAACAATATTAATTAATAATAAAAATAAATAAACATTATTATTATTGTGGTATATACTTTGTATATACCTGACGAAATAAATATAATGAATAATGCAACCCAACTAGGCTCAATATATTCACTATCCTAACATGGTTATAATATATTATAAGCATATTTATTAGTGTAAATATTCATATATTAACTGTATATCTGGTCAAATCACTAGTGCAAAAACGCTGTTTAACGTCACCCATAAGACGTCGGTTGGAGGGTAGCCCGACGTATATTAGCGGATGGTGGCATTACCGTAAATAAGTTGGGAAACACAACGTCGGTTTATAGAGCAAACGACGTCTATTATATAGTAGACGTCTGCTCTGCCCTAAACCGACGTCCAAGGGCCTGGAAGACAGTCTTTTCTGCCCCATTGACTCCGGTTGTGATAGGGGCTGACGTCTACATGATTCCCAGACGTCTATGTGCCTGTAATTAATGCAATTCATGAAACTCGCAGGCATTTCGACGTCCAGTATCAGGGCGCCAACGTCTAAAATGTTGTAGACGTTGGCGCCCCAGGACAGTCGTCGTCTACTTCCCTGATAGGAAATCAAACGTCAATCCGATCAGCGTCATAGACGTCGGTGCCCCTTGCCTCCGACGTCTAAGAGGCAGATTAAAAGTTTTCTTCAACGTCATATTAGTAATATAACTGACGTCTAATGTCATTATAGACGTCGGTTTCAGCATCAACCGACTCCTCATTTCATGTTAAATAAACTGCAGACTCGGAGGAGTTTCACGGCATTGCAGTTTCGCCTCGCAGACTCGCAGTTTCGCCTCATTTAATCGTCTTCCTGCTCTGCTTTTTCTCTCTTGCGCCATTGCATTCCAGTTTCTGATAACATCATCGTCTTCCTCCTCTCCTTTTTCTCTCTTGCGACATTGCATTCCAAGTGCGTGTTTTCTTATTTAAACAATTTAAACTTTTTTTAGACCGATTATATTAGTCTTCTCGTTCAACTGATTAAAATTTGTTTTCCTTGTGTTGTGTTTTAGTGTAGTTTTGTTCCTCTCTTGGGGTAACGCAGTACCACATTCTTCCTTTGCTAGCTGCCTCCTAGAAAAAGCGGCGTCTTTTGGATTTCCCATGGCGTTTCGACCCAAAAACGACCCTGGGTCGTTGCCTAGTTATTGTTTAACTGTAATTTTTCCCTCTTGTGGTTGAAAATGGAACTAAGCAAAGACCCAGGTTCGGTTTTGGGTTGAAATGTCATGAGAAATTCAAAAGACGCAAGCTTTTTTTCGGGGGAAACTAGCAAAGAAAGAGTGTGCTACTGGGCTATCCAAAGACAGGAACAAAACTGCACTAAAACACAACAACTATATTAGACGTCGGTTACTGCGTGCACTGACGTCTATAATGACATTAGACGTCGGTTAGTAACATGTTCGAAGTCTGTATGTGCTCTTAGACGTCAGTTATTGCTTCATCCGACGTCTATATATTGCCTTTAGCCGTCGGGTTACGCCTGCACCAACGTTTAGTGACGTAGGACATGGCACTAACTGACGTCTGTATAGACGACTGCTATATGGATGTTTGACGTCCCATTAACGTCACCGGTATTGACGTCGGTTGTGAAGAAGACGTTAAAAGCCCAAAATAACTGACGTTAAACAGTGTTTTTTCACTAGTGAATCTCAATAGCCTTATATCATAATATTCTTTAATTCTCTCTCTATATATATATATTAAAACATTTACGGTGTCACTAATTATCATATATTCGACAAGTTATTATATTTGTCGATATTACTTAATATATTATTTTGATATTAGTTTTATTACATGAGTCAGGGGGTTCCACAAACCCTACATACACATAATATTTGACCAAGAAATACATATTCACTTGTACTCATTCTTTCTTATTCAAAAAGTCTAAAATTTCTTATTGATTTGCACGTAAATCTCTTTTTATACGCCAACTTTAAAGAGTACACATTAGTATTAACTAAAATCTTGTCATCATTCCTAAGGTCATGTTCAATATGCCTGTAAAAACATATTTAAAAATAATATTATTTTTAAATTAAGAGATTTTGGGATAGTGCATATTATTAGAATGTGTGGTGGTAGTGATAAATTAAGAAAAGAAAAGTCGAGTGATTGGTTGTAGATGGAGTAAACCTGGAAGTGCATTGTTGGGACATGGGATGTCTAAGGTGCAAAGGGGTATCGATACCTCTGCATTAAATCAATGTCACCTTCTATATTCTTCATTTCTTGTTTCTCTAAGACAAAAGGGACAAGCCAATTCAATGGCCTAAGGGGCCATGCCATGGGCCCAGGTTTGCTCCTCCCTCCTCTGCCGGGCCCCATGTGGGCTCACCCCCTCATTGCTTCCCACTGTTATCTGCACCCTCACCTGGTCCCTCATCCTCCAAATTAAGACTCTCTTCTGTGTATGGGACTCATAAACAACCTAATAGCTACAAGATAATCTCCTGTCCTTATCCATTCCCCAACAACACAGACACCAAGAAACACATCTCTTTCCTTTAAGATTACTACTTCCAGTTCTCGGTCTCTCACCTCCTAATACAAATTATCACTCAATTTTCTTTTCTAAATTTCAATTTTTAAATCTTACACATTCAACATTTTGAATTTAAGATCAAGTCATTAATAATATTAATCACATGCACATAAAGATTGATTAATTGCATAGATAAGCAATAATGTCACGTAAAATACTTTGATGAATTATGATACCATATATAGTTTAACTTAATTCTATCATTAATAATCCTAGATATTCTGATATCCTTTTTTGATTGAAATTAGAGGCGTTTGCACAGAAATTAACTCTATTCAAAATAATTAAGAATTTGTTTGAATAAAGTTCTAATAAATACTTGTAGAAAAATATAATAAAAATAAATAAATAAATAAATATTCTTTTTATGTTAAAATACTTAACATAAATAATGAGTCTAGCTAAACAGAGTTTAGTAAGATGCTTAGATTATTGTGAATCTAGTCATATGTGGTCAATTCTTCACTTACAGATAGGATACAAATATATTATTTTAAACAGTATAATAAAACTTCTACTAATTAATTTATAAATAAGTTCGTTTTCATTTTAATAGAAATTCTTATAAAAAAATTTATTCAAACATATTTTAACAAAACTCTTTCCTAATATATTTATGACAGCATATTTGGACTCAAATAACTCAAATATTTGAATACATTGTATTGGACTCAAATAATTCAAATATTTGAATACATTGTAGGAAGAAAATGGGCTCATTTATTTGTTACATTTTTTGTATTAATTGGGTGTTTGTAAAGAATCTCTATCTGTCTTTATAGGTCTTTGTTGTTTTTTAGCTAATCTCAGTCCAAGTTGAAGCAGCCGGAGACACATCCCTGAGATGTTTTCTGTCGTCTTTGGGATGTTTCTGGCAATTTAATGAGTGGTTGACGTCCTCTACGTCCACTCCCCTCTTTATAATGTATAATTGATGTTAATCATGAATCTAAGCACTGTTAAGTTTTAATCACTGTTTTTATTGGTTGGGGGAAAGTTGTGGTGTCAATGTCACAGCTACATCCAAATTTTAGCAAAATCAATACGTAACTGGATTTATATAAGGCATACCCGACAAACCATGTATCCGACAATTTAGTTATAGCTTTATATCCTTAATGCTGGATCAATATCTTCCCAATAAGCCTTATTTATTTGACAGATTAGATAACAAGATACACATATCATCATATTTTACAAAATACAATAAGAAATCTTAAATCATATCCCAATCACAAATCTAACTCATCATTACCATATAGGACCAAGATTAATCGGACAATATATGTGCGCCTTCTTACCTGGTAACTTGTTATCATTACCATTTAAAGGGGGTTTTGTAGATTTACTAGTACATCTCAGGATTAGACCTGCAGTCATGTTAATCCCACTCAAGCTTTGTAATAACCCATGATAAGACCGCATATTCAGTTTTTTTAATCATGTTTTGTGATTGGACCAGAGGCATAGATGTCCATATTGCATCTATAGAATATTACAAGATTAAGAGAAAAGATAAATGTGGTGAATATCATGGTTTAAATGGAAGAAGACTAATCATGATTTAAATGGAAGAAGGCTAATGTGTTATATTTTATTTTGTTCTTAAGTAATTAGTTTCTTTAAATAATGGTATAATATTTTGTAAAATTCGTTCACCAAATTATGTTGGGTTAATAAATTAATGAGTTTTAGTTTAGTTTTTTTCAAGTTCTAATAAAAGTTTAATTGGTCATTTAGTCATTGGCCTTTGAAAGATCAAACGGGGAGGGAGAGGGAGAGGGGTTTGAATAGTGTTTCTTAAAACTTTTTTACAAAACAATGCTTGTCAATTATAATAAGAGTTAGACGGTCTGCTATAGACGTTAGATGATTGTGATTTTAATAAAGCGTTTTAAGAACACATTACAAATAAAGGAGATGATAACACAAATATTTTTATATTGGTTCACTCAACCTAAGCTACGTCTACTCTCCCTCAAGATCTCTTGAGAGGTTCCCCTAATCTTATCTAAGATTACAACTAAGTACCAACCACTCCTAGTATACACGAGTATTCTCACCACTCCTGGTCCCCTAGTCAATTTTGACTACTCCAAGTTTAACCACTCCTAGTATCCAAGTATTCTAACCACTCTTAGTACTAACCCTATAGTTAATCCTGACAAGTCCGAGTTTACTTACTTCTGGTTTTCAAGTATTATAACAACTCTTGGTGTACACTGAGTATTGTCAACAACTCCTGGCTCTCTAGTCAATCCTGACTAGTCCATATAACTCAATACAAGTTTTTCAATATAAACACAATCAATGTTTGATTACAAATACAAAGATGAGTAACTCTCAGAGAGAGGATCAATATAATACAATTTGTGAGCATATGAGGTTCTTCCTTTTAGGTTGCAGAGCATCAAACGATATATGCTTTGAGGTAGAGTAGAGCTAATATTTAATGATCTTTCTTATGCATGGTTCTCTCTCTCACTCTCATTTTCTCTCTTCTATTTTCACCTTCTTCAACTTCAACAACTTCTTCTCTTAAGTGGATCTTCTTTATATAACTGTCTTAAGAAATGACCATTGGACACATAGTTGAATTTTGGGTAGACTTCATAGCCCTTTTAGGTAGCTGGTCAGACTCGGGTCTATGCTGTAATGTGACAATGCATTATCAGTGTTTTCTTTCAAATGTAGCTTGTATGGCCTTTTAGTGCAAAAGCTTGAGGAAACATTCTAAGAATATCTTCTTATCACACAACATTTTTTTGTCCTTTGTTCAAAGCTTCTGAATAAGCTTTATGATAACGGTTGAAAAACCGTTATTTTCATATGTTGTTTTGGACTAAATTACACCCTTTACTACTTAGAATGAGCTTAGAATCAAGTAAAACTTAATAAATGAGTCAGTTGAGAGTCAAAAGCTGTTTTTAGCGATATTATACTTGTTTTGCATTGTTTTGCAGCAAAATATGAGGAGAGTGAAGATTGGGGATGAAAATGAAGGTCTTAGACTCAAGGAAAATGAAGAAAATTGAAGAAAAGAAGAGTCTAGGAACCGCCCGGCAGCAGACCCCTAACGACGGGCGGTCCGACGGAAGGAGAAGACATCAACAGAGGACGCCGGGCGGCAGACCCCTGACGTCGAGCGGTTTTCGGCACAAGGGAAACCGTCGGGCGGTAGACTCCTACCGCCGGGCGGTGGCGCGATTTAGGGTGAACCGTCGGGCGGCAAAGTGTGACGTCGGGCGGTTGTCAGATGGGCTTGGGCCTGTTTTCTATTGCGCTCCTCAGTTATAAATAGCCCTGTTGCAATTTCTTATTCATTCTTTTGACAGAAGAGGGCGGCCAGACCTACTTTTCACGCTCTGAAGAGGATCTTTTGGATGTGTAGGCTCCTTTTCATGTTTTCTAGGGTTTGTTTTCCATATCTTCCATTATTTTCATCTTGGTTCACCATGACAATGGTGAACTAAACCCTTTTGTTGTTGGGGGAACAATGTAATCTTTTGATACTCTCTTTTATTTAAACTCTTGTTTAATTATATGATTTTCATATGCGTTTATTATCAATTGTTGGGTTCTCATCTGTGCTTAAAGCTTTTATCGTTTAACTCATTCGGTAACTGTTATTTGCCTTTATTGATACGGGGATGTACAGTAATGTCATGAACTGGTGAGTAATTCCTTGGTTAAGCAATACCACCTAGGAATAGGGGGGTAGGACGACCAATTGTTTTTGCTTCTGTTTGTAATGCGTTGCTAGTTACTAGGGGAGACTAGGGATAGCAAGCTGGTAATTAGTAATAGGCCCTTTTCGCCGAGGAATCGGGTTAAGGGGAGGCCAAGAAAGTTTGCATAACAATTAGATAATAAAGCAATTTAAACAAGAGGAGTAAATACGAGAGAGAGGATTAGATGAAATTGTAAACCCCCAACAACTCCATTCATTCATACTCTTTTCTAGTCAATTGAATCAACCTCATTGCATGTTTATTTTCTGCTCTTGCATCCACAACAATTATTAATTTTTCTTTCATAAGTCTTACGATTTTGATTCACACGAACGATAAGGCCTTTCGAGTCTCATGGGAAGAACGATAATGGGTTATACCATTTATATTACTTGAAACGATATGGTACACTTGTCATCCCGTTAACAAGTTTTTGGCGCCGCTGCCGGGGACTCGAGGTTTAACCTTTTCAAGTAGTGTGAATTGATTGAATTTGACTTGATTTTTCATGTTTGTTTTATTTTTGTTCTAATAAATGTTCTCTAGGGTTTTGTGCCTAACATTTGCAGGATGCAGTTTGGACAAGAATTTGATTATATGGGCACTCAATTGTATCAAAATAATTTCAATCACTGGTGGGAACCTCACTCATACATGGATCAAAATAAAAAAGGGCAAAAATCCTCTTTAAGAAAAGAAACATTGTGGGAAGCTGAACAACGTTTACAGGATGAAAAAATCTCTTGTGCATTAAGATCTCTGGGCATTATTGGGGTTAATACTGAAATTGACCCTAGAGAAGAATGTCAATCTACTATCTTTGAGGATGATAAGGTTATTGATGGAGAAAAGATAGATGAAGATGAGATAACAAATGCATTGATTTCTCTGGGCATTATTAGGGATAATACTGAAATTAATCGTAGAGAAGAATGTCAATCTACTATCTTTGAGGATGACAAGGTTATTGATGAAGAGAAGATAGAGGAAGATGAGATAACAAAAGCATTGATATCTCTGGGTATTATTAGGGGTAACACTAAAGTTGACCCTAAAGAGGAATATCAAGTAACTATCTTTGAAAGATAAGTTGAGCGAGGGAGAGAAAAATGAGGAGAAAGAAGAAGTGGTTGAAAGAAGAAAAAAAAAAGGGAAAGCATGGAAAAATAAAAAGAGAAAGTTGAAGGAGAAGATTGAGAAAAAAAGGAAGAGGGGAAAGAAGAAAAGATTATATTCAAAACCTCTTCCTCATCAAAAGAAATATCATGGGAATGAAAAGAACACTAGTGCAAAAATGCTATTTAACGTCACCCCTTAGACGTCGGTTAAGGGTAAGCACGACGTATATTGATGACCGGTGGCATTTTCGTAAATAAGTTGGCCATATAGACGTCAGTTAGAAGGTGCCCTGACGTTTATAATATTTTAGATGTCGGGGCCCCTCCTAACTAACGTCTATATGTCTGACAGGTGGATGAAAAGTCATTTCTTTCAGTCACTTTTTAACTCCATTTAGACATCTGATCCCGCCACTCCGACTTCTAAAGCACTTTAGACGTCTGTTATTCTGGGAACCGACGTCTAAACCCTAATCCAAAAATTTCAAAAGTCACTTTTTGACTCCATTTAGACGTCTGATCCCGTCACTCCGACTTCTAAAGCACTTTAGAGGTCTGTGGTAAAGGGAACCGACGTCTAAATGTCTGCATTAAAATACTGCGAACGCGAGGCAGTAGTTACGCGCAGTCATTGTTCATCATCTTTCTCGCGTTTCCTCTACACATGCTACATTTTTCAGGTTCGTTTTCTTACTTTTGCACCGTTTAAAATTAATTTTACTCCGATTACATTACTCTTTGATGAATTATTTTTCATTTGAACCAATTAAAATGCATTTTCATTGAGTTTTTGTGCAGTTTTACTCATATCCTTAGGCAGTGTTCTTGGATGGCGGTTTCTTGCAATTTGCACTGCTTCAATTGCCTCCACTACATTATTAAAACTGTCCAATATAAAATAAGAACATACAATCCATTCTCTTTAACTAAAATAGAAAGTTGTAAACTCGGATCACCATGACCTAGGAGCAACTCGAGAGGCCTCAAGCGGAGAAAGATCCTATCAAATACGACGACATTTTAGACGTCTGATCTATAAAGTCCGACGTCTATATAGACGTCTGACCTATAGGGTTTGACGTATCATTTAACGTCACTCGAATAGACGTTGGTTCGTGATCTGACGTTAAAAACCCGAAATAACTGACATTAAACAGCGGTTTTCAACTAGTGGAAGTTTAAGTGCTTTATTGAAATCTTCAAGAAATTGGAGATCAAAGTTCCTATGATTGAAACATGGAAATAAGTGCTTGGTGTTCTTAATTTTCTGAAGAAATTCAGCAGGAAGAAGAAAAAGAAAAGAATATCAAGCAAGAAGCAATTCAACACTTACTGATCGGTGCTTGTTGGGGCCATCCCAATTGTTGTAAAGTATTTTGTTTATTTTCTGTAGTTAGGTTTATTTAAATTTTTATTTGTAAATAGTTGTTTATTTGAACAATCTTTGAGTAGCATCTTTTGAGGGATGCTAACTTTTAGGTATCTACTGAAGTATACCAGGAAGGTACAACTACTGATGGGTGTTGGTAAGGTCTGCATTCACTGATGAGTGTTGAATAGGTTTGGGGTCAGGCTCGTGACATTAAACAAGCGCTACCTGGGAGGCAGCCCAATTATTTCTTTGTTGGTTTGTTGTTTATTTGTTTTCAAACTCTGTCTATAGTGCATTATTGGTTTGCATGTACATCTTAGTGGGGAAAGTTTTGTAAGTGAAAAATTGAAGGCAAAAATCAGGTGCTACAGGAAAGAACCACGCAAAAAGAAATTCAAAAGAAGGAGAAGAAAATACCACTCACCGCCGAGCGGTGACGGCGAGAAACCCAAACCGAGCCCTTTAAAGCTGGGTGGTTTTGGGTGTTCGACTCTTTATTCTTCTTCTTTGCATTTCACTCAGCGGTCTTCTTGGAGTGTAGCACCCAATTTGAACCTTCACAAGGATTCCCAAAGAGTTTTCCCACATTTTCATACCACCCACTCACAAAAACCTGTTTTCTTGTTTAAAATTTGGGGGTTTTTGGTGAGAATTGTGCATTAGGAGGTCTTTCATCATCAATTGAAGAAATTTCTGCAAGCATTTCATATCTCCTCTCAAGTAAGTTGTGCGATTTCATCTCTAGTTTCTAATTTTCGGATTTGATGAAGAACATGCTTAGGAACATGACAAATTTGGGTTTTCAATTTCTTTGCATGAATTGTTTGATTAGGAACTGTTTTGGTCAATTAAGATGCTTGAATCTTGTCTACATAGATGAAATTAGTGTTTAAATGGGGATCAGGGCTGTTTAAAGCAAGATTAAGAGAACTCTCGTCGCACCGCCGGGCGGTATTGTTCACCGCCGGGTGGTATTGTTATTGATGCATACCGCCAGGCGGTCATTTTTTACGCCGGGCGGTACGCTGCAAATTTTTGTGAAATGCTTGATTTTGATGCAGGACACGGAGGGAAACCTGTTTCATCCTCATTGTTGAACTGTGTCTGATCTAAAACTGTATGATGATGTATTAACCACTAATGATGGATTCCTATGGTATGTTGTGCATTATATTTTATGCAGGAATGGCATCAGCATCAAGAAGGGGGGGGAGTACTGACAACAAGAGGAAGGAGCCTGAAAGACCAAGAGGGTTTGATTCTCAGAGATTCCTTTCTAGGCACCATGAGGAGCACTTTGCAACTATGCAGGAAAGGAGATTGTTGATGGAGAGGAAGGTTGCCTTCATCATGGATTCAACTCCTGAATTTGGAGCGGAGATTTTAAGGAGAGATTGGATGAGGCTGACAACTTACCCTGTACCAGCCAGTGTTGAGTTGGTGAAGGAATTTTACACCAACGCTATATCCAGAGGTGGAGTTGTAGCTGGAAGGTATAAAAGCTTTGTGAGGGGGCATGTTATTGAGTATGACCCTGACAGCATAAACAACTTTTTGGGCACGGCGTGGACAGAGGAGCAGTGCCATTATGCAGCTCGAGTTTGTTTGCTTGAAGAAACAACTGAGATTGAAAGGGTTTTGTGCCTCCATGGAAGGCAGTTTTAGACAAACTATAGTGGAGCGCGGGTCAACATTAGGAGGTTAGACTTGTCACCTTTGGCAAGATATCGGATAGCCTTCACTCATGCCAACATCCAGCTGATGGGGTGTCGCAACCCACACAAATTTGATGTCCATAAATAATGCAGTATAGCTAGGAAGTGACTCCTAGGTCATCTCTCAAGGACCAATTTTGCGGTTCGGAATCGAGTCTTACACAAAGTGGGGGGGGGGGTTTGAAAGTTTGTAGTTGATGCGGTAAAATTAAAATTAAATCGCAGATGAAATTAAATTAAAACACAAATGTAAAAACGTAATTAAATTTAACCAAAAGGAAATTAAATGCAACAGAACATTTTACCATGCATTAAAATTAAATAAAAACAGTAAAAATTAAAAACAGTAAAACAGAAAATAAAATTATAGCAGTACAACAGTACAGAAAATAAAGGAATTCAAAAACAGAAATTAAATTAATACAGAAATAGTAAAAACAGAGAAACAGAAAAACAATAAATACAGAAAATAGTAAACAATAAAAACAGAAACAGTATTTTAAAATACTGAAACAGTACCAGAATTGTTACAACTTAATACAGAAAATAAAATTTAAGTGATGAAAATAAAATAACAGTAGAATAAAAACTTAACAAAAATTAAAATTGCAGGAAAAATAAATGGCAAGAAAAATTAAAGAAGAAGAATGACATGCTTATCCTTTTTGTAACTTCAGCAGCAGTGAACAAGAAAATGCAGAGAACGTGTTTTGCTTCTAATTGAAAAATTAACTTTCTTTCATTCACACCAAGAAACAATAAATAACTTTAAAGGCATTAACCAAAATAAAAGCGGACAATAAAAAAAATGAAGATTTGCAGTTGCTCTCTGAGTACCGAGAGAGGGAGCTCTCCCCTCCTCTCCCTCTGCCAAACTCCAAGCTGTTGGGTGGCTTTTATAGAAGAAAATTGGATGTGCGTGGGCCTTCTTTCCATTGACAATTGGGTGGTTGTTCACTAAAATCCAAAGGCGGCTGGAGGACGTCATTTTGCAAGACGTCATTTGCACTGTGAAGCATAGAAGCTACTGCATTAAGTTGGTGGGCCATGATTTGTTTCAGTCAAAACATGTTTCTCTCTACTGTCATGGACTGTATGAAGAACTAGCTGCCCCTTCTTGCTTAACGTGTTGCTTCTTCTCTTTTTTTTTTCGTGGCAGCTGCTTGCTAGTTGAATCAAACAAGGTGTTCCCCATTCAAGCAGCTGGACTGTGAAGTGCACTTCCATTCATGGCTGCTGGACGCTCCTCCCAAACAGCTGGGTGAAGAATGGAGCTTGCATGGATGTGATGCATGTGTTGCGGTCTGCACCAAGAAGCAAAGCAGCGTATTGTTGAATGCTTGGAGGAAAAACCGTGGAAGTGTTGCAGCCATGTGGACGCAGCTCTTCCCTTGAGCCGTGAGTTTTGCTGCTGGATGTATGAAGGTTGGATGGGAGCTGTTTCATGGTGCAGCAAGGAAAGCTTTGGTTGCAGCTGCTGCTGTGTGGAGTTGAAAGAAGTTGGACCGAGAGTTTTGCTGCAGTTGCAACCTGCCTTCACGTTACAATGTGGTGTTGCCATGTGATGTCCATGGCTTTCGAAAGAACGTGTTGGATGGAGATGATGGCTGCACCTTCTTGATGAGCTTGGAGCTGTACCGTGGTTGATGAAGGTGTTGCTCTTTGATGAAGAGTGCAGCTGGAACAGCTGCTTCACATGAGTTGCATGCAAAGTTGTGGAGTGTTGGACGTTTTAAGCTGGATCTAAATGAAGATGTGCTGCACTTGTGTGAAGGAATGTTGCAGCTCTTTTGCAGCAAAAACAATCACTTGCTTTCTTTAAAAGAAGACTTCACGTGTGGGTAGTGGTAAGAAGCAAGTTGTTGGATCAATTTGGACTTGACACACCACTCTCTTCATGCACATGGGCCGTGACTTTGCATTGTGGTAGCAGCTTTTTTTTTTTATTTTGCTGCATGTGAATTTGCTCCTCCCAAGCTTACTAATGTGAAGTTATGTCCTGCACTTTGCTTGTTCCACTTGAAAGTTCACTTCTCTTATTAAAATATATACATGTGGTTGGCATACCTTTCTCCAAGCAAATAAAAACAAATAATATTCTCACCTTTAACGTGTTTGCTTCATGCTACTTCCAAGTTGATTTTCCAAGCCATCACTTGCTTTTTATTAAGCATGGAACGTTAGATGCTTTGCCTTGCTTTGCATCCAATTTAATTATAAACTTAAAGAGGATTCATGTGCAAGTGGGGCCGTGATGTTTTCTTGCTTTTGATGGTGGGAGTTCTTTCTTCAAATGAAGACATGCACCAATTATTTCATAATTCACGTGCAGCAAAAATGGATGGCAACCATTGCCTTGCTTTATGCACTCCCAATTTTAAATTGTTGCACCCCCAAAGAATGAAAATGACCATAGTACCCTTCTTCTTATTGAAAATTTTAAATTGTTTGATGATGATCTGATGTGAATGAATATTGAGTTGTGTTGCATGTTGATATCCTGTGGAACAGATGTGTGATGAATTATGATTGTGGTCATGATGCTAAGCAGGGTGTATGAATGAATATGTGTGAGAAAGCATGTTGTGTGAGGTATTGAGCTCCACAGTTGTTGTTGTATGTATTGTTCACAGTAAAGCTTGAATGATATTGCTTTAATCTTGATGATTGATTGAATTGCATGTGAATGTCATATGATCAAGGCCATTTTTGAAAACCCTTCTTTAGCCAAATTTTCACCCAAAGTGCTTGAAATTTTATACCCTTTTTGAACCTTGGCCCTAAATAGAATGAAAACCCTTATGCTGAAACTATTTACTTTGAATTGGGTTAATGACTGTAAGTATATTCAAGGTTCAAGTTTGGGGTTGTGGGGAAAGTTTGAATGGCAAAAAGAAAGGCATTGAGCTCAAGTGTTGAGAATGAAAAATACATGAGAAAAAGAAAAATCATGAAAGATGAGCTCAATGTAAAAATAAAAGAAAAAGGGAAGAAGTTGAGGACAAGTGAGATTGGTTAAGAAAGAGAGTTAAACTTGAACCTTGAATGATAAATGAGCTCTCTTGATTCAAAGATTTTGTGATCCAGAAAAACCAATTTTTCTTGATAGCCCAGCCTCATTACAAGCCTTAGAAAATTCCTTTTGATGGCATTTGCATGTGATGATTTTGATTGTTTGAGATGAAAGGCAATTTTATTTCATGTGACTTGTGAGTAATTAAGAGTTGGAGTGCTACCCTAAACACTTGAGTGGTGAGAATTTATAAATTTCATGATTGCATCTTTGCCTAGTGGATTGATCATTCATAATATGTAAAATGTGTTGAGGAATGTGTTAGACAACTGAATTGAAAACATGCATGCATCTTGATTTGATTAGCACTGAAGATCTGAAATTAAGCAGTTCTCATCATGTACTTTAGGAATGTTGAATCTTTGGATAAAAGTGTAGAAAGGCAAGTTTTGTTTTGTTTACAGTTTTGTTTTGTTTTGCTTGAGGACAAGCAAATTTCTAAGTTTGGGGTTGTGATAACGGTTGAAAAACCGTTATTTTCATATGCTATTTTGGATAAATTACACCCTTTACTGCTTAGAATGAGCTTAAAATCAAGTAAAACTCAATAAATGAGTCAGTTGAGAGTCGCGAGTTGTTTTTAGCGATATTATGCTTGTTTTGCATTGTTTTGCAGCAAATATGACGAAAGTGAAGATTGGGGATGAAAATGAAGGTCTTAGACTCAAGGAAAATGAAGAAAATTGAAGAAAAGAAGAGTTTAGGAGCCGCCCGGCGGCAGACCCCTGACGTTGGGCGGTCCGACGGGAGGAGAAGACATCAGCAAAGGACGCCGGGCGGCAGACCCCTGACGCCTGGCAGTTTTGCGGCACAAGGGAAACCGCCGGGAAGCAAAGTGTGACGCCGGACGGTTGTTAGATGGGCTTGGTCCTGTTTTCTGTTGCGCTCCTCAGTTATAAATAGCCCTGTTGCGATTTCCTATTCATTCTTTTGACAGAAGAGGGCGGCCATACCTACTTTTCACTCTCTGGAGAGGATCTCTTGGATGTTTAGGCTCCTTTTCATCTTTTCTAGGGTTTGTTTTCCATATCTTCCATTATTTTCATCTTGGTTCACCATGACAATGGTGAACTAAACCCTTTTGTTGTTGGGTGAACAATGTAATCTTTTGATACTCTCTTTTACTGAAATTCTTGTTTAATTATATGATTTTCATATGCGTTTATTATCAATTGTTAAATTCTCATCTGTGCTTAAAGCTTTTATTTTTAAGTCATTCGGTAACTGTTATTTTCCTTTATTGATACGGGGATGTACAGTAATGTCATGAACTGGTAAGTAATTCCTTGGTTAAGCAATACCACCTAGGGATAGGGGGTAGGGACCAATTGTTTTTGCTTCTATTTGTAATGGGTTGCTAGTTACTAGGGGAGGCTAGGGATAGCAAGCCGGTAATTAGTAATAGGCCCTTTTCACCGAGGGATCGGGTTAAGGGGAGGCCAAGAAAGTTAGCATAACAATTACATATTACAGCAATTTAAAAAGAGGAGTAAATACGAGAGAGAGAGGATTAGATGAAATTGTAAACCCCCAACAACTCCATTCATTCATACTCTTTTCTAGTCAATTGAATCAACCTCATTGCGTGTTTATTTTCTGCTCTTGCATCCACAACAGTTGTTAATTTTTCTTTCACAATGATGAGTCGATATTTTATTGAATTCACTTAGTTTATTGTTCTGGAATTAATTAGGGAATTGTGTTTAATTGTCTGGTATTTTCCCGTTCTTCTAATTTTAATTAATTTGAATTTTTTGAGCTAATTATTTGCATTATTATTTTCAGGGAAAATTTTGGAAACACAATTTAGGACATTTGGAGGACACCAAATAAATTCAAGACTCTCAAATAAGACATTTTAAATTTTAGTTATATTGTAATTTAATTGTTTAGAATTTTCATACCAACTTTTGTAATTTGGTCCAATTTTTGGTAAAGTAACTAAGCCCAATAGTAAGAATGGGTGACTTGGAACCCTAAGGATTTTGGGTGGACCCCATCCTCACATTTGAGACACTTGGCCCTAGAAAAAAAGGCTACAGCCGTCACTTGCGAGGTGGCTTTTGTTTTAAGGTTGCTGCTGGAAAAACCAACGTCGGCTGAAACGTTCTTCTGTACGTGATGAGTCGATATTTCTTGAGGATAGTAATTCTGTTTGTTTCTTTCCTTGTCAGTCTTTATTGTCTATGTGTTGAGTCTGTGTCAATTCCCTGATGTCCGTTGAACTGTTCCCTGATTTGCGTCTTGATTTTGCCCAGGAGTGCAAAAGAGTAAGTGTGGTCTATTTTGATGAGTCGATATTTTATTGGTTTCACTTAGTTTCTTGTGCTAGAATTAATCAGGGAATTGTGCTTAATTGTCCGGTATTTTCCCGTTTTTCCTAATTATGCTTAATTTGACCGGAAATTCTAATTTTAATTAATTTGAATTTTCTGAGCTAATTATTTGCATTATTAATTGCAGGGAAAATTTTGGAAACACAATTTGGGACATTTGGAAGACACCAAATAAATTCAAGACTCTCAAATTTAGACATTTTAAATTTTAGTTGTATTGTAATTTAATTGTTAAAACTTTTTAGACAAACTCTTTGCATCTTAGGTCAATTTTGGAAAAATGTTGTTGGGCCCAATTTTATTAGACACTTGACACTTGGCAACCCTAGGGTTGGGTGGACCCCACCCTAAATTTTGAGACACATGGCCTTGGTTGAGGAGGGCAGCCGTCACATTGCAAAGACTCTCATTTTTTTTTCTCTCGGCAATTTTTGAGGCAGCTGCTGCCATTGTTCTTGGCATATTTTTTTCTTGGAAACCATGTCCTTGCATTTTGACCATGGATGAATAAAGAAACTCTACGCTGATTGCATTGCAGAGAAAGCGGCGGTGCTTACTAGTTGATATTAATTTTTTTTCTTTGATTAATGGCACAGTGCATGGTTCATGATGAGGAAATGCTGAATTCCATTCAATTTGGAAGATGTTCGGACAGCACATGCAGATTCATTTCAAGTGGCGCACATGACGATGACATATTTTTATTGGAGAGCTGCACAAGGTTTTGGTTTTATTAGAAGTTGTTGTAACATTGATGGAGAGCAAAAGTCAGCCGCTACAAGGGCTGAGATGCAGATTTTCTTGAATGCACATTGCTTACTTTTGAAGCTGTATTTTGATGAGGAGATGACATCTAGCATAGGAGGAAACGGTGATTTAATTTGAGTGAATATTTTGGCTTATTCAAATTAGCTTACTTGCTTTGTTTTTAGCTCACTTTGTTTAATGATTGCAAACTTAAATATTAATTACTTGAAAATGGATTCAGCTTTTATCATTTTACCTTATTTCTACTTTTCAAGCGTCTTTAACTTATTGTTTGAGTGATGAATTTCCTTTTCAGCTCTTTGATTTACTTGTTGCATTTTCATTTTATTTTACTGTGCATGTACCTAGTCAGTGAATGTTTTATTTCGGTATATTCATTCGCTTTCATATTATCTTTTCTGTTCGATTGTGTTAATTTAGTTGTGATGTTAGCTTAGTTTAGTCGAGTTGGTCATTAATAAAATTTCTTTGTTTCCTTGAGATTTCCGGAGTTTAATTGTCATAGTGCTGCTCTGATTCTGCTCAATATTTAATATGTTAAGTGCTTGCGATTAGGTATACGCTTAGTTGCCTACTCGGCGTTTAATCTTCACTTAGTCGATTAGACTGTATGGTGCATGACTGATTAGATTTGTGCATTGCATTCGCTTAGTTTGTAATTTTGAAGACCGAATTAGCCTTCGCTTAGTTGGCTTATTCGTGTCAGATTTGGATTAGACTAGTCTGTACTTGTCGTTAATCTGTGATTGGAAGCATGGTGATTGAGTTAGTGACCAACCGTTTTCACATTCCGTTTTTACATTTCGTTCCGCATTTTTGTTTGCATTCGTGTTTTCATTTTGATTCATCCGCATTCACAAACCTTTCTCAACACCCCCCACTTCGTGTCTGACCTAATTCTCGAACCACATTTGGTCCTTGAGAGACAACCTAGGAGTCACTTCCTAGTCTATACTCCATTCTTTTATGCAATCAAATTTGTATGGGCCGCGACAGCTCATTAAATTTTGGCGCCGTTGCCGGGGACCAACGGTTCGGTTTTAGGTCTTTTGTTGTGTTAGTATGTGTTGTGTTTTGTCTTGTGTTGTGAGTCTGATGTTGTGTTTTGTGTGTTCATCATTGTGTGTTGCATTTAGGTAGCTTTAGTTGCATATTTGCATTGCATTCTTCTTTTCCCCCTTCTTTCTAGATGTCTACCTATTTTGGTTATGTGGATACTGTTTCTTCTGCCTGTGCCTATGACTATGATTCTCCTCCTACATTTGACTCTGATATTGCTTCTCATGCATATTCTGTTGATGTCTATGTTGAGAACAGTACGGTTCCTCCTCCATCTCATGAGAGTGCTCCTAGGGAGCCGTTTCCACTTGATAAGGAGGTTATTCGTTGTGTTTTCAACACTGGACTGATACATTTACTGCCTAAGTTTCATGGTTTTGCAGGTGAACTCCCACATAGACATTTGGAGGAGTTCTACACATTATGCTCTTTGATGAAACCTCCAGATGTCCCAGATGAGGACATGTTCTTAAGGGCATTTTAGTACTCATTACATGGAGTGGCAAGGTAATGGCTATATTGTCTTCCTCCAGGATCCATTACTTCTTGGGAAGATCTTAAGCATACGTTCTTGGATAAATTCTTCCCTGCTCAGCATGGTCACAGTAACGATCCTGGATGGAATGACCCTAGCTTGGGATGGTATGATGCTCCACAACAATATCAACCATCTCCGAATTCTTGTATGCCTTCTCCACCTGTTCAGGAACCACAACAGCTGTAGTTTCATGAGCCTGCCCATTCTTTATCAGCTGTTGGTAGGAAATTGGAAAGCAAACTTGACTCTCTTGAGAGTTTGGTGACACAGCTGGCATCCAACCAGAGACCAGCATCTCCATCTACATCTGTTGCACGACTGTGTGCTATATGTCCTTCTAGTGACCACTATACGAATGCCTGTCCTTCTTTGGAGCACCCTGTTTCTCATGATGAGCCTCAAGCTTATGCTACCAACATCTACAATAACAGGCAGCCACAACAGAATAATCAAAGGCAACAACAACAGCAGAAGGCACCTGCCAAATCTTCTACTTCTTCTGAGCCTACATTGAATGAGTTGTGGAGGCCGATGGCCGCGCAGTGCACCGAGGAACAGTCTCAAATTTTAGAGGGATCACCATTTCAGACTGTTCCCATTCATGATAATGTCAGTGCCATTCACATAGGAGATGGGGAGCAGAGTCATGAGCTTACTTCTGCGCTATCTACTTTCCCACCCTCCTATGTCTCCCCTCTTGCACCTGAGGATGTAGTTGATCCTTCTGATTTTATTGGTGAGATGAATCATGAATCAACACAGGTTTTCTATAAACTTGAAATTCCACCTGCTTTGCCTGAGTTGTTTATGCATTCACATATTCTTGATTCTGCTACAGATTCACATGTTAATGATGATTTTGATATAGAAACTATGAAAGCTGAAAATGCTTTATAATTGGGATTAAATTTTGATCTTTCACAATTTTTTGAAAATTTTAAATGTAGTTGTGAACTTGGTTCTTGCTCTGTTTGTGTTGAAATCAATTCTATGATACAACCAACCTCCAAATTTATGATGTGTGATACTAACTGTGAGTCTGATGAAAATAAGGAACCCACTTGACACTTGGCACAGTGCATGGTTCATGATGAGGAAATGCTGAATTCCATTCAATTTGGAAGATGTTCGGACAGCACATGCAGATTCATTTCAAGTGGCGCACATGACGATGACATATTTTTATTGGAGAGCTGCACAAGGTTTTGGTTTTATTAGAAGTTGCTGTAACATTGATGGAGAGCAAAAGTCAGCCGCTACAAGGGCTGGGATGGAGATTTTCTTGAATGCACGTTGCTTACTTTTGAAGCTGTATTTTCATGAGAAGATGACATCTAGCATAGGAGGAAACGGTGATTTAATTTGAGTGAACATTTTGGCTTATTCAATTTAGCTTACTTGCTTTGTTTTTAGCTCACTTTGTTTAATGATTGCAAACTTAAATATTAATTACTTGAAAATAGATTCAGCTTTTATCATTTTATCTTATTTATACTTTTCAAGCGTCTTTAACTTATTGTTTGAGTGATGAATTTCCTTTTCATCTCTTTGATTTACTTGTTGCATTTTCATTTTATTTTACTGTGCATGTACCTAGTCATTGAATGTTTTATTTTGGTATACTCATTCGCTTTCATATTATCTTTTCTGTTCGATTGTGTTAATTTAGTTGTGATGTTAGCTTAGTTTAGTCGAGTTGGTCATTAATAAAAAATTTTTGTTTCCTTGAGATTTCCGGAGTTTAATTGTCATAGTGTTGCTCTGATTCTGCTCAATATTTAATCTGTTAAGGGCTTGCGATTAGGTATACGCTTAGTTGCCTACTCGGCGTTTAATCTTCGCTTAGTCGATTAGACTGTATGGTGCATGACTGATTAGATTTGTGCATTGCATTCGCTTAGTTTGTAATTTTGAAGACCGAATTAGCCTTCGCTTAGTTGGCTTATTCGTGTCAGATTTGGATTAGAGTAGTGTGTACTTGTCATTAATTTGTGATTGGAAGCATGGTGATTGAGTTAGTGACCAACCGTTTTCACATTCCGTTTTTACATTTCGTTCCGCATTTTTGTTTGCATTCGTGTTTTCATTTTGATTCATCCGCATTCACAAACCTTTCTCAACACCCCCCACTTCGTGTCTGACCTAATTCTCGAACCACATTTGGTCCTTGAGAGACAACCTAGGAGTCACTTCCTAGTCTATACTGCATTCTTCTATGCAATTAAATTTGTGTGGGATGCGACAACCCATAAGTACGCAGCAAATTTTTTTTTTCAATTATGTTCACACACTTTGATTATGGATGAATGAGAATGAATTTTTCATGCTGATTTCTTTTCTTCTAAAAAGGGGCTGATTCAATTTATTTCAATGCACAAAACTGATGGTTTATTTACTAGATAGGGGCAGTGCCTATTTGATTTTGGAAGAGCTAGTAATTGGTCAAGTTAATTGATGGGATAGGTAGCTGACTTAGTTTGTGGTGCTCACGGTTTGCATTTATTGTTGGGAGGGGCTGCCACTCACTTTTCAGAAATTTTTCTGTGTGCTGGAATGTTTTGGTGGAGAATTTGGTTTCTTTAGAAGCATTCGGTGCTAGGTGGGTTGCAGTCGCCACACCCTTTTGTTTTCTTTGCTTTAATTATAAGACACGTTAATTTATCTTTGGAGAACTGTGTACGCTGTACACATTGGAGGTTGCACGGTGCAATTGATTTTTGACCAGAGTGAAGAAACGCTAATGCTGATTGATGGAGAGCTGGAGGTGGCAACATCTTGGAGGGAGCAACCAAATTGCTGGCAGCGGTGATTAATTGGAGAAAAGGGTGCAGCTGCTGCTGTCACGCGGCATGAGAGGCACTCCTTGAATTTATTTTTGAAGCACATGTTCTTTTGGAGAAAAGGCTCGGCTGCCACATCCATTTGGAGGAGAATTTGAGTTTTTCTTATTATGGATGAATTTAGCTTTACTCATTTTGTCTCATTTTCACTTTTAATATGTTTTTAATTTATTGTTTTCCTTATGGATGGTGTTGAAAAGTCCTATAATGTGCATTTCATTTTTAGCCAAGTTTTTTTTCTTTATTATCTGTTGCATTTTAATTAGTTTACACAGCTTGGTTTAGAGACCGTTTAATCTCAATGTAGAACCGTTCGGTCATCTCATCTGTAGGACCATTTGATCTTCATGCTTTATTAAGTTATTTTAATGTTTTCAATTATGTCTGGTTGTATGTAATTCCCAGTTTTATTTTAATTTAGTTCATTTGCATTCACAAACCGTTTCACAAAGCCCCCCACTTTGTGTTAGACCTAAAACTCGAACCACATTTGGTCCTTGAAAGACGACTTAGGAGTCACTTCTTAGCACTATGCTGCATTGTTTTATGCACATCAAATTTGTTTGGGTTGCGACAGCCTATCAAATTTTGGCGCCGCTGCGGGGGACCAACGATTCGGTTTTAGGTCTTTTGTTGTGTTAGTGTGTGTTGTCTTGTCTTGTGTTGTGAGTGTGATGTTCTGTTTTGTGTGTTCGTCATTGTGTGTTGCATTTAGGTAGCTTTAGTTGCATATTTTCATTGCATTCTTCTTTTCCCCATTCCTTCTACATGTCTACCTACTTTGATTTTGTGAATACTGTTTCTTCTGCGTATGTCCATGACTTTGATTCTCCTGCTGCATCTTACTCTAATATTGTTTCTCATGCATATTCTGTTGATTTCTATGTTGAGAACAATATGACTCATCCTCCCATTCATGAGAGTGCTCTTTGGGAGCTAGTTTCACATAGTGAGGATCATGTTCATTGCGTTCTCACCTTTGGACTGATAGATTTGCTGCCTAGGTTTTATGGTTCTGCAGGTGAATGCCCACATAGACATTTGGAGAGGTTCCAACACATTTGCTCTGAAATGAAACCTCCACATGTTCTGGATGATCGCATTTACTTAAAGGCATTTCTGCATACAGTAGAACAAGCAGCATGGGAATGGCTTTATTATCTTCCTCCTGAATTGAAGACCAATTGGGAAGATCTTAAGCATCAGTTTTTGGAAAGATTTCGCCCTTCACAGCATCAATATCAAGAACCACCATTCCAGAATGCTTCTATGCCTCCCCCTATCCAGGAACCATAACAGTTGCAGTTTCATGAGCCTGCCCAAGCAACTCCTCATCCTTCCACTACTTCTGAGCCTACATTGAAGGAGTTACTGAGGCAGATAGCCATGTAGAACATTCAGTTCCAGCAAGAGACCAGAGCTTCTATTCAGAGTTTGACTGATCAGATGGGGTAGATGGCCACTCAGCTCACTGAGGAACAATCTTATGTTTTAGAGGAATCACCATTTCAGGCTGTTCAGCTTCGAGATGATGTTGGTGCCATCCACATAGGAGATGGGGAGCAGAGTCATGAGCTTGCTACTGCGCCATCTACTTTCCCACCCTCATATGTCCCTACTCTTGCACTTGAGGAGACTGATGAAGATTTGGAGGACCAGGCAGGTATAAACAACACTTTTGAGATAGGTAGACCATCTTCACCTTCCACCACTCTACCAATCTTCACGGAAGTGGAGGTAAACATACCTATGATTGATTCTGTTGTTGATATGTATGTTATTGATGATTATGATGTTGATGAGCATGATTTTTATTCTCCCTCTTTGCATGATGAGAGCCACTTTTTGCTATCACATATGAATGTTTGTTCTCCATGCACTGAACATGAATCTGAGCCTGTTGTTGATATTGTTTCCACATTTGAAATTGATTCATGTTCTGAGAGTTTATCTGAGGTTCAGCCTGTTACATTGAGATTGGGTGTTATACCCCTGCATGTTATTTCTGTGGAACCATATTGCACTAACCATGTTGCAGGAGGTACATATGAATTTGACCAACAAACACCCACAGTGGAGAACAAAGGTGCTAACATTCACAAAAGCTTCAACACCAGTTGGCACCAACTGAACCTGCTCATCAACAATCACTTCTTCTTACATCCAGTTGTGGAGGAGATCTCCCTGCTTGATCAAATTTGGAGGATGAAGCAGTTCTTCCTCAAAACTTCCTTGCTGAATCCAATGGTGGAAGACCTCTCCCTGAAAGTCCAAAATTGGCAACTGCCACCATGATCAGTTTAAGTGTGGTATATTGGGGGAGATTTCTATTTTCTTTGTTAGTTTTGTTTTCTGTGTTAAATTTTTTGTTTTCTAGGTAGTTTTTGTTGTGTCTTGTGTACAGTTTTGCATGTTTCTCTTGATTTTTGGACTTTGTTGTTGTTGTAGATGTGTCTTTCATTTCATTGATACTCTGATTGGTTTGAAATCCTTGCTTTTCTTTGCTTGGGATATGATTATGATGTTTGAGAGGTTGATTTGATTGTGACAGAAATACCCTGTGTGAGATTTTGAGCCTTTTGATGTTCTTTCTTATGTGTGATATGTCTCTTGATTGCTTGCACATATGCCTTGGCTTGACTCTTTTTGATGATTCTTGATTGATATGCATGTTTGGAAGTGATAAAGGCAGTTTTGTTGTTGAGCCTCTCTAGCCAAATGAGCCTACCTTGTTTAAATCCCTTGATAACCTCTTTTGAGCCTATACTTTCCCCATTTCTTTATTTTGAAGCTCATATACTAACCCTATGTGAAAAACCATGATTACCTTAACCTTAGGGAATTTTGGAGCTTTGGAATTGTTTTGGGAATAAGTGTGGTCTCCTGTGAGATTATGATGAATTGGCTAGTTGGTTCCTCTTCTTGTTTTTTGTTTTTGTAAATATGTTGTGTATCTTGTCTCTTAGAGTTGTGTTCTGAAAAGAGAGAAAAGAAAAGAGACAAGATGAAAACAATACAGAAAAATGAGAAAAAAAATTTGTGAATAATGAAGTCAAGAAGAGGATTGAATTAGAGGGTTTGGGTGTGATTTGACTGTGTTTACACTTGTTCCCCATTGCTCCTCTATTTCTTTTGGTTTGTAGCTTCTCATCCATATTTATCCTCCCTTGTCCTTGGCCCCATTTCATCCATAAAAGACCTTTTGATTTGAACATGCATATGTGTTTGAGTGTTGACATTAGAGGCTTGCCAAGTCTGTTTGTGTTTGCTTTCTTGAGTGCATTGAGTCGAATTTTTTTACCTAGACACTTCAGAGAAAGACTGATAGTGTGCATCTCTGAGATTTTGTTACTTTTGATTCCTCTCTTGAACTGATTGATCATTCTGCCATGCTTGGAATTGCTTTGATGACTTCATGAGTAAGTACAGTAAAAACGCAAATTACCGGCGGGCTTTTACCGAAGGCTTATCGGCCCTCGGTAATTTCAGTTTACCGAAGGCTTTATCGAGGGCTTGTAGAGTAGTGAAATACCGAAGGCTTTAGGCCGTCGATAAACGAAGTCTTATTTACCGAAGGCCTTTGCCCCTCGGTAAGTGTTTCGATTATATGAAATAGCAAATTGGGTTTTCGTTCCCCCATTTCGAAAAACTGTTCTTCCCCTCTGCTATCCACCATCTCTCTGAAATTACCCTATATCCTAACTCCATTCGTTAACCCCATTTGTCATTGTTCCCTAATCCTCCATTACAATCACCGTTCCCCAATCTAGGGTGTATGATTTCTCTGCAAACCCTCATTCTCCAATCCTCCATTGTGGTCGCTCCAGTCGCAGGTGTACGATTTCTCCTCCAGTCGCAGGTGTCCATTGTAGTGCCATTGCGGGCTCCTTAGGAATGTAGTGGTTGAAGTCAGCTATTGTGGCCAGACTGTTGGAGGAGGTTGCCTGTTGAGGGGGTTGTCGCCATTATCGCGAGGCAGGGCGGGTTGCTGTGTGACGAGGAATTCCATTGTCGCTGCGTGAACCCGCGACTGCTACTACGTCAGGAGGTGTTCCATCATCGCTAGGGAGGTATTTGAAGGGGGTTTTCGTGGAGGTAAGTTGTAAATTGTGATTGTTGGAAGTTGCTTATTTTGTGTTTTCATACGGTCTCTATAATCCAATTTGTGTTTGATTTTGTTGAGTTGATGTTGATTGTGATTGTGCGTTTGAAGATCTGTGTAGTGAGTAATATTGACTAGTTTAGTGTTTTTGAATGGTTTTTGGTTTAGTTGTGGTTTTAGTTGGGAAGTTAAGTGTCTGTGGTAGTTGTATGTTGAGTGATTAGTTAGAAGGACATGTGTAAGAGGGAGAGTTTCTTTGTGAGAGGGAGAGATGCTTTGTGAGAGTTGCTTTGTATGTTGAGTGATTAATTGTATTTTGAACCGATAAGATGAGAGATTAGTTGTATTTTTGGAGAGTTGCTTTATATGTTGTGTGAGAGTAGTTGTTCATTATTATTATTACGGCTACAAATTTTGGTGAAATATCTATAAGTGACTAACATTGATGGCTGGTATATACATGTTTGGAATCATTGATGGTTGTTCATGTTCACTAACTTCGGTTTTTGATACTGTGATTTTATATGTTCCAATACAAAGAACTCAACTCATGATCTTTGAAATAGTGATACTATACCAACTCCTATATTCGTTCGTACTTTGAATTTTGACAACTACCCAAAATAGAAACAAAACACTTACTTGCTCAATAGCTTTGTGACTAGGTTGATAGTTGAAGTATTTGTTTCGAAGAAAAATTAATAATGATGGATACCATCTCAATCCTAGAAGTTATGCCTGCTACGGGTAATCGCTCATTCTCTTGTCAGCTGCAAATCTCTACAGTGACAAGGAATCCCCATTTTATCAAGAAGACATCCAAATGAATAAATTACTAACTCAGTGCATTTGATAAACTGTCAAAAAACAAGTTTTGTAATGAGAGGATTAGGAACAATAATCAAAAGGTTCCAAAATCATGTTTCTTTTGGAACCTGTAACACTCAAACCATTCATGCTCTTAATTGGTGTTCCAATTCATCTTATCGATGTTGAATGAAATGACAACATCCCATTCTTTTGATTAGACACAGAGAAAGAGAAGATAATTTAGACAGGAAAAATAATCAAATATTAGCTATAAATGATCGTTATGAATACAATCACAAGAATAGGCAAATCCCAAGAAATATAAAAGGGCCATGACAAGACCCAACAAATTCTACAAGCAAACCGAAAAGGGGTTGAAGAAAAAGCTGCCAGCACTGGAAGCACTTTGGCACATGGACATTCACTTTATGTAAGAGAAAGTTGCAATGCATTAGCCTACCAGCAAGAATTCAATGGCCCTTTTGCTTCAAAGTCCTCAAAACCACTTTCCATGCCTTCAAAGTTGCAGCTGCCAGCACCTTATGATTCAAAATCCAACTGGCTTGCTTCTTGAAACCAACTTTTCTAAAACAGTAACACATGTAGCATAGACAAAATTTCTTGAGTTACAAGGATGGATGACGTTTCATTTGTGTCAATGTAGTATGATGAACCAAACCAAGGAAGCATCTAGTGAATTAGGATCTTGTTAAGCTTTGTTTATGCTGTCCAGATTGATTCTAGTGTTTATTCTAAATTCTGGTGCAATTGTGAGTGAAAATTCTGCATAGTTAGCAACTGCTACTGTCATTTGGAGCAGCCAGTTGTTTGGTGCATTGTGGCTGTTTGAACAAGTTTATTTTACCATTTTAAACTTGTGTACAATGTTTAAATGGTTATTTGCAAGCCTATATGCAGAATTCCCTTTTAAACCACCAAATTTTGCTGCATTTTTGTTTACAGTTGCTGTGATTTGATGAATCAGATATTTTCAGTGTATTCTTATCATTTGTGCAAGTTTATTTTACCATTTCAAATTGGTATGCACTGTTCATTTGGTCAAATTTGAGCTCATATGCAAAATCACTTCTTAAACCATCAATTTTGCCTTATTTTGGAAGTGAACTAGTGATTTTTGAGTGCAGTGTGATTCTTTACTGTCTTAGTGTCTAAACACCTTCAAATTGATGATAAAAAGTTGCTCCAAACATCGAATTATGAACACATTGGAGGTTGCACGGTGCAATTGATTTTTGACCAGAGTGAAGAAACGCTAATGCTGATTGATGGAGAGCTGGAGGTGGCAACATCTTAGAGGGAGCAACCAAATTGCTGGCAGCGGTGATTAATTGGAGAAAAGGGTGCAGCTGCTGCTGTCACGCGTCATGAGAGGCACTCCTTGAATTTATTTTTGAAGCACATGTTCTTTTGGAGAAAAGGCTCGGCTGCCACATCCATTTGGAGGAGAATTTGAGTTTTTCTTATTATGAATGAATTTAGCTTTACTCATTTTGTCTCACTTTCACTTTTAATGTGTTTTTAATTTATTGTTTTCCTTATGGATGGTGTTGAAAAGTCCTATAATGTGCATTTCATTTTTAGCCAAGTTTTTTTTTCTTTATTATCTATTGCATTTTAATTAGTTTAGACGGCTTGGTTTAGAGACCGTTCAGTCTCAATGTAGAACCGTTCGGTCATCTCATCTGTAGGACCATTTGATCTTCATGCTTTGTTCAGTTATTTTAATGTTTTCAATTATGTTTGGTTGTATTTAATTTCCAATTTTATTTTAATTTAGTTCATTTGCATTCACAAACCCTTTCACAAACCCCCCCACTTCGTGTTAGACCTAAAACTCGAACCACATTTTGTCCTTGAGAGACGACCTAGGAGTCACTTCCTAGCACTATACTGCATTCTTTTTGCACATCAAATTTGTGTGGGTTGCGATAGCCCATCACACAAGTCTTACGATTTTGATTCACACAAACGATAAGGCCTTTCGAGTCTCATGGGAAGAACGATAATGAGTTATACCATTTATATTACTTGAAACGATATGGTACACTTGCCATCCCGTTAACACTTTAGTATTGATATTACCTGCACAAATAACAAGAACAAGACATGAAAGCAAAGAGACAAATTTTAGTACAACATTAAATGTTTTAAACATTGATGATTATTAAGCATGTTGTGTGTTCAAAACATTTTGTCACATGCCAACACATTTTGATAAATGTATTGTTCGAAGGAAAAACGTTTGGTATGATATGATCTTATAACACTTTTCTTTCATAAGCCGTCTAGGCTTAGGTACATCATTTAAACACGTTTAGCAGAGCTTTATTTCATATGCTACAACTTTTGTTAAAACACTATGCTGAAAGGATATTCTGATGAGGGTTCTATAGCATTTGACACCTCATGTATCTTATGCATTGGACACGTTTAAGATATTAGATAATTATGCATCTTTTGATGGCATTTAGGGTGTGTTTACTTTGGAGGAATGATTTAGGGGGAGTGAGTGGATGAATTTGAGGAGATTTGAGGGTGAATTAATTGGTCTTTATTTGAATGGATTTGGGGGTAAGTGAGAATGGATTTGGAAGTAAAGTTTGTGAGAATTAATGTAGGATTTAACCGATGTGACAGATAAAAAAATATTGTTTAATTGGTAGAAATTTAAGATTAGCAAAATACTCATAATTATAAAAATAATATAAACTCATAATTGTTAATGTTATATTTTTTTTAAAATAGTATGCCTTAGTTTCTCACACCAAGAGGGGAGGTAACTTGGTCAAACTTTAAAATCAGAGTCTTTTAAAAATCTTTTTCACAAAAGGATGATCTTTCAGAACTTTCTTGAAATGCAAGGAATAAGATTTTTAAATGCAGCGGAATATAGTTGACTATGCACAAAATAAAGTCGACTTTGAATTTAAAAATGTAGGGATAGAAATATCAAACACAAATTTTTATACTGATTCGGCCAACTTGCCTACGTCCAGTGTCCTTCAAATACCAGGAATCAAATGCACTATAATGATTAAGGTTTTTGCAACAAGGCTTTTATAGTGACACACATCAAAAATATAAAACACCTTTCTAACCCTTTAATCAAAATATAGGCATATAACAAAGAACAACAGCAAGATGTCCCCTCTCCTACAGTCTTCAACCCTTTGAGCAACCCTCAAAGTCCAGAACGCCACATGTCCTCTTCTTGTAGTCACAACAGGGCAATACACCAATCTTCAAAAGATGGAGAAAAACTTATCACGAAATAGACACCTCAAGTGTAGATTGATCAGACTATCAAAGAACACAATTCTTACTCTTCAAACAATCGCCAAAGATGAACACCACAATTTTCTTTATGGATTCTTGGAGCTTTTCCCATGTTCTGTAAGATAGCACAAGTCTGAAAGAAAATCACAAAATCGTTAGAATCACAAAACTTCTTACGTAATTCAAATTTGCGTCTATATATAGATTTTCATAAATCTGACGCTCCTAAGTCGACTTTGCTACTAATAGTGTCAAATGTACTATGATAGTTATAACAAACAGTAGTCGTCAAAGCAACTTAATTGATTACACAATTAATGAAGTTGATTCTCATTTAATGCTTAGTCAAACACATTAAAAAGATAGCCGTTAGACATGACAAGCACTAATAGAATTTCAAAACATAACAAACTTAGTCGAATGGCTTGCGCACATAGTTGATTATATAACAATTCAATACAATTTTGAAAAACTTTCTCTTCAAAAAATCACATAGCACACTTTGAAAAAGTTTGTGTAAAGCCACGAGTTTTAATGAGCTTACTTCATAATGAAGTCGACTTAAAACTATTGTTTTGCCACACTATTAAAGTTCAACAAAAATGCATGTGGTTTTTCTTTTCTAAAACGTAGGTCATGCAATCAAAAATAAAATCTCATTGTATAACATAGTGAATTGCAATGATCATCACAGAAATTGAAACAAAATAGACATGTTATCATATGATCACAATCATAAAAGCAATGAACATGTAACACATATAACATATATACACATGTGTTATTAATTATGTGTTGTCATCATAAAAAACCAAAAGCTCTGAGATTGTAAGTTAAGCTAAACTAGTGCTCCTACTATCAACAATCTCAACATATTTAATTGTAAAAATGTTTAAAGAGAAAAAATTAGAATTAATTATTAAAATGTAAAAAATTATAATTTAGTAAATTGAAATAATCTTTTTTAAAATATATTATTTTTTTAACATAAGGACAATGCTATTTTAACATCAACATTTATTTATTCTCATACTATCCTTTGTTAATTTTTTTATTTTTTTTATAAATATAAAATTTAATTTTTTATAACCACGTAACTGTCAAATTGTAAAATGAAGTCAAACAACATTTTCTCATAAAATAAAATAGACAAAGTATGGCATGAAAAAACAATAAAATACAATGTAACTTTATTATAGAAAAAATATGTATAATTATATTACCCTGGCTTTTTAAAATTAATTTTCTAGTTATTTCCTCTAATTGTAACTATTAGTGTATGCAAAAGTGCAGTTTAGGAAAATAAATTGGAAGATCAATCGGCTACCCCGAGTCTTCTCTACCCTTTCCCTTTCCCTTTCCTTTTCGTCTAAGAGAGGCATGTTCTCTCAACACCTCATTTCTATTCACTTGCAACCAAAGCCTTTCACTACTCATTCCATTCTTCAATACTACTACTAATAAAAAGGTGCAGGTGCTAGACATCTTACTCGACGACCAACTGCACGTTTCGTTGCCAGTTGCCACAAGTTGTGTCAATATCAAGACTTCTCAATTAAGCGACAATTTCTTTTTCATCAGCTTGTACACACCTTTTCACCTACCATCCAAGCAAAACAAGTTAATTGTATTGGGCACTTACACGGTAGAAGAAATATCTGATGAATAAAGATCCAATCTTCGAAACACAGCTCGTGGAGAAAGCATGTTTTGGCTTGTTGGAACTAAATAAAGCACACCAGGAATCAGATACAAGGGTACACCATGGCCAACAAAGAATAGTGGAACCGAATACAATGTCTAGGAACCAAATACAACGCTTGAGCATCGAATACACCTATTCTGAATAATGGGGAAGCGAATACAAAGAAATGGGAACCAAATACAGGTTCCTATGTTTTTCTTCATATGCTTGGAACTGAATACAGGTTCCATGGAACTGAATAAGCCTGAAAAAAAATTTCATTTTCTTCATCTAAATACACTGTAGTCAACTAAATGTGTTTTTATTTTTATAAATGGAAGTGGAATTATATAATAATTAAAGGATAATTTAGACGTTTTACACTCAATCCCTTCAAATCTCACCACATCCGCAGGTGATGGAAAAGTGATCTATCCTGCAAATCCCTTCAAATCATTCTCAGCATTTATTTTCAAATGAACACAAAATTGAGTTTAATTCGTCGCTCGCAAAAGTACATGAATAGTACATTCTGTTCATGTGAACAAAACGTTACTGTGTTATTCTGATATCTTAGGTAGCTCGTTTTGACAAACTCTAGATGGCTTTCCATGTTTGTATGCTGAACTTTTAAGCATAAACATTTACGTAGATTGTATTTCTATTGTATCAGACACTACTTTCATTTAGAGAGAGTTTACTTCAAAAATAGTATTGTTTATAAATGTTTATCTTATTCAAACTAGTTATATTGTTATATCTGATAGGCCCATGTTTCATTCAATATTATACTTTAGTACATGTCATCATTAAACATTATGATCAATATTTTGTTAAGTGTTTGTTTGTTAAAATTTAAAACATAAGTTGCTAGAAAATCTAGTTTCTCTAGACAATCTTGTCTCAACATTGATGAGTAAAGGTTGGGTGAGAGATAGCATGATTCCATGTGTTGTACCTGTTATTCTATTGCTCAAAAAGGATGGCTCATGGAGGATGTTTTCTAATTGTAGAGCCATAAACAACATCACCATCAAGTATAGACATCCAATTACCAGGTTAAATGATCTTCTTGCATAACTTTATGGTGTATGTGTGTTTTCTTAAATTGGTCTTAAAAGTGGCTATAATCAGATTAGTATTAGAGAATGTGATGAATGGAAAATTGCCATTAAAACTAAATATGGATTGTAAGAGTGGTTGGTTATACCTTTCGGTTTGACTAATGCACTTAGTACTTTTATGAGATTAGTAAACCATGTTTTAAGAGAGTTTATTTGTAAATGTGTTATGATGTATTTGATGATACTATGATCTAAAGCACTAGTCTTGAGTTGCATGTTGAGCATTTGCAACTTTTTTATATGCTTAGAAAAGAAAAATTATATGCCAATCTAAAAAATACATCTTTTGTCATGGTCTTGTGGTATTTTTAGGTTTTGTTGTGAATGCTAAAGGAGTACAGATGGGGAAAAGGTCAATGTCATCCAAGAATGGCCTACACCCAAGATTGTAAGTGAGGTGAAGGGATTTCATGGTTTATCAAGTTTTTACAAGAGATTTGTTAAAGATTTAAGCACCTTGGCAGCATCTGTAAATGAAATTGTTAAGAAGAATGTGAGTTTTAAAAGAGGAGAGAAACAGGAAGAAGCTTTTGTTGCCCTTAAGAATAGGCTAAATATGACCTATCCTTACAATGACTAATTTTGCAAAATCTTTTGAGATTGAGTGTGATGTATCAAATGTGGGTATTGGGGCTGTTTTATTGCAAGATGGCCATTCAATTGCTTACTCTAGTGAACAGTTAAGTGGGGATGCCATTAACTATTCTAATTATGATAAGGAAATGCTTTAGTTTTAAAGACTTGGTAACATTATTTGTTATCCAAAGAATTTATCATTCATAGTGATCACGAGTCATTGAAATCATTGAAAGGAAAAGGTAAGCTTAATAAGAGGCATGCTAAGTAGAAAGAGTTTTTAAAGCAATTTCCATATGTCATCAATTAAGAATGGAAATATAATGGCTTATGCACTTTCTAAGCAGCATCCATTGCTTTTTATGCTTGAAACTAAATTGTTTGGTCTTGAATCTTTAAAAAGCATGTATATGCATGATGTAAATTTTGCTGACATATTTACTTCCTATGAAAAGTTTTCTGAAAATGGTTACTATAAGTATAATGGATTCTTGTTTAAAGAAAATAAATTGTGTGTGCCAATGTGTTCTATTAGAGAGTTTCTTGTGTCTAAATCACATGAGGGGGTTTGATAGGTCATTTTGGGGTTAAAAGACTTTGGAAATTTTGTAAGAGCATTTTATTTGGCCTCATATGAAACGTGATGTGCATAATTTTTTAATCATTGCATTGTGTGTAAAAAGGCTAGATCTAAGGTTAAGCGTCATGGATTATATACTCCTTTGCCAATTCTTGAATATTTTTGGGTTGAATCGGCAAGTGTACCGAGTCACACAAGTAATATAAAATGGTACAACCAAGTATCGTATCCCAGAGAACTCTTAGCGCTGAACAATTGTGTGATAACAAGATTAATTAAGACTTAAAAACAAAAAAAGATCATTGGGTTTGGGCAAAAGTAATAAATAAAATAAAAATGCAATTGATCAATGGCAAAGGAGCACAGAGATGAATGAAGGTTGATTTATATGAGATGGGTATGTTGTTGGGGTTAGATTTCACCAAGTTTCCTCTCATGTATATAAGAAGTCTTCTCTATGCATTAATGTCAACGTCTATCACTAAATTACCTAACCCGATCCCCCAGTGAATAAACCTGTCCCTAATTACCAGTTCATACAATTCCTAGCATTCCTGGTAAAAATATGTGAAGAACAAAAGATTAAGACGACCAAGACTTATACTCTCATCCTTGAGAAATATAACCCTTAGGAGTAATTCAACAAGAACCTGAATTGTAAGGAACCTCCTAGCACTCATGCAATTCATAAATTATGCTATTGTAAGCAAGCAAACAAACAGATGAGTTACTCTAAATATTAATGACAAAGCACGTGGAATTAAGAATCAATTCAAATACATGAGAGTTTACAAGGTTACATCATTCCCCAACAACAAGTAGAAATTAGTTCCCCATAGACATGGGGAACTTTATGAACAATGGAAGAAAGAATGAGAATGAAAGCCTAAGAATTGGGAAAAAAGTGTACTGCTATGCTCTTCTCTGCCAGGTGTCGCAACTGGGATCCCGACGGGATGGCAAACCGAAAACAAAAGGGTTTAAGAAAAGATTTTGGGAGTCGCCACCATAATTTATTATGGAAAACTATGGAAAAACCCTAAAATAAAAGCATGGTTTACGAAAAAGAGATTTTTAAGTTCAGGAATCAGTTATGTTCGACCGTTATTTTCATATGTTATTTTAGACCAAATTACTCCCTTTACTGCTTAGAACGAGCTTAGAATCAAGCAAAACACAATAAATGAGTCAGTCGAGAGTCAAAAGCTGTTTTTAGAGATATTATGCTTGTTTTGCTTTGTTTTGGAGCAATTTTGATGGAAGTGAATAATGGAGTTGAAGATGAAGGTCTTAGACTCAAGACAGAGGAAGAAAACTGAAGAAAACCGTCGAGCGGAGAAATTCACCGCTGGGCGGCCAAATGCGAGGAGTTGGCACCCTGGCGTGGACTCCTGGCGGTTTTGCGATTAGAGGCAAACCGTCGGGCGGCATAAGTGTGACGATGGGCAGTTGTCTGCTGGGCTTGGGCCTTTTTTCTGTGACGCTCCTCAGCTATAAATAGCCCTATTGTGATTTCATTCTTATTCTGTTGACAGAGGAGGGCGGCCAAACCTACTTTTCACTCTCTGGAGAAGATCTCTTGGATGCTTAGGCTCCTTTTCATCTTATCTAGGGTTTGTTATACCATTCTTCTATTATTTTTCATCTAGGTTCACCATGACAATGGTGAACTAAACCCTTTTGTTGTTAGGGGAAACAATGTAATCTTTTGAAACTCTCTTTTATTGAAACTCTTGTTTATTTATATGCTTGTCGTATGCTTTGATTATCAATTGTTGGGTTGTCATCGACGCTTAAAGCTTTTATTGTTTAACTCATTCGATAACTGTTATTTGTCTTTATTGATACGGGGATGTATAGTACTGTCATAAACTGGTGAGTAATTCCTTGGTTAAGCAATACCACTTAGGGATAGGGAGGTTGGACGATCAATTGTTTTTGCTTCTGTTCGGTAATGCGTTGCTAGTTACTAGGGGAGGCTAGGGATAGCAAGCAAGGAATTAGTAATAGGCTCTTTTCGCCGAGGGATCGGGTTAAGGGTAGGCCAAGAAAGTTTGCATAACAATTAGATAACGAAGCAATTTAAACAAGAGGAGTAGATAAGAGAGAGCGGATAAGATGAGATTGTAAACCCCCAACAACTCCATTCATCCATAGTCTTTTTGTCGTCAACCGAATCAAACGCATTGCATGTTTATTTTGTGTTCTTGCATCCACAACAATTAACTTTTCTTTTACAAGTCTGACGATTTCAATTCGCACGAAAGATAAGGCCGTGAGTCCTTTGGGAGAGATCGATATTGGGTCCACCAATTATATTACTTGGAACGATCTGGTACACTTTCCAAGGAGTCAACATGTCGCAACCGGGATCACGACGGGACGGCAAACCGAAAACAAAAGTGTTTAAGAAAAGATTTTGGGAGTCACCACCATAATTTATTATGGAAAACTATGGAAAAACCCTAAAATAAAAGCATGGTCTACGAAAAAGAGATTCTTAAGTTCAGGAATCGGTTACACATAAGGAAGGTGTTAGCACCCTACCGCGCCTGCCCAAAGGCAGTACCTTTAATTAAATGTATAAAATTAATGTGGTTTGCCAAAATAATTAATTTTCCCCAAAAATAAAAATAAAATAAATTATTAGGAAACAAATTTTTTTTTTTTGTTTTATGAACCCGACAAGGATTGACCATGGTCCTACTACGTATATCCATTAATGGAAAATCAAGGATCACGTAGTTCTTTATCTGGAAAAAGTTTTGTGAGTTTGTTTACAAATTATTAAGGATTGTTTGACATTTTTCAAGAAGTGAAAAGGTTTAGTTTAAATAAATTGAACTTCTGGGTCCTTTGAACTTCAACAGCAAACACAGTGGGGGACTCAGCAAACACAATGGGTCCTTTGAACTCCAACAGCATAGCTATACCAGCTGACAATGCAACCAACATGGTGATGAGCCCTACACTCATCCAGTTAGTTCAGAACAACCAATTTCACGGGTTGTCAAATGAGAATCCATATAATCATTTGACCATCTTTGGTGAAATTTGTAATACCGTCAAAATGACTGGAGTTTCGGATGACAGGGTGAGACTCAGTTTGTTTCCTTTCTCTCTTGGAGGAAACGCTAAAGATTGGTTGCATTCATTCCCAGAAGGTACTTTTTGAACTTGGGATGCTTTGGCAAGACAGTTTGTCACAAAATATTTTCCGCAGACCAAGATCAATCAGGGGAAGCTGGAAATTTCTTCATTCAAGCAAGGAATGGAAGAAACTCTCGGACAGGCTTGGGACAGATTTAAAGGCCTGTTGAGGAAGACTCCAGTGCATGGATTTGATAAGACCTCATATTTACTTGCTTTCCTTGGAGGGCTAAATACTCAGTCTAAGCTGATATTGGATGCTTCAGCTGGAGGCAGTACAAATCAGAAGACTGAAGATGAGGCTTATGATTTGATTGAGGAGATGGCTCTGAATGAAGTGTCTCAAAGTGAGAGGGGAGTACAGAAAGGATGACTCTTGCATGTCCCTGCTGATGATGCGATGGCTGCACAAAATCATCTCCTTATACAAAAACTGGACAAGTTAACAAAGGTCCTTTCTGAACTTCCAAAGGGAATAAAAAATATCTCTCAGACTCAACAACTTTGCGATTTATGGGGTGGTGACCATATCAATGGTCAATGTGCTTTCATTGAAGAAATGCAGCAGGAAGTAAACTACATGGGAAACCAATTCCTGTACAAACAAGGTAATTTTAACCAAGGCAATTCTAGCCAAGTTGGAAGAACCACCCCAGTATTGGACAGAATTAGAATACTTCTTTTGGGCAAGGAGGAAACTTCCGGCAGGAACAACCCTCACCTTTATGGCAGCAGGTTAGCAGTTTAACAAAGACGGTCAGAGAATTAAATGACCGATTTGACAAATTTTTGAAAGTCTATGAGTCCCAACAAGCTAGTGACCAAGCCAGCTTTAGATCATTAGAAACATAGATTGGGCAGTTGTCTAAAAGGGCTGAAACCACCAAGAAGAATCAGTTTCGGGCTAACACTAATGTTAACCCCAAAGATGAGTGCAAAGTTGTTATGACAAGAAGTAAAAGGAAGCCAGTAAAGGAAATAATTGAGATTGGGAGCAGTGAAGATGAAGATGAGGAGATGAGTCGTAATGATAAATTTATTGAGCAGAAGAGCTGTGAATAGAAAAGAGAAGAAAAAGAAAAAGAATAGGAGAGTCACCGAGAGCCATTCCGGGAAATCTTTAATGAGGTGACCGTTACTCCTAGAGCATTTCCACAAATTCTTGAGTATGACAAGAGGATCAAATACTATCTTGGAGAGGTAATTGATCTTAATGATGAAGAAGATCAGGAACGGTTGGCTAAGCCTAGAAAGAAGGACCATCCATAGAAAATGAAGGATTCAGGGACTTTGACTCTTCCTTGTGTGATTAATGATGTGGATATAGGGAAAGCCATGATCGATTCAGGATCAAGTGTTAATTTGATGCCCTTTAGTGATTTCAAGAAGATCAAAGGGCTAAAATTAAAACCAGCTAACACTACCCTGACAGTGGCGGACGAATCTATTAAGAAGCCAATTGGTATGGTGGAAAACGCTATTGTTCGAATTGAAGAGTTGGAATTTTTGATTGACTTTATGGACGTGGACATGGCTAATGAGGGAAGAATTCCATTAATCCTGGGAAGACCTTTCATGAGGGCTTCTAAGATGATTATACATGTTTATGATGGAGGAATAAAGTTAAGAGATCATGACCAAGTGTTGATTTATGGCTCTGAAAAAACTAAAATGAGACTGATAAGAAAGTCCAAATATAAAAGGGCCAGAAGAGAAGCAGCGAAAGAAGAAAACAATACAGGTACTAATTTTCTTAACAATTGTAATGTTTTGCAGATGCTTGAGGAGACAAAGGTAGCCAAAGAGGAATCAACCCACTAAGAGGACACACCATTCCTGCGTGGCATGACAGTACGATTTAAAAACAGGAAGTGGATCGTGAATAGGAAACTCAAGGAGGAAGGAATGGTAGAGATCAGAAGGCCATACTTCATAACAATTCAAAGAGTGGAAAGAACAAAGTTGAGTAGGTGGGATGATGAAGACCCCAATGTGAAGAAGAAGAGTTGATTTGTTGGAAAGCACATTTTTGTATTATAAAACATTTTATTTTAATTTTCTGTTGAACTTGTAATTTTTGAATTTTTGTATTATAAAACCCCCAACAACTCCATTCATCCATAGTCTTTTTCTCGCCAACTGAATTAAACAAATTGCATGTTTATTTTGTGTTCTTAGATCCACAACAATTAATTTTTCTTTTACAAGTCTGACGATTTCAATTCGCACGAAAGATAAGGCCGTGAGTCTTTTGGGAGAGAACGATATTAGGTCAACCAATTATATTACATGGAACCGAAAACAAAAGGGTTTAAGAAAAGATTTTGGGAGTCGCCACCATAATTTATTATGGAAAACTATGGAAAAACCCTAAAATAAAAGCATGGTCTACGAAAAAAAGATTTTTAAGTTCAGGAATCGGTTACACATAAGGAAGATGTTAACACCCTACCGTGCCTGTCCAAAGGCAGTAGCTTTAATTAAATATATAAAATTAATGTGGTTTGCCAAAATAATAATTTTCCCCAAAAATAAAAATAAAATAAATTATTAGGAAACAAAAAAATATTTTTTTGTTTTATGAACCCGACAAGGATTGACCTTGGTCCTACATATATTTATTAATGGAAAATCAGGGATCACGTAGTTCTTTATCTAGAAAAAGTTTTGTGAGTTTGTTTACAAATTATTAAGGATTGTTTGACATTTTTCAAAAAGTGAAAAGATTTGGTTTAACAAAATTGACCTTTTGGTTTTAAATATTTTGTAAATTTTTTATTTTTAAGAAAGGTTGGAAAAAGGAAAGAAAATAGTCATAGGCCGACACGTACCTTTGATTTTACGATTTAATTATAAAAAAACGAGATAAGAAATATATTTTTTATTCTTGAAATTATTGATTTATTATTTATTTTATTTAAAAATAATAGTAATAATAAAACATCGGGTGATGCGAGAGATATGGCCAATACCAAAAGAAACGAAAGAAAACATTCTTTCTATGATTTTTTTTTAGAAAAAACGTTATTTTGGTGTAGTGAAAATTGCACCCCTTTTCAAAAAAAAATCTGTACAATAAGAAAAAAAAGAAAAGAATGGTATAGAGATGACGTACCTTTTTAGCTTCTAGAATTCCCTAGTGCTTCCTTAGTGGTTGCAGTTGACAGAACCCTTATGTCTCAAAACCTATTTTTCTCTATATTTTCTCTTTCAATTTTTAATATCTCTCTACGTGTTTTTTTTCTATTTTTCCCAGTCCCCTTTTTCTATCATAGAGTGCGTATTTATATACACACATTGTAATATTATTGTGATCTTGCCTTAATAGCGAATTAATTGATAATTAGCAAAATAGGGAAAGAAATGGTCTTGATTGCAAGAAAAATAAATCAAATAATATTCAAGACAAAGATTATAATAATTGTCAGAAGAAAATTTGCCCATTTTAAAAAAGGGATCTTATTTTTCTCTTTAGGAAGAAACTGATGCAGCAAATTATATCAATATACTTTTAATGATTGCTTACCATTATTTCCATAATATTGATTCAAATTATTGCCATATTAAACTAATATTTCAAAAACATTCTAAAGTGATGTGTCCTGCATTAAAGAAGATTATTTTATTATTTCCCTTTTCCGTTTTTTTGTTTACCCACCATTAATTATTATTATCTTATTCTTTAATTTTGATTATTTACTTTCCTGGACGAAATTGGGTGTTGAAACCAGGGATGCAAAACCTAGAGCCCTAATGTCCTTTAAATAGTGTTAGAGGCATGCCAAAACAGGGTCAGATCCAAAAGAATCGACACAGGGCCTGGTTCCTGAAAGTCGACGCCCGGGCGGTTCAGGAGGACGCCAGGCGGTCAGAATGGCTCATGTAAGGCCAAGCATCGAAATTGGTCGCCTAGGCTTCTAGGCCCCGCCGCCCGGGTGGCGAAGGCCATTGCCCAGGCAGTGGACGTCGATTTTGATCACCCAAGCTTCAGCTCTAGTCGCTCGGGCTTCGTGTTTTCCCTCCTTCAGGTGCCTTTTTACGCCCTTTTGAGCTCCATCTTCTTGGCTTTTCATTTCTTCTTCCAGTATTACCTTAATCTCTGTCAAAACAAGGGGAATTAGTCATAAAACCATTAAAATGAACCTCAACTCTCTTATTCACACAACTTAATGAAAAATGGCATTTTTAGTATCTAAGTGAAAAATGGCGTTTTTAGTATCACAAATAATGGTATTTTAAACCGTTATCACAACCCCAAACTTAGAACTTTGCTTGTCCTCAAGCAAACAAAATGTAACTTAGCTCTTCACAACAATCACTACAATGACTCAACCTTTTTCAAAAACATTTTCTTTCAAGACAAGGGATCACTTTTATCAATTCAGCATAAAGATCTCAGTCAAGATGTGGAGATGCCTTAATTAAATCAAAGTCAATGTGATGCTCATACATTTTCAATAGGTGCCATCCTTAAGAATGATCACTCAGCCAAGCAGAGATGCAATCAGAAATTCAAGGAACCACTCCTCACCAAGGAAAGTGTTCCACTCAAGCATTCAAAAGTATATCGCTCAAGCACTCAAAAGTGTTTCACTTAACTCAAAGGTGTATTGTGAGGTGTTTCACTCTGCTATCACAATGTCACAGAAGTTAATTTTGCCTTTTATTTAACCACAATCAAACATACTCACAAGCAGGTAATCATCACAAGGGCTTTTCATGGCTTGTAACTTGGCTGGGCTAAGAAGGAAATTGGTTTTTATGGACAACAATGTTCCTTGAGTTAAGAGAGACATTTGTGAATTTAACACTTAAGAACAAACTCTCTTTCTTATTCCCAGCTTTCCCTTGCAGTGAGCTTTTTCTTTTATTTTCTTTTCTTTTCTTTTCTTTTGCCTTTGCTTTTGCTTTTGCTTTTTATTGCTCACTGCCTAAAGAAGTAGGTTGTTACCCAAACTTCAACCTTTATCAGTACCTCGTCAAATGTTCTCAACTTAACTCAAGGTAAATATTTTTCAAAAAGGTTTTTCAAACATGCATACGGTTCAAGGTTCAAAGGTTAAAACAAATTGTTCTCTTTTCAGTGGGCAAAAATTATGTGAAGGCCAAAAGAATAAGGGATAACAAACGATGACCTTGATCATATGAAACCTGCAAGAAATCAGTTCAATCATAGAAAATTTGGGAAAAATCATTCATGATTTCAAAGTAATAGCAATTATTTACAAACAACTTTGAAGCCCAAAACTCTCACAAGTAAACTCATAAGTCCTAAAATTCATAAAAACATCCTGCTCAGTATCTCAATCAAACTTTATCTCATGCACCTGTTTCACATATTGCGAGTCATCACCTATATCACATCATGCATCATCTCAACATGAATCAATACCCCAGAATCTCATAAAGCAAAGCTCATCACACAAAATACAGCACAATTGAATCAAAGCAATTCAATTCATTCAAGTAGGGCACAATAATAAAAATAAAATAAAATAAAGCAAAAACAAAAAGTAAGAGTTTAGAGAACTGGTTTGCCTCCCAGCAAGCGCTTCTTTAATGTCACTAGCTTGACCCAGTTTTTCTCAACATGCATCAGTAGATGTTGATATTTGAATCCTCTTAGCATCCTTCAAGAGATGCTATCACAGCTGCAAAACAAAATCACACCACACAACTAAAAAAATTAAAAACTGGGTTTCCTCCCAACAAGCGCTTCTTTAATCTCACTAGCTTGACCCAATAAGTTCATGTTACATCTTTTATTTTTGTGTCATCCTTTCCTTCAGCACACCAACTGGTCTTCAACAGCTTCCTGTTCACCTTTTTGGTTCTCCTTGAAGTTGGAGATTCAATCTCTATAAGGCCATCAACTCTGAGTTCTTTAACAACCCAAAGCTTTTTGTTGAATTGCACAAGTAGGCCTGGTCTCACCCTTTCATGTTCTTTCAGAGGATGAACACTTTTTCCTTTGCTATCTTTCTCTTCTTCATTTACCTATGACAGAAAACACTTTTTACCTTTCTTGCTTGGCTTGGCAGCTTTGGTACTAGTCCCGGGTGCATCTTTAAATACAGCTTTGGGACTAGCTTTTTCACTTGGATCTGCTGCCTAGTATTTAAGGCATTGAAAATCACCTCCTCTTCTTGGTCCTTGAGTGCTATGGTTCCCTCATTAACATTGATGATTACTTTGGCCGTCTTCATGAATGGCCTTCCAAGAATAATAGGGATCTCCACATTTTCCTTCATCTCTAGCACCACAAAGTCCATAAGGAATCTCAGGTTGTTGATTTGCACCAGTATATCTTCCACCATGCCATAGGGCCTTTTGGGGGATCCATCTGCCATAAGAAGGGACATCCTTGCCGGCTTAATTTCCAGGCCACCAATCTTTTTTAAAAACATTTATGGGCATTAAATTGATACTGGACCCCAAATTAATTATGGCTTTCCTTATTTTGTGGTTTCTGATAGTGCAAGGAATAATGAAACTTCCTGGGTCTTCAACCTTAGGAGGAACTCCCTTTTTCAAGATCACACTGCAACCCCCATGTATCCCAGTTATCCCCTCCTTTAGATGTTTATCCCTTTTGAGGAGCTTTTTCAAGAACTTGGCATATTCAGAGATTTGTTGCAATGCCTCTGTCACAGGAACTTTTATCCCCAATTCCTTGGAGATCTTATCAAAACACCCTGGTTGCATGGAATATTTCTCAAGGTAGTGGAAATTTTTCTGAATTTTTATATTTTTTTCTTTTTCTTTCTCAACCTCTTCTCCCTCATTTTTTCTCTCTTCTTTCTTTTTTTTCTCTATCAACTCATTTTTTTCTTTTCTCTCTTCATTTTCCAACTCATTTTTTTCTTCTATCTCTTCTCTTCCCTTTTTTTTCTTTTTCTTTCTTCCTCTCTTCATTGTATTTGTCCTCTTTTCTCTCACTTACCTCTTTTTCTCTCTCATTCTCCACACTTGCAATAGCCTTACATTCTTCTTTGGGGTTAACTTCAGTATTAGCCCCAAAGTCTTTGAAAGGCATCTCCCTCAACTGTTTGGTTATCTGGCGAACCTGTATCTCCAAGTTCCCGATGTTAAGACCCTGGCAAGTGTACCAGATCGTTATCAAGTAATATAATTGGTAAACCCAATATCGTTCTCCCAAAGGACTCTTAGGCCTTAACTTTCATATAAACCAATTGCATAAGACTTGAGAAAAGAAGTAAATTTTAATTTTATATGCAAGACAAAAGTAAACATGCAAAATGCAGTGAATCAATTGGCTAAAAGAAACTATGAATGAATGGAGTTGTTGGGGTTTACAATTTCATCTTATCCACCCTCCTATATCTACTTTTCTTATCTAATTCGCTTCTTTATCATATTGTCATGCAGACTTTCTTGGTCTACCCTTAACCCAATCCCTTGGTGAAAAGAGCCTATTACTAATTACCGGCTTGCTATCCCTAGCCTCCCCTAGTAATTAATAATGCATGATAAACGAAAGCAAAATACAATTGATCGTCCTACCCCTATCCCTAGGCGGTATTAGCATAATCAAGGAATTCCCCCCATTTCATGACACTATTGTACGTTCCCGTATCAATAAAGACAAACAACATTTACATAATGAGTTAAACGATAAAAGCATTAAGCAAAGGTAAAGAACCCAACAATTGATAAAGATAAGCATATGCAAGCATATAAAGAAGATAAAAATTTCAATATAAGAGAGTTTCAAAAGATTACATTGTTCCCCAACAACCTAGGGTTTAGTTCACCATAATCATGGTGAATCTAGATGAAAAGTAATGAAAAAATGGAAGAAATAACCGTGAACTTGGTAGATTAGAGCCTAAACATCCAAGGAACCTCCTCCAAGGTGTGTGGAACAGCTCTGGATGATTCTCTCTGCCAAAAGATTGTGTTTCAATTCGCACTGAGTTTATTTATAGACCAAAAAGATAACACTCTGGTCGCTCGGGCTTTGTGTTTTCCCTCCTACAGGTGCCATTTTACGCCCTTCTGAGCTCCATCTTCTTGGCTTTTCATCTCTTCTTCCAGTATTACCTTAACCTCTGTCAAAACAAGGGGAATTAGTCATAAAACCATTAAAATCAACCTCAACTCTCTTATTCGCACAACTTAGTGAAAAAGCATGAGTCCAAGCAAGTTTCTATGTGAAAAAGGGCGCTTTTAGTATCAAAATCACATCACAAATAACGGTGGTTTAAACCATTATCAAATATCCTAGGGCTTACATTTCTATAGACTTTATTACACGGTTGCCTAAAACAAAGAATGGAAATGATTATGTGTTTGTTGTTGTTGACTGAGTTTCTATGATGGCACACCTCTTACCATGCAAGAAGGTGGATGATGCTTATCATGTGACTAACTTGTTTTTCAAGAAAATAGTGAGGCTTTATTTGTTACCAAGGAGCATTGTGAGTGATAGACATACAAAATTTTGTAGTCATTTTTGGAGGACCTTTTGGGGTAAGATTGGTATTAAATTGTTATTTTCTACTACTTGTCACCCACAAACTGATGGTGAAATTGAAGTAGTCAATAACACAATTCATTTTTTAACCTTTTGAGATTGCATATGGATTTAACCCTTTGAATCCTCTTGATTTGCTACCTATGCCTAACAATTATATGTTGAAGCGTAAAGAAGCGCGTGCTATAGCTGAGTATGAGAAGAAACTACATGAGCAAGTGAAGGTTCAAATTGAAAAGAAAAATGAGATTTATGTAAGGGAAGCTAACAAAGGTAGAAAAAGGTTCTCTTCCAACTCGAAGATTGGGTTTGGGTGCACTTGAGAAAGAAAAGATTTCCAGAACAAAGGAAATAAAAGTTTCAACAAAAGGGGATTGGTCCATTCTAAGTGCTTGAAAGAATAAGTGATAATGCCTACGTAATTGATTTGCTCGATGAGTATAATGTTAGTTCCACCTTCAATGTGTTTGACTTGTTTCTTTTTGAAGTAGATGGAGAATCCGATTTGAGGAAAAATCCTTCTCAAGAGGAAGAGAGTGATAGGGACGTGACCATGAGCAAGGGCAAGGATTTATTTGAAGGACTTGGAAGACCTACGACAAGAGCCAAAGCAAGCAAAACAAATGGATCTCTTCAACAAGTGTTGTCCATATTATTTGAATACAAGCATAAGTTTCAAGGATAAAAGACCAAGGTGATGAATTACACCATGCCCAAATGGAGGAAGACTAACATGTCACTTTGCTCTAGTTTTTAAGTAATTAGTGTTGAGATTGTTGACAACACAAACTCTATATCAAACTGGTTTTAGATGATGACAACACAATGCTTAATAACATTACATATGTTCCAATATTACATGTTCAGTTGATATACCAAACTATTATAAAACATGCCTTTTGTTGAACTTGTCTTGTTATCTTGCAATGTGTGTTCCTATGAATGATTATGTGTTATATGCTTGGAATATGCTTGTATTGAAATGTGTGATAAAATGATTTTGAGTATTTCTGCACATTTCTAAAGAAAATATCACAAGCACTTTTATGAACTTATATTTATTGTGACAAAGGTCTAGTTCAGTCGAATACACTGGAAATGGATTCGACTATGCTAAAATCTTTGCACAGATTTTGTGAGCATGTGCTTGATGATATTTTGAGATGAAACGAATTTCAAAGTGTTTTTCAAAGTGTCAGTCGACAGTGTGGAACACCTATTCTACTATACTGCTATTATTTTTGAAATTTTGTTATGCCTACGTGCTCCAACGGCTATATTTTTAAAAGTTAGTTGGGATTGACTGACTGGGTCAACTACCATGAATGTGCATTGATTTGGTTGACTGAGGAGCCTTTGTGTTGACTGTCAGTTAAAACTGTTTTAATACAGTTGACTGTATTAGTACGCTATTCGATTGAGAATGACAGGAAAAGTATAAATAGCCAGAGCACGAATTGCTCAAAAAGACTTTTGTGATCTAACACTTTCATTATCCTATTTAAGAGAAAGTTCTTAGTTTTGGAAGCTCCAAGAATTCTCCAAGAAGACCGTGGTGATCTTTCTTGAGAGAGATTCAGATTGAGGAGTCAATTGCTCACACTGTTTGATCAACATCTGCACAAAGAAGGTGCTTCTGGTTTGATCTTGATAGGCTTGGCATCCTGTGAAGACTGCTGTATTCGACTGAAGGCTTGGCAACCTGTGAAGTCTGTTGTAATAGGCTTGGCAACCTGTGAAGCTTGCTGTGAAAGGCTTGACATCCTGTGAAGAGTGTTGGTTACACATTGAGGATTGTTCGACGTGGGTTCAGATTGTAGAAGAGGGGATTCTTGCTACAATTTTGGTTTTGTGTGTGCAGCTATATTTGGTTTTGGGTTAGAGAGGAAATTTATATTTTTGCGTGGTGCTTCTATAAATTCCTTGTTGTAAAAACTGTAACCATTATAGTGCATTCGCTTCCAAGAGTGAAAGGACACTGGATGTAGGCATTGTTGGCCGAACAAGTATAAAAACCAGTGTTTAAGTTTCTCTATCCCTGCACTCTTTATTTCAGTCGACTTTACTTGTGTTACAGTCAACTACGTTTTTCTGCTGCATTACATTTTTCATTACTTGCATTTCAAGGAAAGATCAAAAGCTTTGAATTTTCATACCAAGATTACGAAAAGATTTTGTTTTTGAACTAACATCAATTCACCCGCTCTTGGTGTGAAACGAAGCCAACCTGTATCCTAACAATTGGCACCAGAGCTGGTTTTCATAAAATATTTGAAAATTCAGTCGACTCAGTTTTTATTCTATTCGATTGTAAAACCTGTGGATGGCTTCAATTTTCAAACTATTGGTGAAGGTGCTTCAACAAACAGACCACCTCTGTTTGCTGGTGAAAACTATCCTTTTTCAAAAATTCGGATGCAGATCTTTCTTGAATCGCAAGATAAAGGAATTTTGGATGCCACTTTAAATGGTCCATATGTGCCTACAAAAACTGTTGATAGTGAAACTGTTTTGAAACCTTTTACTGAGTGGACTGTTGATGAAAATAGAAAAGCTCAGTATGATGTTAAAGGTAGAAACATTATAGCCTCTGCACTAACAATTGATGAATTTTTCAGGATATCCCAATGCAAGTCTGCAAAGGAAATGTGGGATGTTCTAGAGGTAACACATGAAGGCACAGATGAAGTCAAGAGAGCCAGGAAGAATTCACTGATACAAGAATAAAAGTTGTTCCGAATGAAAGCTGGTGAGAGCATCTTTGATGTCCAGAAACGATTCACTCATAATGTAAATCACCTGATGGATCTTGGCAAAGCCTTTGACAAAGAAGAGATCAACATCAAGATTCTGAAAAGTCTGAACAGGAATTGGCAACCAAAAGTCACTGCAAACTCTGAATCCAAAGATCTTACAACTATGAATATGGCTACCTTGTTTGGCAAGCTACGTGAACATGAGTTAGAACTTGGTAGACTGAAGGATGAAGAGCAGATTGAAGAAAAGAAGTCCATTGCTCTGAAAGCTACAAACAAGAACATCACAGAAACAGAGATGGATGACAAAGAGCTTATGACTCTAATGGTAAGAAAGTTTAGTCAACTTATGCAAAATGATAGTCAACTGTCTAACCATGCAGGTCAAAGCAAGAAGAACAACTTCAACACAAACACTGTCTAGTGCTATGAATGTGGTAAAGAAGGTCACATCAAGCCTGACTGTCCTGAAATACAGCCAAAGTAGAAAGGGAAGAAAAGATTTCCTCAAGGCAAAAATATGAATAGAAAAGGAGCCTACATTGTTTGGGAGAATTCAGATTCTGAAAATTCAAGTGATGAGGATTCTAACCAAGAGGAGAAATCCAACATGTGTCACATGGTTGAAACTGCAAAGAGTGATAGTGACAGTGATAGTGATGAAGAATTTGAAAAGCTGCCTATAGAAGAAAAGTATCAGTAGCTGATTGATACATACAGAGAATTACATAATGAAGCAATGCGACTGAAATACAAGGTTAATCGACTGACCTCTGAGGAAAGAGATTTTGAATATAGAATTGATAACCTTGTTGCTGAAAATGAAAGATTATAAAAGGAGTTAAATGAAGCCTTATTGTCTACTAAGAATAGTGAAATTAAAACTGTTACTATTGAAAAAGCTTGTGAAAATTGTCCTATACATGTTGAAAAGATTGATTACTTCACTAGCAAGCTAGCCAAGTTTGCTCAAGCTAGTGACAATTTAGATGTTGTATTAAGTTCTTCTAGCAGAATTAATAATAGGCAAGGAATTGGATTTAAAGGTCAATCTAACAGAACCAATACTAGGAAGCTAAATGAATTGAGAAAACCTATTAGAAATGCATGTTTTTACTGCAAATGTGTTGGTCATACTATTAGAAATTGTTATTATAGACTTGTTGTTGTTCCTCGAGGATTGTATGTATGGATACCAAAGGAACATGTGACAAGAACTAACAATCAAGGACCCAAAGTCAAATGGGTACCAGCAACCAAAACTTAATTGATTTGCAGGTTGTGCAGCTGATACAAAACTACTTTCAAGGATGAAATTACAATGGATCATATCATATACCTTGAATGTCTAAAACTGGTAAACCTATATCTATTTGCTACATCATGCATATATTGATTGTTTGTTGTTGTATGATTGTCTGGTTTGTGTGCTTAAGTTGTTTAATTGATTGAATCTGGTCGAAAAGAGTTTTGTGAGTCACAGTTGACTCGAGTATTCAATCAATCGACTATGTTATTTGAATATATGAAATGCTCTGTTTTGAACGTTCAAACTTAGAATGAAGTTGTGTTCAGTGGTCTTTAAATGGTATTCATCGAGTTGTACGTCCTGTGTGCTTATAAAACGCCGCCATTATTAAAAGAATTTATCCATTATCTTTGACTGAGAAAGAAAGTTTCGTGAGCTCTCATGGCCTCTTCAAGTCAGCTTACATCAAGAGATGTCAGAAAATATGGTTCTGAATCAGGAATGCCTGATCCAGCTGGATGGATCAGTGATGAAGAAACTCAGGAAAGATTTAATGGTGGATCCACAAAAACTATTGCATCTCCCTTGAGCATTAACCTAAATCTGTTTGAAAAAGAGGGATTCATGTTTCCTGACTAGACAGAAAGACAAAACCTGTCATTACTTGTGCAACTAAAAGGCTGGTGGTATCTGATAACGGTTGAAAAACCGTTATGTTCATATATTATTTTAGACCAAATTACTCCCTTTACTGCTTAGAATGAGCTTGGAATAAAAAAAAACTCAATAAATGAGTCAGTCGAGAGTCAAAAGCTATTTTTAGTGATATTATGCTTGTTTTGCATTGTTTTGTAGCAATTTTGATGGAAGTGAAGAATGGAGTTGAAGATGAAGGCCTTAGACTCAAGATAGATGAAGAAAACCAAGAAAATAAGAGTCTAGGAACCGCCCAGCGACAGAAATACATCGCTGGGCGGCCAAATGCGAGGAGATGGCACCCTGGTGGGGACGCCTGGCGGTTTTGCGATTAGAGGCAAACCGTCGGGCGGTGACCCCTGGCGCCGGGGGGTATCGTGATTAGAGGCAAACCGCTAGGCGGCATAAGTGTGACGCCAAGCAGTTGCCTACTGGGCTTGGGCCTGTTTTCTGTGATGCTCCTCAGCTATAAATAGCCCTAGTGCGATTTCCTTTTGATTCTTTTGACAGAAGAGGGCGGCCAGACCTAATTTCCACTCTCTGGAGAAGATCTGTTGGATGCTTAGGCTCCTTTTCATCCTATCTAGGTTTTGCTCTTCCATTCTTCCATTAGTTTCATCTAGGTTCACCATGACAATGGTGAACTAAACCCTTTTGTTGTTGGGGGAAACAATGTAATCTTTTGAAACTCTCTTTTATTGAAACTCTTGTTTATTTATATGATTGTCATATGCTTTGATTATCAATTGTTGGGTTCTCATCTGCGCTTAAAGCTTTTATCGTTTAACTCATTTGATAACTATTGTTTGTCTCTATTGATACGGGAACGTACAATAATGTCATGAACGCTCAGTGATTCACTTGACTCTTGTTTTCATCCTTTTTCTTCATCTTTCACGAGTCTAAGTTCACCTGGATTTACTTCCTTCTTTAATTCTCATCAAAACCCTGCAAAACAATGCAAAAACAAGCATAATATCTCTAAAACCAACTTTTGACTCTCAATGACTCACCTAAGTGTTTTACTTGACATTAAACTCATTCTAAGCCATAAAGGGTGTGTTTTTATATCAAATTTAAGCATGAAAATAACGGTTTCTAGACCGTTATCACAACCCCAAACTTAGAACTTTGCTTGTCCTCAAGCAAACAAGACAAAACTTGGCTTTCCACTTTTTCAGCAAATAGTTCAACACTTTCAAAAATCCTTTTCCTCACAACAAGTTATTATTCAATTCAGATTTTCAGTGGAATCCTATCAAGATGCATGCATGCTTTCATTTCAATTTAGTTCACATAAGCATATATTTCCCAACAGATGTTTCATTCATGAATGATTAATCCACTAAGCAGAGATGTAAACATGGATTTTAACAATTCTCACCAAGCAAGTGTTTCAGTCAATCACTCAAGTGTTTAAGGAATCACTCCACTCTCTACTGTTCACACGTCACAGAAAACAATATTGCTATTCATCTAAAACAATCAAAATCCTCACATGCAAATGTCATCACAAGGACTTTCCCAAGGCTTGTAATATGGCTGGGCTATGAAGAAAAATTGGTTTTTCTGGAATACAAAATCCTTGAGTTAAAAGAGTTATATTATCATACAAAGTTCAAGCACCACTCTCTTTTGAACCAATCTCACTTATTCCCAACTTCTTCCGTTTTCTTTTAATTTTACATTGAGCTCATCTTTCATGCTTTTTTCTTTTCTTCTTTTTCCTTTTCTCGTGCATTTTTCTTTTTCAACCTTTGAGCTCAATGCTTTTCTTTTGCCTTTCAACTTTCCCCATACAACCCCAAACTTGAACCTTTTCATACAATTAATCTCAACCCAACTCAAGCTAAATCAATTCAAAATAAGGGTTTTTATTCTGTTTAAGACCAAGGTTCAAAAAGGATATAATATTTTAATCACTTTAGGCGAAAATTTGGCAAAGTAAAGGTTTCCACACATGGCCTTGATCATATGACATCAACAAGCAATTCAAGCAATTATCAAGACTCAGGCAATATCATTGATGCTTTCTTGTAACAGTACATATATTAGTGAAAACTCTGGAGCTCAAAACCTCACACAACATGCTTTCTCACACATCATTCATGAATCCTGCTTAGCATCATAATCACAATCATAAACCACTACACATTTGTTCACACAATTAGTGAACCATTCACCTGGATATCAGCACACACATTCTCAATCATCAACCACATTCAATCATCATCATCGAATAACTTGTCATGCAATATAATCATCAAACCATCATCAGAATCAATGTACAAGCCAAGCATAGACACAAAAATAAAATTCACCAACACTACAAATCCAAAGTACAAAAGAAAAAGAAAAATCCATGTCCAAGTGCTGGCATCCATCAGTAGATGCCCTCAGCGCAAGTCCTCATCTGAGTCATACTCATCACCAGCCTCAGCATCCTCAAAATGATCATCATCCTCATCTATGCCTAGTGCTCCAGCTGCTCCAGACCCACTGCCCTATGCCTGCTCCTAAGGCCAAGCCATCGCACTATAAAACTCGGCCATAATCCACTTGTGCACTAGTGGATGATCACATTGCCCCACTATCATCTCGGCAGTAGCTATCTCCCCTCTGCGAAGAGAATCCATCTTAGCCTCCATTAAGGACATATAAATGTCTCTCATCTGGAAAGGCTCAGCGTGTTGTGCCGGTGCATCTGCAGGTGCGTCCTCCTGCTACGCTGTTGACCTCCTAGGACGTCTCCTAGGAACTGCTCCGGCTGGCTCATCACCTCCACAGTACTGACGATAATAGGAGGCATCAATAGCTCTCCTCGACCTCTCATACGGTGGAACTGTAGTGTCCACTCCGGCCTACTGGTACAAGTGTGTGATCAGCGACGAATGTCCCAGTGGGGTCCTGCTACTAATAGTAGTATTGCAGCTCTGAATCTCGTCGGCTATCACCTTGCCGACGTTAACATCCATCTGCCTCAACATGTAGTAGATGACAAGAATCCGATGCATCGTGATGTCAGATACATGGGAGCATGACTGTATGTTGGCATGAGTAAATGCCATCCAGTACTTGGGTAGGGGAGCCAAATCTGCCCTAAGGATGTTGATTGACGCTCCATTAGGGTTCCTCTGAAAGTGTTTCCCAGGGATACAAATGACTCTCTCGATGTCCTCATAATCCCTGTGCTCCCCTAGAATAGCAGCATACCTACACTGCTCTCCTAGCCACTCAGTCCCCAGGAAGGTGTTGATGGTATCGGGGTCATATCTGATCAACTGCCCCCTCACATAGCTCATGTACCTCCCAACAGATACTCCTCCTCTGGTCAGGGCATTGGCATAGAATTCCTTCACCAACTCAATGCTAGTTGGTGCAGGATAGGTGGTCAATATGTCCTAGCCTCGCCTCTCAATCTCCAGTCCAAACTTTGGAGCTAGGTCAGGGATGTACATAGCTTTCCTCTCCATCAGCAAACGCCTTTCCTGGACAATAGCATAATGCTCCTCATGCTTTTTGGAGAGGAACCTAGGAGAGTAAAATCTCCTTGGTCTCTCTAGCTCCTTCCTCTTGTTGCCCATGTATCAAATAAATCCAATGACATTCACAAAAATATCTTTAGAGCTTAGTACATCATCAATTTAATTCTTAGATCACACATAATCCAGTACTGAGGGAAAACAGGGTCCCCTAGTATCCAAACATTCAAGAAATCAAAAACCCTAAACCAGATGAGTTTTGCTCAGCGGTCAGGGAGACTCCTCAACAATTTTCAACTGGGTTTTTCAAAAACCCTATTTTAAAACCCTAGTCTCCACTCTAACACCTATTCTATCATTATAGATCAATTTTATGCAATTCAATCGGTTCAAACAGTTTCTATTTCATCAAATCATGCATAGAAATCAAAAGCCCTAATTTAACATATTCTTAAGCATGTTCTTCAATAATTTCTAAATAGAAACCCTAGAAATTGAAATTTCACACTTACTTGAATGGAGACTTTGAATGCTTGCTAAAATTGATGATCAATGCCCTCTCCAATGCAAAAACCCTCAACCAAAAACCCCAAACTTTGACAAAACAATGGTGGAAAAGTGAGATTTTGGTGAGTAGGTGATGAGAAAGTGGGGAAATCTTTCTAAAAAGCTCTTGAAAGTGAAAGAGGATTGCTAGGACTTAGGGAGAACGCTAGGGCGAAATGCAAAAAAGAAGTTTGAAAGTGGAAGAATCAAAAACCGCTCAACTTTAAGAAAGCCCGAGCCCAAATGATGGGGAAGTGCATGCCTAGAATGACTAGACTAAAATGGAATACAAGAAATGGAGAGAAATTAAAAGTGGAAAAGATTAGAGAAAGAGGAAACTTATGACTTGAGGATGCGCCACTTGAAGGAAGCTCCAAGATAAGCATCATAGGAGGATCGCCACTTGCTTCAGCAAGATAAGGTCTGCCCGAAAGAGGGACTTGGAGATAGAATACTATCTCAAAAGAGGATTGCAAAGGTGCAAATCAACTCAAATTCAATTCAATTCAACGTAAGGTACAAAAAGGAGACCCCTAAGCCTTCTTATATAACCTTTGGAGTGAGCTAGGATGCAAGATCTAGGAGATCTAGGGACTTTTGAGTCCCACATTGGCTAATTCTCTCCACTCCAAAGGGTTTATAAGGCAACTAGTTCTCCTATAGTTCAAAACATGAAAACTAGCTATGATATCTTGTACTACAAGCTATGGAAAACAAATTACTCTTCTTTTCTTTTAAGTTCAAGCTATGTGAAGTCCCACATTGCTTGTACTAAAGGAAAATGAAGAGTTTATAAAAGTTTCCTCACTAGAAATGAAACGAAAGTAAAAGAGGCAGAATACAAGCCCATGAAACCTACACTATTCTTTTTTATTCTTTTTGTCACCCTAAAAGCTCTTCATTGTTGCCTCATCTATGATCGTATCATGCCCCCCAGGTTGGAGAGGATTCAACCTCGAATCTTGAAAAACCTGCAAGAAAGAGAGATTATGACTTATTTCGTGTATAAACCAAAGGAACTCCTCCTAGATCAAATGTCAACCTGCAAAAATCATCAAACATTTTATGAATGAATTTATTTTGACCAATCAATGTATATAAACAAGTAATAGTAAAAGAAAGTCTCCTTATATTTTTATTGTATTTAGTAGGGAAATCTAGGAGACCATTTTTAGAGAAAAAATTATTTTTGTCTTGAGTTGAATGTAACCAAAGGGGTAACACTAACTCAGGATGTGTTTCAAAAATGTTTATTGAAGAGTTGGAAAGAAGGAAAGAGGAAGGTGTAAGAGTTGTGCAAAATAATTTTGGAACAAAGGAAGAAAAATTAGTAATAGGAGAAAAGTAGAAGGTTTGAAAAACTCCCCTATCATAGCTTGGATCTATTTGAATGATGGGAGTGGATGATGCCTTAAGTAACACTTCCTTTTTTACTAAGACTTGTTCCTTCTCTATTTCTCTCACAAGTTGTTCTTTTTCTTTCTTTTCTCTCTCCTCTCTTTCTTTTCTCTCAGTCTTTTCTTTTACTCTCTCCTCGCTTTCTTTTCTTTCCTCATTTAAACAAGGAAGCATGACCTTCTCATTGGTATCACTTGATGAGGAAGAAGAGCTATAGTTTGGTGAAGGTAAGGAAGATGTAGACTCATGAGGGATAATTGCTTCGCCCTCAATGCATGTTGCCTTTTTGGTGGGGCAGGTAGACGCTATATGACCATGTCCTAAGCATTTAAAACATTTAATGTGACTTGGTCTAGAAGGGGATGTAGGTGGGGAAGAGGAATGGTTAAAAGAAAAATGAGGACAATATTTGTTAATGAGCTCCTTAGAAACATCCTTGCCTTTATCCTTTGATGATGAGGATTTATAGAAAACATCTCTTGAAGGGTTTGAAAATTTGTTTTGAAAAGCTTCTTTTTTCAAGAGTTTCTTCTCTACTTTCATGGCCCTATGAACCACTACATCTAAAATCTCATCATCTTGGAATTCAATGATATCTTGGACGTTACTATTAAGTCCACTAATAAATCTAACTATTTTTGCATGATCATTTTCATTAGTGTTAGTACGGTGTGTGAGCACTTCGAGCTCGCGTGCATACTCCTCCACACTTCGTCTATCTTGCTTAAACCGTTGGAACTTAAGAAGAGTTCCCTAAAGTAGTGAGGAGGTACGAAGCGTTGGATCAAAATGTCTTTGAAATGTTCCCATGTTCTCGCGGGTGAGACCATGGTTAAGTATCTCCTATTTAGCCATTGTTTGGCGTATCCCTCTAAAGCTAAACAAGCTAACTTTACACACCAAGAATTATCTAAATTATGCAAAGCAAAAATGTTATGTACATTAGCTATCCAATCTAAGCAAATGATAGGGTCTTCGTCGACTTTGAAGGGTGGCAAGTGCAACTTTGGCGTTGGTGATGGAAGGTATACATTCAACTTGGGCATTGCAAGGCTTTGGTCCATAGCTTTATTTTCTTGCTTTTTCTTGGAGGAACCATGATCATGACCATGAGATTGCTTTCCTTCAGCCTTTGCCACCGTGTCCAGCCGTTTGCTAATGGCATGAAGTTGGTGTTGCATTTGTTGTATAGCCTTCCTCAAATCAAATTTGCTAGAAGCTCCTCCATGATGGCTAGCTCCATTGGAAGAGGAACGGCTTGAACCTGCAGACATGGTGTTCTAATGCAAACAGCAGCCAAGCTAACAAAACAAATGGGTTAGAAACAGTCACAAATCAAAGCAAAACAGCCACACAATCCACAACAAATTAGCAGCCCACGGTTTCACTCAAGACAACAAAAAAGAAAGCTCAAAACTCACGGTAAAATGGCTCAAAAACAAGGTAAGGGCAGCACCCTTCTTTCAAAAATAGGACAATGTCTCACAAGTCCACTTTGAGAGTACCAACTCAAGTCTAAAGCAAATGGAAAGATTTACAATCCACCCTCAATGCAAAGGAGCCAAATCAAGACAGCACATGGTAGATGCCAAAAAATGAATGAAAACCACAAGACAAATGATGAAAATGGAACCTAAAAAATCAAGAAACTTGGCACAAAACAAGGTGGCAGTAATCGAAAGATATTTAAGAGACAAAACAACAAGAATTAAGAGTCAAAACAGTGGCACAAAATGAACAACACAACAAAGAAAATCACACAACCGAGAAGCAAATTCACATCAACATACTAAGTATACATGAAGAGCAAGACCAAATTAATGCTGGAAATAATTTTGGCAAACCTCAAACCAATATATTCTGTATTTTAAATGATAAAAGAGGCTTGAAAAGAATGCTTAAACACACTAAAGAGACTAAAGATGTCTCGGCCAGCAAGCATGCACATCAAATACAAAAAAAAAAATTCTCTGTTTTGGTGCAGGCTGCAATGAATGTCTCGGCCAAGCTAATTTTAACACATTAAGTGTGTTTGATTAATATGCCAAATAGAATTGATGGATGCCTATATGGATACAGAACATATAAGCAAGGTTCACACACTTAAATCCTATAAAGATCAAGCTCAATTCAGCATACAATCAAGGAGATGTAAAAATACTCTTAGCTATGCAATTTCAGAAAAATACTGTAGAAAACTCCTAAAGAGGAACAGACATATGACTCAATTCAAAGCTAACAAGCAAGAAAAGACATATACAATCCAGCTAAGACAAGGAAATAAAGCTGAAACAACAAACAAAATGGAATAAGGACACCTACTTGTTGAAGACCTCCAATAGCATTGTTGCTGTTTGAAGAAATGCCAGCTGGTATAAGTCTCTGTATAGCCACGGGGAGCACCTCCAAGCCTTGATTTGAAGCTTTGATTCCTTGCTTAAGAGTGTGGTGATGTCTTAGCACCGTTCAATGACCAATTCCAGCCACCACAAGTACCAAACAGCAAGCAAATAATGCAAACAGATTAGAAGTCACTCAAACAGTAAGCACTGGACTGACATAGTGGAGAAAAAAAGTTACTGGGAACAGTACAGAACGAATTTGAAAAAAGTAAAAACTAGATGTAAAAATAGACATCCAGACGAAACTTTGAAAAAAACTTTCATGGAAATCAGATAAGAAATGAGCTCAAACAAAAGCATACAAGTTGACTGAAGTTTCACGCAGACACTGGGCGAAACAGAAAATGGCTCAGCGAAAATGAACACATGTAGGCTATTCTACTCTAACATGCAATACCTAAAAAGATCAAAACCTAAGGCTCATAATACCACATGATGGGGAAGTGCATGCCTAGAATGAATAGACTAAAATGGCATACAAGAAATGGAGAGAAATTAAAAGTGGAAAAGATTAGAGAAAGAGGAAACTTATGACTTGAGGATGCGCCACTTGAAGGAAGCTCCAAGATAAGCATCAAAGGAGGACCGCCACTTGCTTGAGCAAGATAAGTCTGCCCAAAAGAGGGACTTGGAGACAGAATATTATCTCAAAAGAGGATTACAAAGGTGTAAATCAACTTAAATTCAATTCAATTCAAAGTAAGGTACAAAAAGGAGACCCCTAAGCCTTCTTATATAACCTTTGGAGTGAGCTAGGATGCAAGATCTAGGAGATGTGGGACTTTTGAGTGTGGAGGCTGTCCAGCAGCTGCTGCAGGTCCTCTAGGGACTTTTGGGTCCCATATTGCTCAATTCTCTCCACTCCAAAGGGTTTATAAGGCAACTAGTTCTCCTATAGTTCAAAACATGAAAACTAGCTATGCTATCTTGCACTACAAGCTATGGAAAACAAATTACTCTTCTTTTCTTTTAAGTTCAAGCTATGTGAAGTCCCACATTGCTTGTACTAAAGGAAAATGAAGAGTTTATAAACGTTTCCACACTAGAAATGAAACGAAAATAAAAGAGGCAGAATACAAGCCCATGAAACCTACACTATTCTTTTTTATTCTTTTTGTCACTCTAAAAGCTCTTCATTGTTGCCACATCTATGATCATTTCACCAAAACATGCCACAATCACTCAGCGGTCAAATGAACCGCTTAGCGATTTGTGGTAAATTTCTCTTCTTCTTCTTTGCTTGCTTTTGAGCAATCTCACCCTGTAGCACTCAATTTCAATCTTCAATTTTTCAATCATATGCCTTTCCCCTCTCAGATGCAACATCAAACATGTAATGCACTTAACACAGAGTTAAAAACATATATAATCAACTGGGTTGCTTCCTAGGTAGCGCTTGTTTAACGTCACGAGCCTGACCCAAACCTACCTAGCACTCATCAGTAAGTGCCTCCAACACCCTTCAGTATGTGTGCCTACCTGTATCCTTTTGTAGATACATAAAATTTTTGCATCCCTCAGTAGATGCTACCCAATACACAAAAATTTAAAAATTGTTCATGATTACATCACCAAGATTTAAAAATTTAAAGTACAAAAAATATTGTTCTTGGATCATTACGGTGCCTCCCAGTAAGCGCTCTTTTTATGTCACTAGCTTGACCCGGTAGAGTTCAAACACCCATCAGTAAGTGTTGATACTCCCCTTGCTTGATATTCGTTTTCTTTTTCTTCTTCCTGCTGAATTTCTTCATAAAGTTGAGAATACCAAACACATGTTCCATGTTTCAATCATAGGAACTTTAATCTCCAATTTCTTGAAGATCTTCGTAAAGCACTTAAACCTTTTCTTCTTCCTATGATTTTTCTTCTAATGAGAAGGAGGCTTTTCATATGATCTTTTCTTCTTTCCTCTCTTCCTCTTTTTCTCACTCTCACCCCTCAACTTTCTCTTTTTCTTTTTTCTTCTTTTCTTCTTTATTTTTGCATATTTTTTCTTTTTTTCTTTTTTCTAAACCACTGTTTTTTCTCCCTCATCATCTTTATCTTCCTCACTCAACCATTCCTCCTCTATCTTTTCCTCTTTTATCTCTATCTTTTTCTCTATCTTCTCACCATCTCTTTCTATCTTTTCCTCATCAACAAAATTATCACTTTCAAAACTAGTGGCTTGACATTCCTCCCTAGGGTTAACCTCATTATTAACCCTAGAATTCAATATCTCATTGGAGTGACAAATCTGTATCTTCAACCTTTTATTTCTTGTTTCACTCTCTTCTGTACAGGAGACAGTAATTTGGATAAGTCGTTCCAATGTCTCATCCAATCTGTTGATTTACTCATTCAAAACAGATACTTGTTTCCCTAATAGTAATTGTTGATGTGGTTCTCCTGCTTGTCCATTCGGACCTTGATCCATGCTTGAGTGAGGTTCCCACTAGTAGTTGAAATCATTTTGATAGAATTGAGTGCCCATATAGTCAAATTCTTGTCCATACTACATTCTGCAAACTCTAGGCACAAAACCCTAGAAAACATTTATTAGAACAAAAATAAAAATAAACATAAAATCAAGTCAAATTTAATCAGTTTACACTACTAGATAAGTTAAACCACGAGTCCCCGACAATGGCGCCAAAAACATGTTAAGTCCCTGGCAAGTGTACCAGATCGTTATCAAGTAATATAAAATGAGTAAGCCCAAGTATCGTTTCCTAAGAATTCTTAGGCCTTAACTTTCATGTAAACCATATGCATAAGACTTGAGAAGAAATTAATTTTAGGGTTTTCAATGCAAGACAAAAATAAACATGCAAAATGTAGTGAATCAATTGGATAAAAGAAACTATGAATGAATGGAGTTGTTGGGGATTACAATTTCATCTTATCCACCCTCTTATATCTATTTTTCTTATTTAATTCGTTTATTTATCATATTGTCATGCAAACATTCTTGGTCTACCCTTAACCCAATCCCTTGGTGAAAAGAGCCTATTACTAATTACCGGCTTGCTATCCCTAGCCTCCCCTAGTAATTAATAATGCATGATAAACGGAAGCAAAATACAATTGGTTGTCCTACCCCTATTCCTAGGCAGTATTAGCATAATCAAGGAATTCCCCCTCAGTTCTGACATTACTGTACGCTCCCGTATCAATAAAGACAAACAACATTTACCGAATGAGTTAAACGATAAAAGCACTAAGCAAAGGTAAGGAATCCAACAATTGATAAAGATAAGCATATGCAAGCATATAAAGAAGATAAGAATTTTGATATAAGAGAGTTTCAAAAGATTAAATTGTTCCCCAACAACCTAGGGTTTAGTTCACCATGGACATGGTGAATCTAGATGAAAAGTAATGAAAGAATGGTAGAACTAATCCTAAACTTGGTAGATTGGAGCCTAAGCATCCAAGGAACCTCCTCCAAGATGTGTGGAACAGCTCTGAACGTATCTCTCTGCCAAAAGATTTTGTTTTGATTTGCACTGGGTCTATTTATAGACCAAAAAGATAACAGAAAGACTACAGAATCTGAGTTAATAAAAACAGACAACCGCCCAGGCGCCTAAGTAAACCGCTCAGCGGTTTCCCTTTTTGCCATTGGACCGCTCAGCGATCAGTTTTACCGCTGAGCGGTTTGCCTCTAATCGTCCTGGACGCTCAGCGGCCCATTCTGACGCTCAGCGGTTCACTTGACACTTCTTTTCATCCTTTTTCTTCATCTTTCACAAGTCTAAGTTCACCTTGATTTACTTCCTTCTTCAATTCTCATCAAAACCCTGCAAAACAATGCAAAAATAAGCATAATATCTCTAAAACCAACTTTTGACTCTCAATGACTCAACTAAGTGTTTTACTTGATTTTAAACTCATTCTAAGCCATAAAGGGTGTGTTTTTATATCAAATTTAAGCATGAAAGTAACAATTTCTAGACCGTTATCAGAAACATATAATCACTTACAAATGGTTAAAAGAAATACAGCCAATTGTTCCCGAACATTATTTATAAGATTGCTCCATTGAAGATGTGTGATCAAATATCTACACAATGAATAATTTAAATCAAAGTGTGCAATAAACAAAAGAGAACCACAAGATACTGTTAACGAAGAATTAGTAACAATCATTTTAAAAAAAGAAAAAGAAAAAACCTGTCATTTCAAATTAAGATTTCATTCACAAAAGAACTTTTAATATTTTTTAAAATTTTTTTTATTTACTTAATTTGGTCCCAATGTAAATAAAAAAGATAATCCCCAACCCTATGGCACAAAATTTGGAACTGTAAGGTAATGGTTTTAAATAGTAAAATATTGTGCGATGAGTCTGATGCATTCTTCCAAGTAAGGGATAAGTTTATAAAACCTTGTTGAAATATTAATCATAACAATGAAACTAGAACCATAAATAAGGGTTTAAAAAACTAGCTTGATCATAATGGTTGAAAAACCGTTATTTTTATACTTAATTTTGATACTTAATGTATCATTTTTTACTTATAAGCTTGCTTGAACTCATGATTTTGCTTTGGTTTTGTGAATAAGGGAGTTGAGGATATGTTTTATGATTTTATCACTAAATTCCCTTAATTTTGTAGGTTATTGGAATGAATTCAAAGAAGAGTTAAAGTATCAAATGGTTGGAGTGCAGAAAAGTCAACCAGTCAACAAGAAAAGTCAATCAGTCAACCAGAAAAGTCAATCAATCAACCAGAATGCTGAAAAGTCAACCAAAGTGCAGTTTCAGTATTGCAGGTGGCGTTGAGCGCTAGTTTTTCACTGTTTTGCTCCTGAGCGCCACCGTTGGGCGCCATTCTGAGTGTCACACCTACCGCTAAGCGCCACTTTTGTGGGTCTGAACCAGTTTTTCTGTTATTTTTAGGATCTATTTAAAGACCTGGACGCCCTACAGAATGTATCTTTTAGCAGAAGGAGACGTAGAAACACACTCTTCACCCCTTGGAGGCGAATTTTGGATTCAAAAGCTCCAATTTACAAATTCTAGGGTTTATCTTTTCATTCTTTTCATTAATTTCATCTAGTTTCACCATGTCTGTGGTGAACTAAACATCCATTGTTGTTGGGGAAACGATGTAATCCTATGAAACTCTCATATATCGAATTGATGCTTTAATTCATATGCTTTATTTAATTAATTGTTAGAGTTTTTCCTTTATTCTCTATGCATGCTTTGTTTAACTCACTCAATAGCGTGATCTTTGATTTTATGTATATGGACACATATGGGTAGATCTAGACATGGGGGAATTCTCTCGGGAGCAATATTACCTAGACATAGGGATAGGAGAACCGATTGCCTTTAAGCTTCTGTGCGAATGTAATGCATGAAAATTTGCTAGGGAGACAAGACATTGTAAACTAGTAATTAGAAGTAGGCTCTCTTCACCAAGACATTGTAAACTAGTAATTAGAAAGTGGCATTGACATTAATGAAAAAGTAGAATTCGTAAATATATGAGAGTGGATTAGGATAAGTCGGAAACCCAAACAACATAATTCATCCATACCATTCACCTACGTATTTTCTTGGTCAATTGATCAACTACCTTTGCATGCATGTTTAATTTTCGTTTTTGCATTATAAACCCTAAATTTTGTTTCTCAAGTCTTAAATAATCAACAAATCACATGAAAGTCTAGGCCAATGAGTCTCTAGGGAAACGATACTTGGTCTTATGTATGTATGTATGTATGTATATTATATGTCAAGATTCAAGAAGATATTATATAAGAATTATACTTTCATATAATGAAACAAAGTAGTAATAGGAAATAATAATTGACTGAAAATTCAAATAACAGCAGCTTATGGTAATAGGTATACCCCAAGAAAATAAAACTCTAAATATCCAGTGTACTGAAATTGAACTGACGAAAGAAATAAAAATTAAAGATAACCTCATCTCCATAACATGATGGGGAAAAGAGTAAGAAAACAATTTGTATCAAGGTATGGTGGTTCTGACATTACAGTTTGTATATTGGAAATAAAATAAATTTATACTATAAATGTTGTTTCATTTTACTATAAAGGAAAATAATAAACCTTACATATCATACAATGTCAACAGAGACATATAACAATAGTAACAACCGAACTCATATTTATATCAGATTTCATAGAGGTCAACAACGAGTATACTCTACAACAAGAACTCTTATAAGCATTTCACAAAATAAGACATGCATCATATCAGAATATCCAGGACCGAAAATTTACAAGGTAAACATGCAAGTTCTGAAGTGAGTAAAAGTAATGGTTTAGCTTCCCTACCTCTATTCCAGTAAGGATCTCTAATCTTCTGGATGTTCTACAGTTCAAAGTTTCTTCCTTCTTTGATCAACATAGAAACTCAATCTACCTTACGTTCTCTTTGTTTTTTTTCTTTTTATTTTTTGGTAAGTCTTCATTATAGAGCAAAACACTCTTTTATGCTTGTAATTCAGCCGCCTCAAATAATTAAGACTTGGACGGTTCTAACAAAAAGGGACCTATCTTCCAGGATTCAAGCTTAATGTTTCACGTTGTTTACTTCAAGTCTTCCATTTATGTTGTCTCCATTGGCTTTGGAGAAAAACTTGTCGTGTGAAGTCAAGAACATTAAAATTTCTACGATAGCAAGGACGAGACATACTGTGTGTGGGGAAAAAAGGAATTGTTTTGTTTTGATAATGCAGAGATGATACGTTTGGACATTTTTTTTTATTTCCAAGCAAGAAGATCAGTTTTGTTGTATGATTCCAAAATCTCACGAATGCTACGGTGGGAAAGGAAAAGAAATGACTATGTGTGAGGAAAACATAACCATCTTTATGAGTGCAATAAAGGAAACTCACAAGTTTGTCTTTCATGGCAAACATTATAGCATTAGCATGCTCAGCCGCATTCCCCACTAGCGGAAGCAATATGACACTATTAAATGCAATTGGAATTTCCCGTGCAGTAGATGCTCCCTGGAAAAAAGTTTATCAAACAGGAAATTTACTTCCTCCAAAAATGTCCAATTAAGAACACACTGAAATTTCATTTAAAGTTACATTCCCTATATTTGGGTGCAGATTTCTAAGAGGGTAGATGAAGGAAGAATGACCAGTTTCTCAATTTACATATAATTAAAAAATAATGATATCATAAGAAAATCACATTTCTTGTAAATATCCAAAAGGACAAGCCAAACAAGAAATTGAATGATATCACAGAGATAAGACCAAAGGCAAAGATGAAGGATGAACATCATGAAAGGCCTAATCAGACAAAAAAAAGGACTATTTGACTAGTTAGAAAGGAATAATTTAGGTTGACAATTATTCTATTGTAGGAGGTTCTTAAATCTTAAAGGTTGTGAGAGATACGAGGAATCATTGAGAACAAAGGATCTTAACTCAGTTGTAAGGTGACATCTCCTTAGAGGAGTTCTTTCATTTCCAATTCATTTGAGTTTCCATCAGTTCAGTCATTTTGTTATCCTGATCATCACTCTTAAATAAAAATAGTTTAACTTCGCAGACATCACATCTTAAATATGATTAAGCATCTAATGTTGATAAACATGGACCACCAAATGCCAAACCAACATTTAAGACTGTGATTATGTGATATGTGTCAGTGACTAGATAAATAGTTATGCAATAAAAATATAATAACTGATAAAATCTCAAACAACTACTTCAACAAGTATTTTCAAGCTTCCAAGCTTCAATAAGTTAAAAGAAAAACTGTGAATATTATCCACCTCTATAGTGTTGAGATTGTTGACAACACAATTTCTATATTAATCTGGTTTTTTATGATAACAACACATTGCTTAATAACAAGCACATGTTGTTGTTGCATTACATGTTCTTATGCTGATTATTTGTTATATCTGTTGAACATGTTTTTGTATTGTGTTACATGTTCCTATGTTGATTGATTGATATATTCCTGGAACGTGTTTACATGCTTTAAGTGCTATGTGCTATGCATCATTTCATATGTTTTACTGCACATGTTTTAAAGCTGAAAACCACAAGCACTCTTATGAACTTTTAACTGTGTGACAAAGTTCTAGTACAGGCGACTACATTGTGAATGGATTCGACTATGCTAAAATCTTTGTGCAGATTTTGAGAATCAGTGCTCTGTATATTTTTGTGAAGAAAAGAATTTCAGAATGTTTTACATGGTTGATGTCAACTATGTGTTTTACACATTCAACTGTATCTCGTACTGATTTGGAATTCTGTTATGCTCTTGCACTCTAACAGCTATATTTTTAAAAGTTAGTTAAGCATTGATGACTTGGTCAACTGTATTAAATGTGTTCTGTTATTTGTTGACCGTGACCTACTAAGTTGACTGAACTGTTATAACTGTCATAATACAGTCGACTGAATTAGTAGCGTATTCGATTGAGAATCTGACTGTATAACAGAAATCTATAAATAAACTAAACACAAGTCTGTTTAGAAGACTTTTGATAAACTGGCAATTTCATTTCTGTTTCAGATTTCTCTTACCTCCAAGAATTCTCCAAAAAGACGGTGGTGATCTTTCTTGAACGACATTCAAAGAGGAGACTTTCTGCGCTTACATTTGTTGATCATTATTTGCACAAGAAAGGTGCTTTTGTGTGATCGTGTTGAAGGCTTAGCATCCTGTGAAGACTGCTTAATTGTATTCAAGGCTTGGCATCCTGTGAAAACTGCTGAAATTGTACCTGTTGATAAGAGTTGAAAAACCGTTATTTTCATATGTTATTTTAGACCAAATCACTCCCTTTACTGCTTAGAACGAGCTTAGAATCAAGCAAAACTCAATAAATGAGTCAGCGGAGAGTCAAAAGCTGCTTTTAGCGATATTATGTTGTTTTGCATTGTTTTGTAGAAATTTTGATGGAAGCGAAGAATGAAGTTGAAGATGAAGGTTTTAGACTCAGGACAGAGGAAGAAAACGAAGAAAAGAATAGTATAAGAACCGCCCAGCAGCAAAATTCACCGCTGGACAGCCTAATGCGAGGAGTTGGCACCATGGCGTGGACGCCTGGTGGTTTTTTGATTAAAGGCAAACCGCCGGGGGGTAGACCCCTGGCGCCGGGCAGTGGTGCGATAAGAGGCAAACCGCCGAGCGGCATAAGTGTGACGTCGGGCGGTTGTCTGCTGGGCTTAGGCCTGTTTTCTATGACGCTCCTCAGCTATAAATAGCCCTGTTGTGATTTCATTCTCATTCTTTTGACAAAAGAGGGCGGCCAGACCTAATTTTCACTCTCTGGAGAAGATCTCTTGGATGCTTAGGCTCCTTTTCATCCTATCTAGGTTCACCATGACAATGGTGAACTAAACCCTTTTGTTGTTGGGGGAAACAATGTAATCTTTTGAAACTCTCTTTTATTGAAACTCTTGTTTATTTATATGATTATCATATGCTTTGATTATCAATTGTTGGGTTCTCATCTGTGCTTAAAGCTTTTATTGTTTAACTCATTCGATAACTGTTGTTTGTCTTTATTGATATGAGGACGTACAATACTGTCATGAACTGGTGAGTAATTCCTTTGTTAAGCAATACCACCATAGGACGAGCAATTGTTTTTTCTTTTGTTCAGTAATGCGTTGTTAGTTACTAGGGGAGGCTAGGGATAACAAGCCAGTAATTAGTAATAGGCTCTTTTCGCCGAGGGATCGAGTTAAGGGTAGGCCAAGAAAGTTTGCATAACAATTAAATAGTAAAGCACTTTAAACAAGAGGAGTAGATAAGAGAAAGCGGATAAGATGAAATTGTAAACCCCCAACAACTTCATTCATCCATAGTCTTTTTCTTGTCAATTGAATCAAACGCATTGCATGTTTATTTTGTGTCTTTGCATTCCCATCAATTACTTTTTCTTTTACAAGTCTTACGATTTTAATTCACACGAACGATAAGGCATTTCGAGTCTCTTGGGAAGAACGATATTGGGTTTTACCGATTATAATACATGGAACGATCTGGTACACTTGCCAGGGAGACAACAAGTTTTTGGCGCCATTGCCGGGGACTCAAGGTTTAACTTTTTCAAGTAGTGTGGATTGATTGAAATTTGAGTTTTTTTTAATTATTGTCTATATTTTTGTTTTGTTTTAGTTTATTGTTATTTTTCTGTAAAAGTGCTTTTAGGGGTGTTATTTTTTGTGTATGCAGGAAGGAATACACACTAGGAGTAGGAAAGATCAACAACATCTTCTCGAGGGGTTATGAGAAAGGAGAAGAAGGAAAGTTAGACATTTTGCACGTCAAAACTTTCCTTCTCCTGAAACACTTTTGCAATCTTCACAAGACACTTCTGCACAGGATATAGAGGAGATGGCAGACCAACCTCCTCCAAGACGCACACTAGGGGACTCAACAAACACTGTGGGTCCTTTGCGCTTCAACAACATAGCCATACCAGCAGACAATGTAACAAATATGGTGATGAGCCCTACACTCATCCAGTTAGTTCAGAGCAACCAATTTCACGGGTTGTCAAATAAGAATCCCTATAAGCATTTGACTATCTTTGGTGAAATTTGTAATACCGTCAAGATGACTGGAGTTTTGGATGACAGGGTCAGACTCAGCTTGTTTCCTTTCTCTCTGGGAGGAAACGCTAAAGATTGGTTGCATTCATTCCCATAAGGTACTTTTAGAAATTGGGATGCTTTGGCAAGACAGTTTGTGATCAAATTCTTTCCGCCAACCAAGATTAATCAAGGGAAGCTGGAAATCTCTTCATTCAAGCAAGGAATGAAAGAAACTCTCGGACAAGCTTGGGACAGATTTAAAGGCCTGTTAAGGAAAACTTCTGTTCATGGTTTTGATAAGACCTCATACTTGCTTTCCTTGGAGGGCTAAATACTCAGTCTAAGATGATGTTGGATGTTTCAGCTGGAGGCAGTATAAATAGAAAGACTGAAGATGAGGATTATGATTTAATTGAGGAGATGGCTCTGAACGAAGTGTCCCAAAGTGAGAGGGAAGTACAAAAAGGAGGACTCTTGCATCTCCCTGCTGATGACGCTATGACTGCAATCATCTTCTTACTCAGAAACTGGACAGGTTAACAAAGGTCCTTTCTGAACTTCCAAAGGGAATAAGAAATATCTCCCAGACTCAACAACTTTGCGATTTATAAGGTGGTGACCATATCAATGGTCAATGTGCTTTCACTGAAGAAATGCAGCAGGAAGTAAACTACATGGGAAACCAATTCCAGTACAAGCAAGGTAATTTTAACCAAGGCAATTCAAGCAAAGGTTGGAAGAACCACCCCAGTACTGGACAGAATCAGAATACTTCTTCTGGGCAAGGAGGAAACTTCCGGCAGCAACAACCCTCACCTTTATGGCAGCAGGTCAGCAGTTTAACAGAGACGGTCAGAGAATTAAATGACTGATTTGACAAATTTTTGAAATTTTAGGAGTCCCAACAAGCTAGTGACCAAGCCAACTTTAGGTCATAAGAGACATAGATTGGGCAGCTGTCTAAAAGGGTTGAGACCACTGAGAAGAATCAGTTTCGGACTAACACTGATGTTAACCCCAAAGATGAGTGCAAAGTTGTTATGACAAGAAATAAAAGGAATCTAGTAGAGGAGATAATTGAGATTGGGAGCAGTGAAGATGAAGACGAGGAGATGATTCACAATGATAAATTTGTTGAGTAGAAGATCTGTGAAGAGAAAAGAGAAGAAAAAGAAAGAGAACAGGAGATTCACCGAGAGCCATTCCGGGAAATCTTTAATGAAGTGACCGTTACTCCTGGAGCATTTCCACAAATTCCTGAGTATGACAAGAGGATCAAATACTATCTTGGAGAGGTAATTGATCTTGATGATGAAGAAGATCAGGAACGATTGGCTAAGCCTAGAAAGAAGGACCATCCGCAGAAAATGAAGGATTTGGGGGCTTTGACTCTTCCTTGTGTGATCAATGATGTGGATATAGGGAGAGTCATGATCGATTCAGGATCAAGTGTTAATTTAATGCCCTTTAGTGATTTCAAGAAGATCAGAGGGATAAAATTCAAACCTGACAGTTGCGGATGGATCTATTAAGAAGCAAGTTTGTATGGTGGAAAATGCAATTGTTCGAATTGAAGAGTTGGAATTTTTAATTGACTTTATAGTCGTGGATATGGCCAATGAGGGAAGAATTCCATTAATTTTGGGAAGACCTTTTATGAGGACTTCTAAGATGATTATACGTGTTTATGATGGAGGAATAAAGCTAAGAGATCCTGACCAAGTGCTAATTTATGGCTCTGAAAAAACTAAAATGAGACTGATAAAAAAGTCTAAATATAAAAGGGCCAGAAGAGATACTTGAGGAGAAAAAGGTAGGCAAAGAGGAATCAACCCACTCAGAGGACACACCATTCCTGTGTGGCATGTCAGTGCGATTTAAAAACAGGAAGTGGATCATGAATAGGAAACTGAAGGAGGAAGGAATGGTAGAGATCAGAAGGCCATACTCCACAACAATTGGAAGAGTGGACAAAAGAAAGTTGAGTAGGTGGCATGATAAAGACCCCAATCTGAAGAAGAAGAGTTGATCTACTAGATATCACATTTTGTATTTTAAAACATTTTATTTATTTTAATTTTCTATTGGACATGTAATTTGTGAATTTTTAAACAATTTTTGGGTAGCATCTACTGAGGGATGCTAAATTTTACGAACCCACTGAAGGATACCAGGAAGGCACACTTACTGATGGGTGTTGGAAGGATCTGCGCCTACTGACAAGTGTTAAACAGGTTTGGGTCAGACTCGTGACGTTAAACAAACGCTACTAGGAGGAAACCTAGATTCTATTTTTCACTTTTGAATTTTAAATTCTTAGAATAGGGTGAATTTTTTTTATTTCCAGTGTGTATGCTTTGCTTGAATATCTTTCTGAAAATGTTTGACTGAATAATTTACATGATAAGCTTATTTGATGATGATCTGATGTGAATGATAATTGAGTTGTCTTGCATGTTAATATCATTTGAAACAGATGGTGATGAATTATGATTGTGGTTATGATGCTAAGCAGGGTGTATGACTGAATGTTGTGTGAGAAAGCATACTGAGTGAGGTATTGCGCTCCAGAGTTTTTATTGATGTATGTATTCTTCACCTGAAAACATGGGTGATATTGCTTTAATCTTGATAATTGACTGAATTGCATATGAATGTCATATGATCAAGGCCATTTTTGGAAGCCCCTACTTAGCCAAATTTTTACCCAAAGTGATGAAATTTTATACCCTTTATGAACCTTGGCCCTAAACAGTATGAAAACCCTTGTGCTGAATCTTTTTACTTTGGATTAGGTTAATAATTGTAAGTACATTCAAGGTTCAAGTTTGGGGTTGTAGGGACAATTTGAATGGCAAAAAGAAAGGCATTGAGCTCAAGTGTTGAAAATGAAAAATACATGAGAAAAGGAAAATCATGAAAGATGAGCTCAATGTAAATATAAAAGAAAAGGGAAGAAGTTGGGAATAAGTGAGATTGGTTAAGAAAGAGAATTAAACTTCAACCTTGAATAATAAATGAGCCCTCTTGATTCAAAGATTTTGTGATCCAGAAAAACCAATTTTTCTTGTAGCCAAGCCTCATTACAAGCCTTGGAAAAGCCCTTTTGATGGCATTTGCATGTAAGGATTTTGATTGTTTGAGATGAATGGCAATTTTATTTCATGTGACTTGTGAATGATAGAGAGTAGGAATGTCACTCTAAACACTTGAGTGATTGAGTGAAACACTTGCTTGGTGAGAATTTCTAAACATCATGATTGCATCTTTGCTTAGAGGATTGGTCATTCATAATATGAAACATCTGTTGAGGACTGCTTGAAATAACTGAATTGAAAGCATGCATGCATCTTGATTTGATTACCATTGATCATCTAAAAAGAAGAGTCTAGGAACCGCCCATCGGCAGAAATACACCGTTGGGCGGTCAAATGTGAGGAGGTGGCACCCTGGCGGGAGCGCCTGGCGGTATTGCGATAAGAGGTATGGCCGCCCTCTTTTGTCAAAAGAATCAGAATGAATTTGCAATAGGGCTATTTATAGCTGAGGAGCGCAACAGAAAACAGGCCCAAGCCCAATAGGCAACCGCCCGGCGTCACACTTATGTCGCCCGGCGGTTTGCCTCTTATTGCTCTACCGCCCGGCGTTACTGCCTTTGTGTCATCTCCTCGCATTTGACCGCCCAACAGTGTATTTCTGCCACTGGGCAGTTTCTAGACTCTTCTTTTCTTGATTTTCTTCTTGTATCGTGAGTCTAAGGCCTTGATCTTCACCTCCATTCTTCACTTCCATCAAAATTGCTGCAAAACAATGCAAAACAAGCATAATATCGCTAAAAACAACTTTTGACTCTCGACTGACTCATTTATTGAGTTTTGTTTGATTTCAAGCTCATTATAAGCAGTAAAGGGAGTAATTTGGTCTAAAATAGCATATGAAAATAACGGTTTTTCAACCGTTATCAGTAGGCACACGTACTGAAGGGTGTTGGAAAGATATGCACTTACTAACAAGTGCTAAACAGGTTTGGGTCAGGCTCGTGACGTTAAACAAGCGCTACTAGGAGGCAACCTAGATTCTTTCTTTTGCTTTTGCATTTTAATTTCTTAGAATAGGTTGAATTTTATTTTTCAGTGTGTAAGCTTGGCTTGAATACTTTTCTGAAGATGTTTGACTGAATAATTTGCATGATGAACCTGTTTGATGATTATTTGATGTGGATGTATCAAGTTATATTGCATGTTGATATCCTCTGAAACAGATATGTGATGAATTATGATTGTGGTTATAATGCTGAGCAGAGTGTATGATGAATGTGTGTGAAAACATGTTGTGTGAGGCATTGAGCTCCAGAGTTTTATTGTTGTATGAATTTATTCAAAGGAAAGCATGAATGATATTGCCTAAGTCTTGATGATTGATTGAGTTGCATGTATATGTCATATGATGAAGCCCGTTTTTGGAAGCCCTTACTTAGTCAAATTTTCACCCAAAGTGCTTGAAATTTTATACCCTTTTTGAACCTTGGCCCTAAACAGAATGAAAACCCTTGTGCTGAATCTATTTACTTTGAATTAGGTTAATAACTGTAAGTATAATCAAGGTTCAAGTGTGGGGTTGTGGGGAAAGTTTGAAAGGCAAAAAGAAAGGCATTGAGCTCAAGTGTTCGAAATGAAAAATACATGAGAAAAAGAAAAAGGGAAGAACTTGGGGACAAGTCAGATTGGTTAAGAAAGAGAGTTGAACTTGAACCTTGAATGCTAAATGAGCTCTCTTGATTCAAAGATTTTGTGATCCAGAAAAATGAATTTTTCTTGATAGCCTAGCCTCATTACAAGCCTTGGAAAAGTCCTTTTGATGGCATTTGCATGTAATGGTTTTGATTGTTTGAGATGAACGACAATTTTATTTCATGCGACTTGTGAATGATGAAGAGTTGGAGTGCCACCCTAAACACTTGAGTGATTGAGTGAAACACTTGCTTGGTGAGAATTTCTAAACATCATGATTGCATCTTTGCTTAGTGGATTGGTCATTCATAATATGAAACATCTGTTGAGACTGTTTGAAATAACTGAATTCAAAGCATGCATGCATCTTGATTTGATTACTACTGATGATCTGAAATTGAGTAGTTCTGAGAATGTACTTTAGGATTGTTGAACCATCAGATGAAATTGTAGAAATCCAAGTTTTGTTTTGGTTATAGTTTTGTTTTGTTTGCTCGAGGACAAGTAAAGTTCTAAGTTTGGGGTTGTGATAACGGTTGAAAAACCGTTATTTTCATATGGTATTTTAGACCAAATTACTCCTTTACTGCTTAAAATGAGCTTAGAATCAAGCAAAACTCAATAAAAGAGTCAGTAGAGAGTCAAGAGCTGTTTTTAGCGATATTATGCTTGTTTTGCATTGTTTTGTAGCAATTTTGATGGAAGTGAAGAATGGAGGTGACAGAGGAAGAAAATAAAGAAAAGAAGAGTCTAGGAACCGCCCAACGGCAAAAATACACCGTTGGGCGGTCAAATGCGAGGAGGTGGCACCCTGGCGGGAGCGCCTGGCAGTTTTGCGATAAGAGGCAAACCGCCGGGCGGTGGACCCCTGACGCCGGACGGTAGCGCGAAAAGAGGCAAACCGCCGGGCGACATAAGTGTGACGTCGGGCGGTTGCCTGCTGGGCTTGGGCCTGTTTTCTGTTGCGCTCCTCAGCTTTAAATAGCCATGTTACAATTTCATTCTCATTCTTTTGACAGAAGAGGGCAGCCAGACCTAATTTCCACTCTATGGAGGAGATCTCTTGGATGCTTAGGCTCTTTTTCATCTCATCTAGGGTTTGCTTTTCCATTCTTCCATTATTTTCATCTTGGTTCACCATGACAATGGTGAACTAAACCCTTTTGTTGCTGGGGGAAACAATGTAATCTTTTGAAGCTCTCTTTTATTGAAACTCTTGTTTATTTATATGATTGTCATATGCTTTGTTTATCGATTGTTGGGTTTCTCATCTGCGCTGAAAGCTTTTATCGTTTAACTCATTCGATAATTGTTGTTTGTCTTTACTGATACGGGAACGTACATTAATGTCATGAACTGGTGAGTAATTCCTTGGTTAAGTAATACCACCTAGGGATAGGGAGGTAGGACGATCAATTGTTTTTGCTTCTGTTCGGTAATGCATTGCTAGTTGCTAGGGGAGGCTAGGGATAGCAAGCCGGTAATTAGTAATAGGCTCTTTTCGCCGAGGGATCGGGCTAAGGGTAGCCCAAGAAAGTTTGCATAATAATTAGATGACAAGCAATTTAAACAAGAGGAGTAGATAAGAGAGGGCAGATAAGATGAAATTGTAAACCCCCAACAACTCCACTCATCCATACTCTTTTTCGTCAATTGAATCAATGCATTGCATGTTTATTTTCGGTTCTTGCATCCACAACAATTATTTTTTCTCTCTACAAGTCTTACGATTTTAGTTCACACGAACGATAAGGCCTTTCGAGTCTCTAGGGAAGAACAATATCGGGTTCTACCGATTATATTACTTGGAACGATCTAGTACGCTTGCCAGTGAGTCAACAAGTTTTTGGCGTCGTTGCTGGGGACTCGAGGATTAACTTTTTCAAGTAGTGTGAATTGATTGAATTTGACTTGATTTTATGTTTTTTTTATTTTTGTTCTAATAAATGTTCTCTAGGGTTTTGTGCCTAATGATTGCATAATGCAGTTTGGACAACAATTTGATTAGATGGGCACCTAACCCTACCAAAATGATTTCAACCACAGGTGGGAATCTCACTCATACATGGATCACAGTCGATATGGACAAGCTGCTGAGCAACAAATTAGACCAATTAAAAAAATACAGAGTCTGATGAACTACTTCAGAGGATTATGAATTTGGAAATGTACCATGTCAAAGGCATAGAGGAGATTGAAAAAAATGATGAATTCTTGCCACAAGGCGTGTATACAAGATTTTCTTCTCATAGAAGCATAGAGGAGAGGCAACAATATCAGTGACAGCAACAATACTCCTCACCAATAGAAATGTGGGTGTATGATCAACAACTTTGCCAACAGATAGCTGATGTGACGGAACAAGTCAAAAGATGTAATGAAAAGTTCGACAAGTTTCTGGAGAGGTGTAACCTCAAGAACTATCATAGGAAAGAAAAGAAATTTATGTGCTCCATGGAGATCTTCAAGAAATTAGAGATCAAAGTTCCTCTGGTTGAAACATGGAAACATGTGCTTGGTGTTCTCAACTTTATGAAAGAATTCAGCATGAAGAAGAAAAACAAAAGAATATCAAGCGAGAAGAAATTCAACACCTACTGATGGGTGTTTGTTGGGGTCACCCCAATTGTTGTAAATCATTTTCTTATTTTATCTTAGTTTAGATTTATTTTATTTTTGAAATTATAATTCTTTGATTGTTTGAACAATTATTGGGGTAGCATCTACTGAGGGATACTCACTGGCAAGCGTACCAGATCGTTCCAACTAATAAAATCAGTAGAACCCGATATCGTTCTCTCCCAAAGGACTCACGGCCTTATCGTTCGTGTGAATTAAAATAATAAGACTTGAAAAGAAAAAGATTAACTGTTGTGGATGCAAGAACACAAAATAAACATGCAATGCGTTGATTCAATTGACGAAAAGAGTATGGATGAGAGGAGTTGATGGGGGTTTACAATTTCATCTTATTTGCCGTCTCTTATCTACTCCTCTTGTTTAATTTGCTTTATTATCTGATTGTTATGCAAACTTTCTTGGCCTACCCTTAGCCCGATACCTCGGCGAAAAGAGCCTATTACTAATTACCAGCTTGCTATCCCTAGCCTCCCCTAGCAACTAGCAATGCATTACCGAACAGAAGCAAAAACAAATTGACCGTCCTTCCTCCCTATCCCTAGGTCGTATTTCATTGATCAAGGAATTTCCCCCAGTTCATGACAATCTTGTACGTTCTCGTATCAGTACAGACAAACAACAGTTATCGAATGAGTTAAACGATATTCAGCGCAGAAGAGAAACCCAACAATCGATAAACAAAGCATATGAAAATCATATAATTAAACAACAGTTTCAATAAAAGAGATTTTCAAAAGATTACATTGTTTCCCCCAACAACAGAAGGGTTTAGTTCACCATTGTCATGGTGAACCAAGATGAAATTCATGAAAGAATGGAAGAGCAAACCCTAGAAAAGATGAAAAGAAGCCTAAGCATCCAAGAGATCCTCTCCAGAGAGTGAAAAGTAGGTCTGGCCGCCTTCTTCTGTCAAAAGAATCAGAATGAATTCGCAATAGGGCTATTTATAATTGAGGAGCGCAACAGAAAACAGGCCCAAGCCCAACAGGCAACTGCCCAGCGCCACACTTATGCCGCCCGGCGGTTTGCGTTTTATCGCAAAACTGCCAAGCGTCGCTGCCTTGGTGCCATCTCCTCGCATTTGACCGCCCAACGGTGTATTTCTGCCGCTAGGCAATTTCTAGACTCTTCTTTTCTTGATTTTCTTCTTCTATCGTGAGTCTAAGGCCTTTATCTTTACCTCCATCAAAATTGCTGCAAAACAATGCAAAACAAGCATGATATCGCTAAAAACAACTTTTGACTCTCGACTGACTCATTTAGGAGTTTTGTTTGATTTCAAGCTCATTCTAAGCAGTAAAGTGAGTAATTTGGTCTAAAATAGCATATGAAAATAACGTTTTTTCAACCGTTATCACAACCCCAAACTTAGAAATTTGCTTGTCCTCAAGCAAAACAAAACAAAATTATAGACAAAACAAAACTTGGCTCTCTACAATTTCATCCAATGATTCAACATTTCTAAAGTACATGATGAGAACTACTTCCAGAACATCAGTTATGATCAAATCAAGATGCATGCATGCTTTCAACTTAGTTATCTTACACATTCCTCAACAGATGTTTCATATTATGAATGATCAATCCACTAAGCAAAGATGCAATCATGAAACTTAGAATTTCTCACCAAGCAAGTGTTTCACTCAGTCACTCAAGTGTTTAGGGTGTCACTCCAACTCTTAATTAGTCACAAATCACATGAAATAAAATTGCCTTTCATCTCAAACAATCAAAATCATCACATGCAAATGTCATCAAAAGGACTTTTCCAAGGCTTGTAATGAGGCTGGGCTGCCAAGAAAAATTGGTTTTTCTGGATCACAAAATCTTTGAATCAAGCGAGCTCATTTATCATTCAAGGTTCAAGATTTAACTCTCTTTCTTAACCAATATCACTTGTCCCCAACTTCTTCCCTTTTTCTTTTATTTTTACATTAAGCTCATTTTTCATGATTTTTCTTTTTCTCGTGTATTTTTCATTTTCAACATTTGAGTTCAATGCCTTTCTTCTTGCTATTCAAACTTTCCCCACAACCCCAAACTTGAACCTTGAATATACTTACAATCATTAACCCAATTCAAAGTAAAGAGTTTCAACACAAGGGTTTCTGTTTAGGGCCAAGGTTCAAAAGGGTATAGAATTTCAAGCACTTTGAGTAAGACTTGGCTAAGTAAGGGCTTTCAAAAATGGCCTTGATCATATGACATATACATGCAATTCAATCAATCATCAAGACTTGGGCAATATCATGCATGCTTTCCTGTGAATAATTTTCATACAACAATTAAAACGCTGGGGCTCAATACCTCAAACAACATGCTTCTTCACACACATTCATTCATACACCCTGCTTAGTATCATAACCATAATCATAATTCATCACACATCTGTTTCACAGGATATCACATGCAACACAACTCAATCATCATTCACATCAGATCATCATCAAATAGGTTCAGCATGCAATTTATTCAGTCAAACATCTTCAGAAAAGTATTCAAGCCAAGCAGACACACTGAAAATAAAATTCAACCTATTCTAAGAATTTAAAATGCGAGAGTGATGAGTCGATATTTTATTGATTTCACTTAGCTTATTGTGCTAGAATTAATCAGGGAATTGTGCTTAATTGTCCGGTATTTTCCCGTTTTTCTTAATTATGCCTAATTTGATCGGAAAATCTAATTTTAATTAATTTGAATTTTCTGAGCTAATTATTTGCATTATTATTTTCAGAGAAAATTTTGGATAAACAATTTGGAGCATTGGGAGGGAGACAAAATAATTCAAGACTCTTGTCATAGACATTTCAAATTTAATTACTTTGAAACTTAGTAGTCTAGATAGTTTTTAATTAAACTTGTAAACATTGGACCAATTTTTGGCAAAATAGTTTGAGCCCAAATAGGAAACATAACATGACACCTAGGGTTTTACAAAGGAAGTGGATCCCACCTCATTTTTGGAGTGCACAAGACCCTTGGGATTGGGGAATGGCAGCCGACATTTAACACTTGGCTAGAGGTTGACAGAGAGGATTTTTCTTGGAACCAAAATGTTGATGTTTCTTGATTTTGGATGAAGAAAAAAAGAACAACACGCTGTCACGATTTTTATTCAAGCACACAGCAAAATTTTCTTCCAGCACACAAGCTCATGTCCAGCGATTTAGAAGCACACGCCGTCATTTACTCTCTTGGGAAAATGCTGATTTCTTTAGCTTATCATGTCACGGTGCAGGCCTTTGGATGTGGTTTATTTGCTGAAACGGTGCAGAATGCTACAACAAGTCTAGGAGAATTCCAAGCCATTTAGTTTCCTTTTCATATTTTTTTTAGTAATGTTTATCATTAGGTCTTTCCTTTTATTTTATATACAATAAGCATTTACTTTTAACTTAGTTGTTGCAATCGAAGTGATGTGACGGAAGAAGGAGGCACACGGACATGAATTGGAGAAAAAGCACATTCACGGTCACGGTCCTTTAGAATTAAATTTTAGGAGCTTTCATTTTTATTTTAAAAAATCAAGGAGGTCACTCATCTTGGAAGAATGAAATGGTGAATTGTTTTTATCTTAGCTTTGAGAAAGCAAAAAGGGGTGTTGTATTGCCCGTTGATTTATCCATAACTGAAGCATGATTATTTGGCTATATTTTTAACGTTAATTTATGGAGAAGGGAAGTTCCGATTTGCTTGGGTGTGCGGCAGCGTGATTCAATTAGGAAGCACACAGCTGACTTGGAAGCACCACGGTGATTTTCAATTTAATTTCTTTTCTTTTTCAATTACGGTGCTTCATAAGGTAAGATTAGGATATTTTGTTTTTCTAGGTTGTGATGGCAAAATACTTTATTTTATTTTCAATTAGAGAAATAGGTGCATGCGTCTTTTAGCCCAATACATTCATTTATTTGGAGAGCATCACTTTTTGCATTTTAATTTGTCACTTGAGCATTTAATTTTACTTTCAAGTTGCATTGTGCATTTAATATTTTAACTTAAGTGTTATATTTTAATTGCTTTAATTATGTTTAGATATTTTTGTTACAATGTTAGGCGTTTAATATTTTCTTTTCCTTTAATATTGTCTAATTTGTTCGGTTGTGTTTAATTTCCATGCATTTTAATTAAGCTTAATTATCATCTCAAACACTTTTCAACAACCCCTCACTTCGTGTCTAACCTGATTCTCGAACCGCAGTTGGTCCTTGAGAGACGACCTAAGAGTCACTTCCTAGCACTATACTGCATTCTTTTATGCAACCAAATTTGTGTGGGCCGCGACAGCCCATCAGAGAGTGAAGAAGAGAATATAGGTTGTCTCCTAGTAGCGCTTGTTTAACGTCACGAGCCTGACCCAAACCTGTTTAGCACTTGTCAGTAAGTGCAAATCTTTCCAACACTCATCAGTAGGTGTGCCTTCCTAGCATCCTTCAGTGGATACGAAATTTAGCATCCCTCAGTAGATGCTACCCCAAAATTGTTCACAAATTCAAAATTTACATGTTCAACAAAAATTAAAATAAATAAATAGTTCCAAAAATATAAAACGTGTTCTTCAGCAAATCAACTCTTCTTCTTCACATTTGGATCTTCGTCGTCCCACCTGCTCAGCTTTCTCCTATCCACTCTTTGAATTGTTGCAGAGTATGGCCTTCTGATCTCCACCATTCCTTCTTTTAGCTTCCTGTTGACAATCCACTTTCTGTTTTTATATCTTACTGGCATGCCCCGCAGGAATGGTTTGTCTTCTGAGTGGGTAGACTTTCCTTTATCTATCTTTTCTTCCTTAAGTATCTGCAAAACATTACAATTGTTAAGAGAACCAATACCTGTGGTGATTTCCCCTTTTTCAGCTTCTCTTCTAGCCTTCTTGTATTTGGCTCTTCTTCGTGCTCTCATTTTTGTTTCCTCAGAGCCATAAATTAGCATTTGGTCATGATCTCTTAAGTTTATTCCTCCATCAAGAACACATAAAAAACCATTTTAGAAGTCCTCATGAAAGGTCTTCCCAAGACTAATGGAATTCTTCCCTCATTAGCCATGTCCACGACTATAAAGTCGACCAAAAATTCCAAATCCTCAATTCGGACAATTGCATCTTCCACCATACCCACAGGCTTCTTAATAGATCCATCTGCGACTGTCAGGGTAGTGTTGGCTGGTTTTAATTTTAACCCTCCAATCTTCTTGAAATCACTAAAGGGCATCAAATTAACACTTGATCCTGAATCAATCATGGCTCTCCCTATATTCACATCATTAATCACGCAAGGAAGAGTCAAATTCCCCAAATCCTTCATTTTCTGCGGATGATTCTTCTTTCTAGGCTTGACCACCCGTCTCTAATCTTCTTCATCATCAAGATCAATTACCTCTCAAAGATAGTATTTGATCCTCTTGTCATACTCAAGAAGTTGTGGAAATGCTTCAGGAGTGACGGTTACCCGGTTAAAGATTTCCCGGAATGGCTCTCGGTGACTCTCCTGGTCCTTCACTTTTTCTTTTCTTTTATCTTCACAGCACTTCTGCTCAATAAATTCATTATCACAACTTATCTCCTCATCTTCACTACTCCCAATTTCAATTATTTCCTTTACTGGTTTCCATTTACTTCTTGTCATAACAACTTTGCACTCATCTTTGGGGTTAACATCAGTGTTAGCCCAGAACTGATTCTTCTCGGTGGTTTCTACCCTCTTTTACAGCTGCCCAATCTGTATCTCCAGTGCTCTAAAACTAGCCTGATCACTTCCTTGTTGAGACTCATAGACTTTCAAAAATTTATCAAATCGGTCAGTTAATTTTCTGACTGTCTCTGTCAAACTGCTTACCTGCTGCCATAAAGGTGAAGGTTGTTACTGCCGAAAGCCTCCTACTTGCGCAGAAGAAACATTCTGATTCTGTCCAATACTGGGGTGGTTCTTCCAACCTTGGCTAGATTTGCCTTGGTTAAAATTACCTTGTTTGTACTAGAATTGGTTTCCCATGTAGTTCACTTCCTGCTGCATTTCTTCAGTAAAAGCACATTGACCATTGATGTGGTCACCACCGCATAAATCGCAAAGTTGCTGAGTCTGAGAAATATTCCTTAACCCCGTTGGAAGTTCAGACAGGACCTTTGTTAGCTTGTCCAATTTTTGATTAAGGAGATGATTTTGTGCAGCCATCGCATCATTAGCCAGGAGATGCAAAAGTCCTCCTTTTTGTACTCCCCTCTCGCTTTGAGATACTTCATTCAGAGCCATCTCCTCAATTAACTCATACGCCTCATCTTCAGTCTTTCTATTGATACTGCCTCCGACTGAAGCATCCAACATCATCTTAGACCGAGTATTTAGCCCTCTAAGGAAAGCGAGTAGATATGAGGTCTTGTGGAATACATGAACTGGAGTTTTTCTCAACAGGCCTTTAAATCTGTCCTAGGCCTGTCCGAGAGTTTCCTCCATTCCTTGCTTGAATGAGGAGATTTCCAGCTTCCCCAGATTGATCTTGGTTTGCGGAAAGAATTTGGTGACAAACTGTCTTGCCAAAGCATCCCAAGTTAGAAAAGTTCCTTCCGGGAAAGAATGCAACCAATCTTTCGCGTTTCCTCCCAGAGAGAAAGGAAACAGGCTGAGTCTGACTCTATCATTTGAAACTCCAGTTATTCTGACAGTATTGCAAATTTCTTCAAAGACCGTCAAATGATTATATGGATTCTCATTTGACAATCCATGGAACTGGTTGTTCTGAGCTAACTGGATGAGTGCAGGGCTCATCACCATGTTTGATGGCAACCCCTAAAGGGACTTCCCATCCAAAGAAGCATAAACTACACTAAGACCATGAAAGGGAAGTTGATTAAAGAACTTAATCTTTTCTTTCTAAAGTCTTAGCATGTTTCTCTCTAACTAAATACATTTTACTATGCTTGTAGGTCATCAACAAAGAAGCAAGAAGAGTAACCAAGCAAGGAGAAGCAAAGAGAGATTAATATGAAGAAGTAGTTGCCAACGCCCAGCGGCAAGCTTTCTACCGCCCAACGGTGACAGACATGTTATCTTCTTCCTTGAGCACATGCTTAATTTGGCACATGGCCAGCTGGAGAAGCTTCCTCTGCAAGTTACCTCTGGTTTTCCATCACATGTACGTTAGGATAGCTTCTACTACAAGCTTGAGAGCTCTCCCTCTCCTATAAATAGAGAGCTTCATGACTTGTAAATGTAACTTTGAATTGATAATGAAATGCTGTTGAGATTTCTCCAGACATTGTTTTCAAAGTTCAAACACTTTGTGCTTATTCTACACATTCTCCTCTAGCTTCCTTCCCTCTTGTAAGGCTTTCGGAGCTTGAGAATCCTTGCTTCTTCCACACACCTTCATTGAAGCCTTCATCAAACACCTTCCGTGCTTCTTGTTGCACCTTCATTCCGCTGCCATCTCTGGACTTGGAGGCTGTTCGTGATTGAATTCCAAGGATGCTTCCATCAATGTTGGTTGTATTGTCAGCTGGAATAACTATGCTGTTGATATTCAAAGGACTCACAATGTTTGTTGAGTCCCCCACTGTGCGTCTTGGAGGAGGTTGGTCCGCCATCTCCTATATACCTGTACAGAAGTGTCGAACAAAGATTGCAAAAGTGGTTCAGGAGAAGGAAAGTTTTCACGTGCAGCGGGTCTAACTTTCCTTCTTCTCCTGTCTGATAACCCCTCGAGAAGGGGTTGGTGATCTTTTCTGCTTCTAGTGTGTACTCCTTCCTGCATACACAAGAAACAATACCCCTAAAAGCACTTTTACAAAAAGTAAAACAAAACAAAATAAAAATTCCAAAAACAAATAATTAAAAACAAGTCAAATTCAGTCAATTCACACTACTTGAAAAAGTTCAACCAAAAGTCCTCAGTGTTAGCGAATTGGCAAGTGTACCAAATCGTATCAAGTAATAAAAATGGTAAAACCCATTATCGTTCTTCCCATGACACTCGAAAGTCCTTATCATTTGTGTGAATCAAAATCGTAGAAAAATGCGAAGAAAAATTCAATAATTGTGGTGGATGCAATAACAGAAAATAAATATGCAATGTGTGATTCAATTGACAAGATTTAGGCAATGGATGAATGGAGTTGTTGGGGGTTTACAATTTCATCTAATCCTCTCTCTTTTATTTACTCCTCTTGTTTAAATAGCTTTATTATCTAATTGCATGCAAACTTTCTTGGCCTCCCCTTAACCCGATCCCTCAGCGAAAAGGGCCTATTACTAATTACCGACTTGCTATCCCTAGCCTCCCCTAGCAACTAGCAACGCATTACAAACATAAGCAAATACAATTTGTCGTCCTACTCCCCTATCCCTAGGTGTTATTGCTTAACCAAGGAAAATCTCACCATTTCGTGCCATTACTGTATGTCCCCGTATCAATAAAGTCAAAGATCAATTACTGAATGAGTTAAACGATAAAGGTATTAAGCACAGTATGAGAATCCAACAATTGATAATAACCGCATATGAAAAACATATAATTCAAACAAGAGTTTCAATAAACGAGAGTATCAAAAGATTACATTGTTCCCCCAACAACAAAAAGGGTTTAGTTCACCATAGTCATTGTGAACCAAGATGAAAATAATGGAAGATATGGAAAGCAAACCCTAGAAAAGACGAAAAGGAGCCTAAGCATCCAAGAGATCCTCTCCAAAGAGTGCAAAGTAGGTCTGGCCGCCCTCCTCTATCAAAAGAATGAATTGAAATTCGTAACAGGGTTATTTATAGGTGAGAAGCGCAGCAGAAAAATAGGCCCAAGCCCAGCTGACCACCACCCGGTGTCACACTTTGCCGCCCGGCGGTGGACCTTAAATCGCACCACCGCCCGGCAGTTTCCCTCTTGCCGCAAAACCGCCCGACGTCAGGGGTCTGCCGCCCGGCGTCCAATGCGGTAGACCCCTGGCGCCGGGCGGTACCTAGACTCTTCTTTTCTTTGATTTTCTCGCTTTTCTTGAGTCTATGACCTTCATCTTTATACCCAATCTTCACTTTTGTCAATTTTGCTGCAAAACAATGCAAAACAAGCATAAAATCACTAAAAACAACTTTTGACTCTCGACTTGCTCATTTATTGAGTTTTGTTTTATTTTAAGCTCATTCTAAGCAATAAAGGGCGTAATTTAGTCCAAATTAGCATATGAAAATAACTTTTTTCAACCGTTATCACCCGGCAACGACACCTGATGGGTGTCGCGGCCCATGCAAATTTGATGTGCATAAATAATGCAGTATAGTGCTAGGAAGTGACTCCTAGGTTGTCTCTCGAGAACCATGTGGTTCGAGAATTAGGTCAGACACGAAGTGGGGGGGGTTTGTGATGTTTTGTGAATGCAAAAGAACTAAATTAAAACACAGATGCAACAGAAATGTAAAAACAGAATTACAAACACAGATGTAGAAATGGAATCAAATGCAGAATGAAAACGGTTGGTCATTAACTCAATCACTATGCTTCCAATCCCAGATTAAAGACAAGTACAAATTACTCTAATCCAAATTCGACACGAATCACCCAACTAAGCGAAGGCTAATTTGGTCTTCAGAATTGCAAACTAAGCGAATGCAATGCACAAATCTAATCAGTCATGCACCATACAGTCTAATCAACTAAACGAAGATTAAACACCAATTAGGCAACTAAGCGTATACCTAATCGCAAGCACACAACAGATTAAATATTGAGTTAAATCAGAGCAGCAACATGACAATTAAAGTGCAAGAATCTCATGGAAACAAAGTACTTTATTAACGACCAATCCAACTAACCTAAGCTAACATTGCAATTAAATTAACACAATCGAACATGCTAGACAACATTAAAATAAAAGAAAATATTAAACGCCTAACACTGTAACACAAATATCTAGTACAGTTAAAATTATTAATATGCATCACTAAATTAAAAAGATGAGAGGCACTTAAACATGTAATGTAAATTATTTTAAAACAAAAAAATGAAAAATGTTGGGATAAAGCATTAAATACTAAGGTGCCTAAATAGTAAAATAAAATAAAAATGCAATAATTAAACTAAACAAATGAAAATGCATTTAAGGAAAACGCATATAATTATTTTAAAATGCAAAAGCTTTAATGAATCAAATTAAAGTGAAACTTGGAATTGAAAGTAAAATTGAACACGTCTCTTTCCAAATGCAAAAAGTAAATTCAGTTGTGTGCTTGAATGAAAGCATAACCGTGAATAAAAGCAAAAAATTGAATGCACCGCATGCTCTAAAATGTAAATCAACGTCTCTGGCTAAGAAAATCAATTAGAGCTTTCTAATATATGGATAATATAAATGAACATGACAGTAGTTCAACCAAAGCTTCAATAAAAAGAAATGCATTAAACCGAAATTGAAAAAGGGGCAGCGTCTAGTGATAACGGTTGAAAAACCGTTATTTTCATATGCTAATTTGGACAAAATTACGCCCTTTATTGCTTAGAATGAACTTGAAATCAAACAAAACTCAATAAATGAGTCAGTCGAGGGTCGAAAGCTGTTTTTAGCGATTTTATGCTTGTTTTGCATTGTTTTGTAGCAAAATTGACAGAAGTGAAGATTGGGAATAAAGATGATGGTCATAGACTCAAGAAAAGCTAGAAAATCAGAGAAAAGAATAGTCAAGGCACCGCCCCTTTCGTCTTGGATGCTTAGGCTTCTTTCGTCTTTTCTAGGGTTTGCTTTCCATATCTTTCATTATTTTCATCTTGGTTCACCATGACTATGGTGAACTAAACCCTTTTTCTTGTTGGGGAAACAATGTAATCTTTTGATACTCTCGTTTATTGAAACTCTTGTTTGAATTATATGTTTTTCATATGCGTTTATTATCAATTGTTGGATTCTCATACTGTGCTTAAGGCCTTTATCGTTTAACTCATTCGGTAATTGATCTTTGACTTTATTGATACGGGGACGTACAGTAATGACACGAACTGGTGAGATTTTCCTTGGTTAAGAAATACCACCTAGGGATAGGGGAGTAAGACGACCAATTGTATTTGCTTCTGTTTGTAATGCGTTGCTAGTTGCTAGGGGAGGCTAGGGATAGCAAGCTGGTAATTAGTAATAGGCCCTTTTTGCCGAGGGATCGGGTTAAGGGGAGGCCAAGAAAGTTTGCATGCAATTAGATAATAACGCCGTTTAAACAAGAGGAGTAAATAAAAGAGAGAGGATTAGATGAAATTGTAAAGCCCCAACAACTTCATTCATCCATTGCCTAAATCATGTCAATTGAATCACTCATTGCATATTTATTTTCTGTCATTGCATCCACCACAATTAATGAATTTTTTTCCGCAAGTCTTACGATTTTGATTCACGTGAACGATAAGGGCTTTCAAGTCTCATGGGAAGAATGATAATGGGTTTTACCATTTTTATTACTTGATACGATTTGGTATACTTGCCAATCCGCTAACAAGTTTTTGGCGCCGCTGCCGGGGACTCGATGTTTGACTTATCAAGCAGTGTGAATTGATTGAATTTGACTTGTTTGTAATTATTTGTTTATATATTTTTTTTCTTTTGTTTTGTTTTAATTTATTTTTTTGTAAAAAGTGCTTTTAGGGGTATTTTCTCTTGTGTATGCAGGAAGGACTACACACTAGGAGCAGAAAAGATCAGCAACCTCTTCTCGAGGGGCTACCAGACAGGAGAGGGAGGAGAGTTAATCTTTCTAAACGTGAAAACTTTCCTTCTCCTGAACCACTTTTGCAACCTTTTGCACATGACTTTGAGGAGATGGCGGAACAACCTCCTCCTCAAAGACGTACACTGGGGGACTTAGCCAACACTGTGGGTCCCTTGAATTTCAACAGCATTGTCATTCCTGCAGACAATGCAACGAATTTGGTGATGAGCCCTGCACTTATTCAGTTGGTCCAAAGCAACCAGTTCCACGGATTGTCAAGTGAGAATCCTTACAAACATTTGACTATATTTGGCGAAATTTGCAATACTGTTAAGGTGGTCGGAGTCTCAGATGAAAGGATCAGACTTAGCCTATTCCCTTTCTCTTTGGGAGGAAACGCTAAGGACTAGCTGCACTCATTTGATGGAGGAACGTTTAGAAGCTGTGATGTTTTAGCAAGACGGTTTGTAACCAAATTATTTCCGTAATCGAAGATCAATCAAGGGAAGCTAGAAATCTCGTCTTTTCAACAAAGAATGGAAGAAACCCTTGGGCATGCATGGGGCAGATTTAAAGGCTTGTTGAGAAATACCCCAATCCATTGGTTTGATAAGGCGGCCTACTTAATCATATTCATTGAAGGTTTGAACATACACTCAAAGAAGATATTGAATGTTGCTGCTCAAGGAGATATTAGAAGGAAGACAGAGGATGAAGCTTATGATTTGATAGAACTCATGGCGGACAATGAGGAGATGTATGATACTTGTGGTGATGATGCTACACTGTTGCAAAAGAACATTGAGACAAGGGAGCAAAGCAATGCAATTTTGCAGCAGTTAGAGAAGGTGGCAAACACATTATCTGATTTGTCACAGGCAGTTAAAAAGGTTTCTATGGCACCACAAAAAGAGAGAGAAACAGTTTGAGCGTTTTATGGCACTGTTCAAGAAATTGGAGATAACCATACCGTTCTCTGAGGCACTTCAGCAGATACCGTCTTATGCAAAGTTTTTAAAAGAGCTCATTACAAAGAAGAGGAATCACCTTGAAGAGGAAACAATTGAGATACAAGGAAACTGCAGTGCAGTCCTACAAAGGTCATTACTTCCCAAATTACGGGATCCAGGCAGCTTTACTATTCCTTGTACTATTGGAGAGTTAGATGTTGGAAAGGCTTTGATTGATCTTGGAGCTAGCATTAATTTGATGCCTCTCTCTATGTTTAAAAAGATTAGAGGAGTGGAAACTAGACCAACAAGAATGGTCCTTCAATTACCAGACAGATCACTCAAATATCCTTATGGAATTGCTGAAGATGTGATAGTCAAGGTTGTTACCAATAAGGAGCATTGGTAAATCTTGAAGAAAATGGTTTTGATGATGCTGCAAGATGTTTTACCTGAAGAACATATTAGAAATATTTAAAAGCACTTTGTAGAATATAAATGTAGTAGGAATGTCTTTAAAAATTTGTAAAAATTGTATTTTGTACTGAAATAATCGATTATGTCAAGCAATAATCGATTATCAGATGCTTTTGAACTAAAATAATCGATTATCATGAAGCAATAATCGATTATCACAAGTCACACTTGAATAATCGATTATCACCTATCGTAATCGATTATCACCTTTTTGAAAAACCTGTAACGGACTTGAATAATCGATTATCACTTACAATAATCGATTATTACTGGCAGTTGGGACTTGACCTTTCATATTCAGACTAGCTGGCTATATATAGGGGCCTTGAGAACATCAGAAAGCAACGTTCTTGAACTGAGGCTTAAGTAGAATACTGCTTGTCAGAGGAAATTCTCAGAAGCTTGTTCAAGGTTCCCTTGCCTGGTCTCGTGAATAGGAGAAGCTCGCGTTTCGTGTGTCGATAGTCGGAGCGGTTCTCTTCGAGTTGGCAAGGTGCTCTGCCTGGTCTCGTGAATAGGAGAAGCTCGCGTTTCGTGTGTCAAAAGTCGGAGCGGTTCTCTTCGAGTTGGCAGAGTGTTTGCTTCCGGTTCGTGTGTCGAAGGAAGCACTTCCAGTTCGTTTGTCGAAGGAAGTTTCTCACTGCACTCTTCCGGTTCGTTTGTCGAAGGAAGGTGTTTTCTATCCCTTACTCATTTCATTATCTTGTAATTTGTACAACTATATTTTTAGTGAGAATAGTTAATCACTTTTTATAGTGATTAACAACTGGACGTAGAATCTTTTGATTCGAACCAGTATAAAAATCATTTGTGTGATTTTTCTCTTCCCTACACTCCTTAATCTTTTAGCACTCCAACTGTTCGATAAAAGTTTTACAAGAAATTTAAAACTGATAAAGGAACTATTTTTGTGACCGAACACGCTTTCTGCTCTCTGAGTTGTTTTAATTCCGCTGCGCTATACTCTTCGAAAATTACCCCCTCCGATACCGACAAAGGTAGATAAATTCCTATTTCCTATGGATTTTGTTATAATGGAGATGGAAGAGAATGGAGATGCACCTCTGATTCTGGGAAGGCCCTTCATGAAGACCGCTAGGATTGTAATCGACATGGAGAAAGGAAAGCTTAAAGTGCAGGTACAAGATAAAGAAGTGGATTTTAATGTGTTTCAGGCAATGTCACATCCCAAAGACAACAATTCTTGCTTTCAAATTGATGCGGTAGAAGAACTTTGCATGACACAAAGTGGTAGAGTCTGTAATGCCTCCATGCTGGAAAGAACTCTCATTGACGAATGTGAGGATCTGAACAAAGAAGAGGATAAAATGAAACAGGAATGTGTCCAAGACTTGGAGGCAACTAAGGAAATTCCAGCAGAACAAACTCTTTTTGAAAAGATTGAGTGTAGAGAGAAAATTCCAGAAAGTAAAAGTGAACTAAAGGAGTTACCACCACATTTGAAATATGTGTTTTCGGAGGATGGTGGAGAAAAGCCTGTCATTATTAGTACGTCATTATCTTCAGAAGAAGAAGGAAAGTTGGTGGAAGTCTTAAAGGCAAACAAAGGCGCTATAGGCTGGTCAATTGCAGATCTCAAGGGCATAAGCCCCACTTATTGTATGCATAGAATTCTGATGGAAGAAGACTATAGACCGGTGGCGCAACCGCAAAGGAGACTCAATCCAGTAATGAAGGAAGTAGTGAGAAAAGAAGTCTTGAAACTATTAGAAGCAGGAATTACTTATCCTATTTTTGATAGCAAATGGGTGAGTCCAGTTCAAGTTGTACCTAAGAAAGGAGGGATGACTGTCATTCATAATGAAAAGAATGAGCTTATTCCCACAAGGACAGTCACTGGATGGCGAATGTTCATCGACTACAGAAGATTGAACACAGCCACCAGAAAAGATCATTTTCCCTTGCCCTTCATGGATCAAATGTTAGAAAGATTGGCTAGACAAACCTATTATTTCTTCCTGAATGGTTATTCTGGATATAATCAAATTGTGGTTGATCCTGAAGACCAAGAAAAAATAGCATTTACATGCCCGTTTGGCATTTTTGCCTACAGAAAAATGCCTTTTGGGTTATGCAACGCACCAGCTACATTCCAAAGGTGTATGCAAGCAATCTTTGCTGAGTTCATGGAGAAAAGCATAGAAGTTTTCATGGATGACTTTTCTGTTTTTGGGAATTCCTTTCAAAGGTGTTTGGCTAACCTGGATGCAGTACTTAAAAGGTGTGTTCAAAGAAACCTTGTTCTGAATTGGGAGAAGTGTCATTTCATGGTTACAGCAGGGATTGTGTTAGGGCACAAGATCTCGGCAAAGGGAATTGAAGTGGATAAAGCAAAGGTGGAGGTTATTGAGAAGCTTCCACCACCCTCCAATGTGAAAGGAAGTAAAGTTTTCTGGGTCATGCTGGATTTTATCGCCGTTTTATTAAGGATTTTTCAAAGATTGCTAAGCCATTAAGTAATCTGCTTGTTAAAGATACACCCTTTTTAATGAGTCCTGCATGTCTGCAAGCTTTTGAGATTTTGAAGAAGAGATTGATTTCTGCTCCAGTAATTGTTGCTCCAGACTGAAGTAAAGAGTTTGAACTTATGTGTGACGCTAGTGACTATGCCATAGGTGCAGTATTGGGTCAAAGAAGAGAAAAGGTTTTCCATGCTATTTACTATGCCAGTAAAGTTCTGAATGAAGCCCAACAGAATTATGCCACCACAGAAAAAGAATTTTTGGCTATAGTTTATGCATTGGAGAAATTCAGATCTTACTTTATTGGGTCCAAGGTGATTGATTATATATACGGACCATGCAGCTATAAAGTATTTATTGACAAAACCAGACTCAAAGCCACGATTGATCAGATGGGTACTTGATAATGCTAATTCTTACCATAATCTAAGCATCATTTTAGTGGCAAAATCAACTCCTTTCTAGCTTGTAACCTTGTTTTATCCTCATGTTTAATGTGTTTTCTAGTTTTCTTGTGCTATATGTAGTATATGCTTGTTTTTACCTCTAATTTCTTTGTTTGAGTTGTGAAATAAATGAATAAAAAGCAATTCTGGTGGAGGAAAACAAGCAAGAACTCAAGGGAACATGTTTTGGGACGATAAAAGATCAATTTGAAGCAAATACCCATGTTGGACGCCTTTGGAAACGCACAAGAACTTGAATTTTAGAATGCTGTCGCTGGGCTACCGCTTGAGCGCCATGTCTCTGGAATGCTGTCGCTGAGCTACCGCTGGGCTGCCGCTTGAGCGGTGACGATGCTGAAGTGTCAAAATGGGTTATTTAAACATGGGTCTCTCGGATTTTTGGGCAGACTTCTCCTCCTACACCAGATTCTTCACCTAGAGAGATTGGGAGAGGCCCTTGGAGGTTGTTTGGGGTGTTGGGAAGCTCTCCCACTCCTCCTTGGGTCCTCAAGCTTCATTAATGGTGATTTGCCCCTTTTGGGGTTGAGGAAGAAGATGGGTCACGAATTGAAGATGAAATTGCGAAGGGGAGGCACACATGGAGCATGGAGCAGCTGCCAAGGACCTTGGGAAAGGCTTTGCATCTTCTCTTTGGTTCCAATTTCTTCCCTATCTCTTCAATTTTGTAGAACCCTAAATTCTCCATTATGGAGAATTTTTCCTATTTGTTGAGATTAGATGTAATAAACTGAATCTTGTGTATTTTGTGATGTTAATACATATGCTTTTCCATTCCAATGTTAGTATTTGATTTCTATGCTTAATGCTTGTTGTTGCTTGATCACCCATGGCTTGAAATGTGGTTCTTGATGTATTGGAAAATATGACTTGAACTTAGAACTGAAATTGAACACTTAATTGATGGAATTGAGTTGTTTGTAAATGCATGAGAATGAAGTGGATGAACTCTAGTCTTGACAAATTGTAAATACACTATGTTAAATTTCTTGCACACCAACTGTTTGATAAAATACCAAAAAGAGTTTCTTGTGGTTTTTGTGCACTTTGATGTCTAATTGAGTTATAAAAGTAAGAATTGTCATGTGTTGCACAAGTCCCCTGGGAGAGAACGATATTTGTCACTTGCTACGCTGCGACCGGTGCACTTGCCGTTGGTTTTGCAGCCAACAATACTTCTGCTTCAAGAGTTTGATATAGAAATTCGAGATAAAAAGGGAAGTGAAAATTTGATTGCTAACCATTTATCCCGATTGGTTAATGATGAAGTAACAAGAAAGGAGAAGGAAATCTGGGAGTCATTTTCATATGAAACTCTTCTATATATTCAGCAAAGACCCTGGTTTGCTGACCTGGCTAATTTCAAAGCTGCTGGTGTTATTCCTGAAGGACTCAATTGGTAGCAGAAAAAGAAGTTCTTACATGATGCTAAACAATTCATTTGGGATGACCCGTACTTGTTCAAGATAGGAGCTGACAATCTTCTGAGGAGATGTGTAACAAAGGAGGAAGCAGAAAGGATCTTGTGGCATTGCCATAATTCTCCGTATGCAGGCCATTACAATGGTGAGCGAACAACTGCAAAAGTTTTGCAAGCTGGATTTTACTGGCCAACTGTGTTTAAAGATGCCTATAACCATGCTCGGAGTTGTGACAAATGCAAAAGGACGGGGAATATTTCAAGAAGGCATGAGATGTCGTTGCAAGGAATTCTGGAGGTTGAAGTTTTTGACTGCTGGGGTATTGATTTCGTTGGACCCTTTCCTCCATCATTTAATAATGAGTATATTTTGGTAGCTGTTGATTATGTGAGCAAATGGGTGGAAGCTTTAGCATGCCCCAAGAATGATGTTAACACGGTGATCAAATTCTTGAAGAGGCAAATCTTTTCACGGTTTGGTACCCCTAGAGTCACTTAAAGCAAACGAAGAAACTAGATGTTGGAACTTGAAGAAATGCAGTTGTACGCATATGATTCATCAAGAATCTACAAACAAAAGGTGAAATTGTATAATGACAAAAAACTGCTCAAGAGAACCTTCCACCCAGGGGAGTTGGTGTTATTATTTAACTCAAGGCTGAAGCTGTTTCCTGGAAAGCTGAAATCAAAATGGTCAGGACCTTTTGTGGTAAAGCAGGTATTTCAAAATGGAGCAGTGGAACTTGAGCATTCAAATGATGAAGATCAACAACGAAGCTGGATAGTAAATGGGCAGAGGCTCAAACATTATGTGGGAGGCGATGTAGAGCAATTTGCTTCAGTAATGGTGTTGGTGGACCCATGAGGTTTGGGTCAGGCTCGCGACGTTAAACAAGCGCTACTAGGAGGCAACCTAGGATTTCTTCTTTACTCTTGCATTTTAAATTTTTGAATTTTATTTTCAGTGTGTATGCTTGACTTGAACACTTTTTCTGAAGATGTTTGACTGACTACTTTGCATGATGAGTCTATTTGATAATGATTTGATGTGAATGATTATTAAGTTGTATGCATGTTAGCACCCTGTGAAACAGATGCGTGAGGAAGTATGACTGTGGTCATGATGCTAAGCAAGATGTATGAATGACTGTGCGTGAGAAAGCATGTTGTGTGAGGTATTGAGCCCCAGAGTTTTTATTGTTGCATGTATTGTTTACATTGAAGCATGAATTTTATTGCCTTAATCTTGATGATTGATTGATTTTTATGTGAATGTCAAATGATCAAGGCCATGTTTGAAAACCTTTTTCTAGCCAAATTTCCATCCAAAAAGCTTTAAAGATTATATCCTTTTTGAACCTTAGCCTGAAGCACGATGAAACCCGTTGATTTGAAATTATTTATCTTGAGTTGGGTTGAGAATAATTGTATGGAATGAAAAGGTTCAAGTTTGGGGTTGCATGGGAAAATTGGAATGGCAAATGAAAAACATTGAGCTCAAGTGTTGAAAAGCAAAATACATGAATAGAGAAAAAGAAAAGAAAAGAATAAAAGCATGAAGATGAGCTCAATGAAAAAGAAAAAGGAAAGAAGATGGGAATGAGTGAAATTGGTAACAAGAGAGAGTTTAAACTTGAACCTTTTCATTGATGAAATAGTTCTTTTGACTCAAGAATTTTGTGATCCAGAAAAACCAATTTTTCTTGATAGCCCGACCTCATTAGAAGCCTTGGAAAAGTCCTTTTGATGGCATTTGCATGGAAAGATGTTGATTACTTGAGATGAATGGCAATTTTATTTCTTGTGATTTGTGAACAATAAAGAGTGGAGTGCTACCTTAAACACTTGAGTGATTGAGTGAAACACTTGCTTGGTGAGAACTTCTTAAGTTCATGATTGCATTCTTTGTTTAGTGGACTGATCATTCATACTGTGTAGCATCTGTTGAGGAACGCATGAGCTAAATTAAGTTGAGAACAAGCATGCATCTTGATTTGAGTTCACTGATTATCTGAAATTGAGTAAGTTTTGTCATGCACTTTGGAAATGCTGAACCATTGGATAAAAGGGTAGAAAGTCAAGCTCTCTTTTGTTTTATGGTTTTGTTTTGTTTTTTTGAGGACAAGCAAATTTCTAAGTTTGGGATTGTGATAACGGTTGAAAAACCGTTATTTTCATATGCTAATTTGGACTAAACTACGCCCTTTATTGCTTAGAATAAGCTTGAAATCAAACAAAACTCAATAAATGAGTCAGTCGAGGGTTGAAAGCTGTTTTTAGCGATTTTATGCTTGTTTTGCATTGTTTTGCAGCAAAATTGACAGAAGTGAAGATTGGGAATAAAGATGAAGGTCATGGACTCAAGAAAAGCTAGAAAATCAGAGAAAAGAAGAGTCTAAGCACCGCCCAACGGTAAACCCCTGGCGCCGGGCGGTCAAACGGGAGGACAAGACACCAGTTTTGGGCGCCGGGCAGCAGACCCCTGCCGCCTGGCAATTTTGCGGCACGAGGGAAACCGCCGGGCGGTGGTCAGCTGGGCTTGGCCTATTTTTCTGCTGCACTTCTCACCTATAAATAGCCCTGTTACGAATTCCAATTCATTCTTTTGACAGAAGAGGGCGGCCAAACCTACTTTGCACTCTTTGGAGAGGATCTCTTGGATGCTTAGGCTCCTTTTCGTCTTTTCTAGGGTTTGCTTTCCATATCTTCCATTATTTTTGTCTTGGTTCACCATGACTATGGTGAACTAAACCATTTTTCTTGTTGGGGGAACAATGTAATCTTTTAATACTCTCGTTTATTGAAACTCTTGTTTGAATTATGTGTTTTTCATATGCGTTTATTATCAATTGTTGAATTCTCATACTGTGCTTAATGCCTTTATCGTTTAACTTATTCGGTAATTGATCTTTGACTTTATTGATACGGGGACGTACAGTAATGACACGAACTGGTGAGATTTTCCTTGGTTAAGAAATACCACCTAGGGATAGGGGAGTAGGACGACCAATTGTATTTGCTTCTGTTTGTAATGCGTTGCTAGTTGCTAGGGGAGGCTAGGGATAGCAAGTCGGTAATTAGTAATAGGCCCTTTTCGCCGAGGGATCGGGTTAAGGGGAGGCCAAGAAAGTTTGCATGCAATTAGATAAAAACGCCGTTTAAACAAGAGGAGTAAATAAAAGAGAGAGGATTAGATAAATTGTAAACCCCCAACAACTCCATTCATCCATTGCCTAAATCTTGTCAATTGAATCACACATTGCATATTTATTTTCTGTCATTGCATCCACCACAATTAATGAATTTTTCTTCGCAAGTCTTATGATTTTGATTCACGCGAACGATAAGGCCTTTCGAGTCTCATGGGAAGAACGATAATGGGTTCTACCAATTTTCTTACTTGATACGATTTGGTACACTTGCCAATCCGCTAACATCTGGTTCCAGTAACAGTGTGAAAATTCCTTCAAAAGCTCATCCTCTCTCCAAGAAAACTCAACGTTCAAAGGGAAAAAAAACAAGTGACGGCTGGTTCAAAGTAAAGAAAAGAATTGAAAGGGAACTGTGCTGCACTTCCAAGAAAATAAATTGCTAGTGCCAGCAGCTGCTTCTAAATGAATCAACGTTGCAACAATAGCAAGCAAAGAAAGTTGAAAGTAAATTTTGAATGCACCGCTCCAACCCTTGCTTCCACATCAAACTGACACCTACCTTTCATTCAACCATGTGCAAAGAATAAGCTTGAATAATAAATAAATAAAATGCTGCAGCCAAACCTAGCAAGAATTATCCATCTTCAAATGAAGAGAAAAATGCTTCCATTTCACATTCTCCACCATGTGTCCTCAAATGAGGACCTACTTTTGTGATCCCTAAGACCATGTGTCCCTAAATGAGGTGGGGTCCACCCTAAAAATAAAAAGAAACCCTAGGGCAAGTGTCCTACAATTTTAGGCCCCTCATAATTTTTTAACAATGGCCCAATGTGCAAAGGTTTGTCCAAAAAGTTTAAACAATTAAAATTACAATACAATGAAATTTAAAATGTCTAATTTGAGACTCTTGAATTTATTTTGTCTCCTCCAAATGTCCCAAATTGTGTTTCCAAAATTTTCCCTGAAAATAATAATGCAAATAATTAGCTTAGAAAATTCAAATTAGTTAAAATTAGAATTTCCGGTCAAATTAAGCATAATTGGGAAAAACGGGAAAATATCGAACAATTAAGCACAATTCCCTGATTATTTCTAGCACAATAAACTAAGTGAAATCAATAAAATATCGACTCATCAGCACTAAAAACTTGTTGACTCACTGACAAGCGTACCATATCGTTCCATGTAATAAAATTGGTAGAACCCGATATCGTTCTCTCCCAAAGGACTCACGGCCTTATCGTTCGTGTGAATTAAAATAATAAGACTTGTAAAGAAAAAAATTAATTGTTGTGGATGCAAGAACACAAAATAAACATGCAATGCGTTGATTCAATTGACGAAAAGAGTATGGATGAGTGGAGTTCTTGGGGGTTTAAAATTTCATCTTATCTGCCCTCTCTTATCTACTCCTCTTGTTTAATTTGCTTTATTATCTGATTGTTATGCAAAATTTCTTGGCCTACCCTTAGCCCGATCCCTCGGCGAAAAGAACCTATTACTAATTACCGGCTTGCTATCCCTAGCAACCCCTAGCAACTAGCAATGCATTACCGAACAGAAGCATAAACAATTGACCGTCCTACCTCCCTATCCCTAGGTGGTATTTCATTCATCAAGGAATTTCCCCCAGTTCATGACAGTACCGTACGTTCCTGTATCAGTAAAGACAAACAACAGTTATCGAATGAGTTAAACGATAAAAGCTTTAAGCGCACAAGAGAAACCCAACAATTGAGAAACAAAGCATATGACAATCATATAATTAAACAAGAGTTTCAATAAAAGAGAGTTTCAAAAGATTACATTGTTTCCCCCAACAACAGAAGGGTTTAGTTCACCATTGTCATGGTGGACTAAGATGAAATTAATGAAAGAATGGAAGAGCAAACCCTAGAAAAGATGAAAAGGAGCCTAAGCATCCAAGAGATCCTCTCTAAAGAGTGAAAGGTAGGTCTGGTCGCCCTCTTCTGTCAAAAGAATCAGAATGAATTCGCAATAGGGCTATTTATAGCTGAGGAGCGCAATAGAAAACAGGCCCAAGCCCAACAGGCAACCGCCCAACGTCACACTTATGTCGCACGACGGTTTGCCTTTTATCGCTCTACCACCCAACGTCACTGCCTTGGTGCCATCTCCTCGCATTTGACCGCCCAGCGGTGTATTTCTGCCGCTGGGCGGTTTCTAGACACTTCTTTTCTTGATTTTCTTCTTCTATCTTGAGTCTAAGGCCTTTATCTTCACCTCCATTCTTCACTTCGATCAAAATTGCTGCAAAACAATGCACAACAAGCATAATATTGCTAAAAACAGCTTTTGACTCTCGACAAACTCATTTATTGAGTTTTGTTTGATTTCAAGCCAATTCTAAGCAATAAAGGGAGTAATTTGGTCTAAAAGCATATGAAAATAACGGTTTTTCAATCGTTATCAGGAAAGCGTGAATGATATTGCCTAAGTCTTGATGATTGATTGAGTTGCATGTATACGTCATATGATCAAGGCCGTTTTTGGAAGCCCTTACTAAGCCAAATTTTCACCCAAAGTTCTTGAAATTTTATACCCTTTTTGAACCTTGGCCCTAAACAGAATGAAAACCCTTGTGCTGAATCTATTTACTTTGAATTGGGTTAATGACTGTAAGTATATTCAAGGTTCAAGTTTGGGGTTGTGGGGAAAGTTTGAATGGCAAAAAGAAAGGCATTGAGCTCAAGTGTTGAAAATGAAAAATATTTGAGAAAAAGAAAAATCATGAAAGATGAGCTCAATGTAAAAATAAAAGAAAAAGGGAAGAAGTTGGGGACAAGTGAGATTGGTTAAGAAAGAGAGTTGAACTTCAACCTTGAATAATAAATGAGCTCTCTTGATTCAAAGATTTTGTGATCCAGAAAAACCAATTTTTCTTGATAGCCCAGCCTCATTACAAGCCTTGGAAAAGTCCTTTTGATGGCATTTGCATGTAATGATTTTGATTGTTTGAGATGAACGACAATTTTATTTCATGCGACTTGTGAATGATGAAGAGTTGGAGTGCCACCCTAAACACTTGAGTGATTGAGTTAAACACTTGTTTGGTGAGAATTTCTAAACATCATGATTGCATCTTTGCTTAGTGGATTGGTCATTCATAATATGAAACATCTGTTGAGGACTGTTTGAAATAACTGAATTGAAAGCATGCATGCATCTTGATTTGATTACCACTGATGATCTGAAATTGAGTAGTTCTCAGAATGTACTTTAGGATTGTTGAACCATCGGATGAAATTGTAGAAAGCCAAGTTTGGTTTGGTTATAGTTTTGTTTTGTTTGCTTGAGGACAAGCAAAGTTCTAAGTTTGGGGTTGTGATAACGGTTGAAAAACCGTTATTTTCATATGGTATTTTTGACCAAATTACTCCCTTTACTTCTTAGAATGAGCTTAGAATCAAGCAAAACTCAATAAATGAGTCAGTAGAGAGTCAAAAGCTGTTTTTAGCGATATTATGCTTGTTTTGCATTGTTTTGTAGCAATTTTGATGGGAGTGAAGAATGAAGGTGAAGATGAAGGCCTTATGCTCAAGACAGAGGAAGAAAATCAAGAAAAGAAGAGTCTAGGTACCGCCCAGCGGCAGAAATACACCGTTGGGCGGTCAAATGTGAGGAGGTGGCACCCTAGCGGGAGCGCTTGGTGGTTTTGCGATAAGAGGCAAACCACCGGGCGGTGAACCCCTGACGTCGGGCGGTAGCACGATAAGAGGCAAACCGCGGGGCGGCATAAGTGTGACACCGGGCGGTTGCCTGCTGGGCTTGGGCCTGTTTTTTGTTGCGCTCCTCAGCTATAAATAGCCCTGTTACGATTTCATTCTCATTCTTTTGACAGAAGAGGGCGGCCAGACCTAATTTCCATTCTCTGGAGGAGATCTCTTGGATGCTTAGGCTCCTTTTCATCCTATCTAGGGTTTGCTATTCCATTCATCCTACCCTTTTGTTGTTGGGGGAAACAATGTAATCTTTTGAAACTCTCTTTTATTGAAACTCTTGTTTATTTATATGATTTTCATATGCTTTGATTATCGATTGTTGGGTTCTCATCTGCGCTTAAGGCTTTTATTGTTTAACTCATTCGATAACTGTTGTTTGTCTCTACTGATACGGGAACGTACAGTAATGTCATGAACTGGTGAGTAATTCCTTGGTTAAGTAATACCACCTAGGGATAGGGAGGTACGACGATCAATTGTTTTTGCTTCTGTTCGGTAATGCATTGCTAGTTGCTAAGGGAGGCTTGGGATAGCAAGCCGGTAATTAGTAATAGGCTTTTTTCGCCGAGGGATCCGGCTAAGGGTAGGTCAAGAAATTTTTCATAACAATTAGATAACAAGCAATTTAAACAAGAGGAGTACATAAGAGAGGGCGAATAAGATGAAATTGTAAACCCCCAACAACTCCACTCATATACTCTTTTTCGTCAATTGAATCGATGCATTGCATGTTTATTTTCTGTTCTTGCACCCACAACAATTATTTTTTCCCTCTACAAGTCTTACGATTTTAGTTCACACGAACGATAAGGCCTTTCGAGTCTCTAGGGAAGAACGATATTGAGTTCTTCCGATTATATTACTTGGAACGATCTGGTTCGCTTGCCAGTGAGTCAACAACAAGTCAAGGTAAAAGGAATAGCTTCAGCAAAAACGTTGTTCAGTGTTACGGGTGTGGAAAGGAAGGACACATCAAGCTTGATTGTCCTGAATTACAGTCGAAGCAGAAGGGAAAGAAAAGATTCCCTAAAGGCAGAAATCTGAAAAGAAAAGGAGCATACATTGTTTAGGAGAATACAAATTCTGAAAGTTCAAGTGATGAAGATGATGATCAAGATGAGGAATCAAACTTGTGCTCTATGACTGGAGTAACATGGGCCGATTATGACATTGATGCAGACATCTCAAATGAACCAGTGGAAATCAAATATGATTTGTTGCAAGATGCATTCAAAGAACTATATGCTAAAGCAATGCGACTGCAATACAAGGTTAATCGACTAAACTCTCAAAGAAGAGATTATGAGTATAGAATTAATATCCTTGTTGCTGATAATGAGAAATTAGAAAAAAAGAATTAAAATAAGCTTTGTTATCTACTAAGAATGTTGAAATTAAAACTGTTACAATAGATAAAATTTGTGAAAATTGTCCTGCTTATGTTGAAAAGATAGATTACTTAACTAGCACGCTAGCTAAGTTTACTCAAGAAAGAGACAATTTAGATGTTGTACTAAAATCATCTGGCAAAGCTATTCATAGACAAGGAATGGGCTACAAAGCTCAATCTAGCAGAACCAATACTAAAAGATTTATTGATTTAAGCAAACCTGCTAAGAATGCATGTTTCTATTGTAATTGTGTTGGTCATAGTGTTAGAAATTGTTATTACAGAAATGATGTTGTTCCTAAAAAATTATATGTTTGGAAACCAAAGGAACAAGTAACAAGGACTGACAATCATGGACCCAAAGTTATATGGGTACCACCATCCAAAACTTTAATTGTTTTACAAGATATAAAGCAAATGCAGTGTGATCTCAAGGATGGATCAATCTGGATTAAAATCATTGACTTGAGAATCTACAACTGGTAAATCTGTATCAATCTACTACATTATGCTTGAATTGATAGTTGGTTGTTGTGTGATTACATGAATACATTGTCTGTCTGATTGATTGACTGAAAGTATATAAAACTATATTCTTAATGTATCTTAATCGACTGCGTTATTAATACATTGTTTGCAAGTGTTTTAAAATTCTGAATTTTAGAACGTTAAAAGTTAAATCTGTGTCATGTCATTGGGTTAACTCAATCCACTTTCTTTCACCGCTTCATGTATCTTAGTGAAAGAATGATTTTTTTCCTTTCAACTTTCATTATTATCACTTCCTCTTCTTCTTTTATGTTATTTTTAAAAATTCACTTCTATTCTAAGTTTCTCATAATCATATATCTATATATATATATATATATATATATATAAATCAAATTAAAGTTCAGAAGGGAAAGATTCATCTTATTTTAGAATAACTGCAACTGAAGTTTTATAACTCAAATTAATAACATTTCTTAAAAAAAAAAAAAAACTTAAAATTGTAGTAACGTTTCAATCGAAATTCTATTAATTTTCTAATTTCCTACCAAAGTTCTGATCTTGAATATTCTAAATCAGTCTTTGTATAAAGGAAGTTCATATCATACATAGATGTAGAGTTAATCATCACGAGAAACAAGCTTCTATATCAAGCTTATCACAAGACTGATCCTGTCATTTATCTTTTATCAAATGACAAATGGATGTAGATTTACATTTGACATCAGATTGTGACAGCACTATTAACTGTTTATTTTTTTTAATTAGTTCCAGAAACTCATCAATATTGAATAACCTTCACGGTTTAGTATAATTGACCATGTTCCTGCTGTTTTTGGTATCAGTCAGTGACTGGTAAAAAGTTAATGCACCCTTAACGTACGCACGAATCTTATGTACTTATCAATTAGGCATGTCCCAATCCAACCCAACTCATGTCATTAATGAGTCCAGCTTTAACTATCATGGAAAATCACTAAACCAGCTACAGTATGTAAGGGCGTGTCTATGGTCGTTCATTTTTATCTCCCAAAAGTTACCAAGCAATGATGTCCTGAAGTACTCGAATCCATGTTGATGATTAAATCCTAAGTTTGAAAGTAGCAGCAGTAAATAATTAGTCGTACAATTTAGCTTACTGTGGTAAAGGGAAGAGAAGGGTCCATGGGAGTATTTACTTGGGAAACTATAGAAGTCCATTATGATTACATTAGACATGATGAGACGTACAGTCGGTTATGGTTAGATTGCTAGTACTTGATTATACAGATTCAAAGCCTCATTTATATTATTCCTTTTTTTTTTATTCCTTCCTTCTTCTTGAGGCATATAATAATAACTTTGGCAAAATTTAATAAATCAATTAACCTTTCTCTAACTTCTTTATTACACCGTCTGAGGAAGACACTTTTAACATCTTTCGAGCTCATGCTTGTTACTTTATATGCACAAGTCAGAAGGGGGCTTAGGTTCAGACTTGTCATAGGTTGTACCCACAGACAATAATTGGACCAATCTATTTATTTATTTTTCAAAACCATGTTTTATTTAAATGCATTTTAAATATTTTGTTTTCAAGATTAAGTAACCCTTTTTTCTTAAAAAAAATAAGGTCCTAATATTTGTTAAAAAAGTTAACTTTTTTTTTTTTACCTATATATAAATAAACTTAGTTCATTTAGATATACTCTACTTCTTCCTTTTGACAGGAACCATCTAACATCAGAATTTTTTAGACCAAGCGATAAGGAATCCAATTCCTCCAAGTAAAAGTGTGTAAGAATAGAGCTATATTGATAAAATGTATAATTAATTCTGAAGTTAACTTCTACTGGAATTGTTGATTTTATGAACAAATTAGTTATAAATATAGTTTATCATGCACTCCCCTCACTTTGAAGAGGCAAATCCCTGCTTTGAAGTTAAGTTTGAGCACGAAATAGAATTAAAGATGAAACAATTCATGTACTTTTGCTAACGACTTTAAGCCTTTTAAGGTAATCTTGTGTGAATTGTGGACTTTGATGGGTTATCCAGAATATGAGTAATGAAGGATTTTGAAGGAAGATATTAATTGCTACGGGCTCAACAAGAAGAAAACATCATTAATTAAATTCAATTTCAACATTGAATGTCATGATCAATAAGTATAAAGAGGAGGTATGGCAACTGGTTATCACTGGGATTTTGGCCACATCATGAAGATTTATAGGGTCACACAATATTGAGGTTGCAATTGTAGCTGTATCAACGACACTTAATCAATTGTAATTTCTTACAAAATTGTGACCACAGTTCGGAAAACATGATTGGTAGAAAGATGAAAAGAAAAACAGAACCAAGAAGTAATGTCAAGCAGAGACAAGGCCAGTGCTGCATTGCTTGTCAGTTGAGGAAACCCTAAAATAATAAAAACAGGGGGGACCCCTGAATTGCAGATGGACGTGTTGGTGAGCAACAAATATGTACAGCATTTACTTCTTTGGGCACCAACAAATATGTTTATTGCTAAACAAATGGCAGCACCTTGTCTTCTCAAACTGGTTTGGTTGGGAAGTGTGTTCCAACTTTTAACATTGCTTTCGAGGTCATGTGCTTTTCTTAGGCATACTTAAGGTGTCAAGTGACAAATATGCATCAACGGCCCAGAGAACAGTTTCTACAGTGTCCAAATCCAGCATTGATGAGTCATGATGTGAAATCCAAAACAATTTAATATGAAAACTAATCACCATTACTATCATCAACTTAAATAGCTTTTGGCATGATAAATTGGTGGGTGCCATATACTCACGTATCTATTGCAAATTACAAGCATGACAGATAATCTGGATGATGTAGTTGGTTCTAGATCAGGCTAGTGTCTGTGGGAAAAAGGTTAGGATTAGACCCATGACTGAATAAATATGAAGCTCTTTTCTAGTTTCTTTCTTTCTTTCTTTCTTTCTTTCTTTCTGGCAACGAACGCTAGTTGTGCAAGATACATCAAAAACCCAGTTGATCATGTTGTGTGTATATCTATAGCCTCAATTGGAAAAGACACATAGAAGAAGATGGTGCATATGATTGGAGAGGACAGTGCAACATGGGGGTCGACACAGAGAAAACAAGTGGAACACAAAATCCACATGGACTGTCTATATCCACACATACGCAAAGGTTAAGGGAAAAGAATTCTTTTAGCTTCTTGGGAGTGAAATTCTCTCTCTTCACTTCATGTTATGTGCATTCGTTTCTATTTTTCTTGTAACTAAACCACATGTGACTTTTGTGTCTTAACTTTAATGTAGACGTCTATTCTTCTTTTAAATATGGTGCCCAATGTAGGCTTTTCGTTATTGAGCTGCAGTTTGAGTTAGATGGAGTATGTGGTTTATTTGCTATGAATAAATGCTAGTTGACATCTTTGTCAAAACAAATAGATAGTCGATTGATACATAGATATTGATTTTCAAACTAGTTAGAATCAACTTCTCTTGGTTTTCACATTAGCATCTACTAAACCAGTTGCTCATAGGGATAGGGAAAATTTGGAAGTTTCTGTCCTCTCAAATTGAGCACAAGCTCTATATAAAAGAGCTGACGTTTAAATATCTATGATTTGAATTTCATATTCATATATAAAACTAACAAAAATAAATCATTCATTAGTTGTCCCTGACAGAAAAAATTCAACTCACTATTAATTTATTACATCAACGATAACAAGAAGAAGATCGGTTTAGGGTAAAGTTGAAAGATAATTTACTTCAGTTTTAAAATTATTCAGCTGATAAAATCTTTAAGATAACCAATTAACCACGTCCTTGCTTGCTATTTGTTAAAGGTCATTGTACTTAATATTTCTATCATGTAGCCTCGCCACATTTTAGTAATGGTTCAATGAACATAGATTGAGAGCATTTCTTCTGTGTTCCCATTGCACATGCACTCTGAAGGCATGGAAGATCTTCTTAGCCTTTTGACAGTTCTATCCTTTTAACAAAGACAGAACTCCTTTGTCTATGGAAACAAAAAATTGTCACGTCAATTCATTTACTATCTTTAAACAGGCTAAGTAAATTTATTAGCTTTGAAATTAAACGAAACTGACCAATATTTTAATGGAGTAACGCAAGTACACACTCCTTGGTTATAACTTGTATATAATTAGCAATATAAAATGATCACGACTCTACCATTGATACATGAATATGACTTCTCAATCAATATTACAACTACACCGAGTTTTCTTATGAGTGGAACATATATATACGCGCATGCATTGGTTCGTTAAGCAGCGTCAGAATATTCAATTTTAGGTTAAATATATCTTTTGGTCCTCATATTTGTACCCAATTCTCAATTGGGTCCTCATGTTTATTTTTGTTCCAATTGAATCTAAATATTTGTTAATTTGAGGTAATCAAGTCCTTTCCGTTAACTCCCCACTAACTCCGTTTAACTGTGCTGAGCTGTTCAGGAGTTAATTTGTCATTTAAGATATTGTTTCTCATTCCACCGTTTCACTCAAAGCCACTTGAGACTCAAAGTCCTTCATCTGAGCGAGAAACCCAGAGAGGGGTTTGCTTCCCCTGCACACTCGTGCCACCGTTCCCATCCGGCCAGCCACCGCACCACCACCCTCTACTCCGTTTACAGCGTCGCCGCCACCGTCGAGCTAGCCGCCAGGGTTTCTTTTCATGCTCATATTCATGCACGAGAGAACATTGTTCTCGCCTCTCCACCCGCATTCTCGCTGCCGGTGACGATCTTCGTGCTCGACCTGAGGCGCCGCCGGCGATACAAGTCACCACCGCAGTCCTCGCCAGTCGCCGTGTCCGTGCCAACAACGCCAACTTCCTCCTATTCCTTCACCAGCGACGAAACCCTCTCTTCCGATAAGTGAATCAGAAATGAAACCCAGTCCCCGACATTGCGTCATCCCCATTCGGCATCCACACTCGCCGCCGAGAACTATCTTCTTTTCTCAACATTTGTACTGTGATGGGTTTGGCTCTTGGGGTTTTTGGTGGTTGATAAGTGAAGTCGAACAAAATGTTGAACTGAGTTGTGTTGGCGGCTAGGTTTGGGTTGTTAGGATGGATTGGTGTGTGATGATGGGAAGCGTGGTGGAGGTTATGAAGTTGGCTAGGTTTGGGTTTTTGGCTTTCAATTTTTCAAACTTTTCTCTGTTCATCCACATATTGAATAGTAGTGGTACCAAGAAATGTGTCATTCTTCTCAATTTTAAAGAAGAAAAAGCAATTAGAAAAATCAGTGTCCTCTTTGGATCTCATTTCTTCTTTGTTTCAGTTGTTAACTTTGATACTGTTGATGATTTTAAAAGGAAGGAGAATGTGTATCATTGCTCTGTAATTATTTTGTAATGCAAATGTGTTATTTTAATGGGTTTTATACATACATATAAGTGATAAATCTGAATTGGGAATATATAAAACATGATTTCATTTGATGAAATCCAACAAACAATTGAATCTGTATATGGTTCAATTACTCCGTCCCTTGTTACATGCCCTCAGTGAAATCATTTCTTGGTGAAACTTTTCAATGCTTAACTTATCATATGTACTGTGAATAATTCAGAAACTCTGGAGCCAAGTGTGAAGATCCTTAGCCTTGCAATTAAGGCTGCTGGTAGACCTGACATTGTTCTTGCAATACCAGAAAGAGGAAATCCCAAGGGAGGATGGTGATGGTGATGCTGGGTAAGGGTGGAGATAATTAATAAAAGGCAAAGACGCAAACAGAGGAGGATGACGAAGAAAGAGGAATACCAGAATTTAGTTTTGCAGGTGCAAATTTTCCACGTAATGAAATTATTTAAAATGACAAATTAACCCCTGAACAGCTCAGCACAGTTAGACAGAGTTAGTGAGAAGGTAACGGAGAGGACTTGATTGCCTTAAATTAACAAATATTTGGATTCAATTGGGACAAAAATAAACATGAGGACCCAATTGAGAATTGGGTACAAATACGAGGACCAAAACATATATTTAACCTAAATTTTAAAGAAAATAATGAATCATATTATACGAAAATTAATCATTATTAATTTTTAAACTGACAGTTTGAGGTTGAACATCTAGTTATAGAAAGGGTAGCGATATTTTAACAACCCAAATTTGACAACGCTTTTGACAACGTTACGTGTCAGCGTTGTATTGGGTGATTTAAATTATTTTTTTTTCAAAAAAAAATGATTTTGAAAAGGGTTCAGACTTGGATATTTCTATATTTCGAAACTACCCTCATTCCTTTCCGTAGTTTCTCATTCTATCTCTCCTCTTGCTTTAAGTTTTCAGTTTCTTTCATCAAGTCCTCTCTCTCTATTTTAAGTTTTCATTTTCTCTCACCAAGTTCTCTCTTTTCATTTGGTGAAGGCCTCACAGTGGTGTCTCTCTCGTTGGTGTCTATTTGGTGATTTCGTTATCGTTTTTTGGGTTCGTTTCTTTATTGTGCAATGGGTTCACGCTTATGGTGTAGCAGTTTTTTGTAAGCTTTTAAGTGAACTAAAGTATCCTTTGCTTTGCTAGATGGAATGTTTGAGTTTAGTATAAAGTAACAAAAATTTGGTATACTAGTTTCACGTTAAAGACAAGGCATTCTTTCCTAATGGTGGTTGGTACAACCTTTTTTCCTTTTCATAAATAATGGTCGCTGGATTTGTAAAGCTTAGAGATAAACCTTTTCATAAATAATGGGGAGCTATGTTTCCAGGACATGGGAGCAGCGATGAACTTTCGGTACAAATTCGTGTTTTTCCACTGGTAATCGATTACAATCTTTATGTAATCGATTACACAAGCACCTAAGTGCCTATCTTAGTCTTTCTCACAACACCACTTCGATGCACTCATAAAAACCATATTTTGTGGACACCCTTATACCTTCTAATCACTACTAAGTTCAGCCACAACTCCTTCGTCATAAAAATCAAACAACCAAGTGATGGTCCTTCAAATAATTTCTCCAAATGAGGTCCAACCCCTCAATTGGGAGCTGTGTTTTCAGGGCATGGGAGCAGCGATGAACTTTCGGTACAAATTCGTGTTTTTCCACTGGTAATCGATTACAACCTTCATGTAATCGATTACAAAAGCACCTAAGTGCCTATCTTGCTCTTTCTCACAACACCACTTGGAAGCACTCATAAAAACCCAATTTTGTGGATACCCTTATACCTTCCAACCACTACTAAGTTCAGCCACAACTCCTTCGTCATCAAAATCAAACAACCAAGTGATGGTCCTTCAAATAATTTCTCCAAATGAGGTCCAACCCCTCAATTGGGAGCTGTGTTTTCAGGGCATGGGAGCATCGATGAACTTTCGGTACAAATTCGTGTTTTTCCACTGGTAATCGATTACAGCCTTCATGTAATCGATTACACAAGCACCTAAGTGCCTATCTTGCTCTTTCTCACAACACCACATGGAAGCACTCATAAAAACCCAATTTTGTGGACACCCTTATACCTTCAAACCACTACTAAGTTCAGCCACAACTCCTTCGTCATCAAAATCAAACAACCAAGTGATGGTCCTTCAAATAATTTCTCCAAATGAGGTCCAACCCCTCAATTGGGAGCTGTGTTTTCAGGGCATGGGAGCAGCGATGAACTTTCGGTACAAATTCGTGTTTTTCCACTGGTAATCGATTACAACCTTCATGTAATCAATTATACAAGCACCTAAGTGCCTATCTTGCTCTTTCTCACAACACCACTTGGAAGCACTCATAAAAACCCAATTTTGTGGACACCCTTATACCTTCAAACCACTACTAAGTTCAACCACAACTCCTTCGTCATCAAAATCAAACAACCAAGTGATGGTCCTTCAAATAATTTCTCCAAATGAGGTCCAACCCCTCAATTGGGAGCTGTGTTTTCAGGGCATGGGAGCATCGATGAACTTTCGGTACAAATTCGTGTTTTTCCACTGGTAATCGATTACAACCTTCATGTAATCGATTACACAAGCACCTAAGTGCCTATCTTGCTCTTTCTCACAACACCACTTGGAAGCACTCATAAAAACCCAATTTTGTGGACACCCTTATACCTTCAAACCACTACTAAGTTCAGCCACAACTCCTTCGTCATCAAAATCAAACAACCAAGTGATGGTCCTTCAAATAATTTCTCCAAATGAGGTCCAACCCCTCAATTGGGAGCTGTGTTTTCAGGGCATGGGAGCAACGATGAACTTTCGGTACAAATTCGTGTTTTTCCAGTGGTAATCGATTACAGCCTTCATGTAATCGATTACACAAGCACCTAAGTGCCTATCTTGCTCTTTCTCACAACACCACTTGGAAGCACTCATAAAAACCCAATTTTGTGGACACCCTTATACCTTCAAACCACTACTAAGTTCAGCCACAACTCCTTCGTCATCAAAATCAAACAACCAAGTGATGGTCCTTCAAATAATTTCTCCAAATGAGGTCCAACCCCTCAATTGGGAGCTGTGTTTTCAGGGCATGGGAGTAGCGATGAACTTTCGGTACAAATTCGTGTTTTTCCACTGGTAATCGATTACAAGCTTCATGTAATCAATTACACAAGCACCTAAGTGCCTATCTTGCTCTTTCTCACAACACCACTTGGAAGCACTCATAAAAACCCAATTTTGTGGACACCCTTATACCTTCCAACCACTACTAAGTTCACCCTTATACCTTATGAGAGGAAGAGGCAGTGACTTTTCTGGATTTTTGGATTAAATTAGGGTTTTCTAGATTTTCAATTTTAGGGCTTTATGATGAGAGGGTATTACCTCTAAGATTAAGAAACTCTATGACCAACAACGCTAAAGCCAGGGGGAGTGACGCCGAGATGGACTAATGGCGAGAAGGAGTGATGGCGAGATGCAACTTCGTTGACGAAGCAAGAAGTTTCGAATGGAGAATTGAAGTGGTGAGAGACTTTCGTGGAGAGAGATATTTTCCTTGGCAGGAATAGAATTCATTTTCAGAAACCCCTTTCCACAAATGTCCTGCTCACGTTTTTTCTTTTTAAAATATTCAATTGAAACAACGAATGAAAACACGCCAGCTGTTGTTGTCAAAAATATTGTCAAATTCAGGTTGTTGAAGAAACATTTTCCTTATAGAAACTTTGGCTGTGGATGGATAAATATATAACAACAATAATCATAATGATGCCAAAACTACGAAGATTCTGCAGATACATATACATAAAAGCTAACTAGACCAAGAAACAAATGCATGGCCAGTCATTTCAAGAACATAATCAGTAGCATCAACCCTCGTTTCTCAATAATGGTGAAATTAACTGTACCAACAGAATAACTGCCACCACAAGAATCAATACTTTGATAATTTACATGACATTGCTCTGTGTATAGGATTGATAGTCTCTCGGAATTTGTGCATCATAAGTCCTTGGAGAGTCAAAAATCACTGGAACAGAACAATGGATCTAGAAAAGATATGGTCTTATTTGGTCGGTATTTTCTGTCCTTTTGGTTCTTCATCCATTAACTTTGGTGCCCTTTATTCATCTTCAAAGGTCACTTTAATCTGATGGACTAGGAACCAAACCAGACTCTTTACGCCACCAATTACCCTTTTCTTCAACTGAAATGATGTACTTATACCGATACCAAGCGTAGCTTTGGTTTTTTCTCCTAATGTCTAATTTCCTTTTGGCTCATTCTCGCTCATCTTTGGATTTTCTTACCTAGTGTAAAAGCTAAATCCTGAGGAAGTTTTATTAAAAAAAGGGTCAGACTCAGAAACACATATCATTGAGTTATATTATAATGTTTTAATTCGCGGTAGGATGTGAAAACTTACATCAATTTCGTAATATTTTAGGGCAGCTTTGGGAAAAAAGTTTATCAATGAAAGGAACATAAGTTGTTGCTGAATCCATATGGATGAAGAAACTTTTGTCGCTGGTCCTCTGCGTCCCAGAAATGACTACCGGTATCCTGAAAATGATGTTTTTGTCAGCAACAATAATGGTAGTAGTAGTAGTATAGAAAACCTTTTTTTCTTTTTCTAACATTGAAAATTGGTTACTTGCGTTTATACCTCCTCAGAGAACATAGTTGACCTCTGGCCTTGAAGAAAAAATGAAGCTGAATTATCCAAAAGATAGTCACTGGCATTGTAAAAAATGTTGGTGGGGGTCATGGTGGTTGTATCAGCAAAAGGTGTAGCTTGGTTGGGGCTGTTGCAATGTGACACACATGGTAGTGGTGATGGTGATGCCATGCTATTTAGTTTCTGAAAAGTTCAAAGAGACCATGTTAGCTCATGATTAGACATGTTTAACTTGATCAGTCAACATGGAAATTGTTAATTTTCTTTGTCAATCCTCACCTCTGGTCTAACCAAGAGGGTATCGAGGTCCGTTGACAAGTCATAAAACATGGGATTCACGGAAGCAAGCTTCATTGATAAGAACTGCAGAAATTACAGGCATAGCTAGCTTGTTAGAATAATACAAATGGTATATAGCTAATTGATGATGAATAATCAAGGTGAATTATTAACCAGAAAAACAATTGAATCCGTTAAGGGTACCTCAACTTGATTCTGTAAAGACTGAACATAATTGATTATTTCATCCAACATAAGGGCCTTTCCAGTCACCTAGATAAAAACCAAACCACATGAAGCTGTCAGAAGAAATGGGAAAAAACTAAAGTATAAAGGGCAGTTCTTACAAGAACACAACCACATTTCACAAATCACACAAAGAATAACAAAGGAGTTGTTGTTAAGTCATAAACTTATTTCAATATTATTTTTAAGGAAAATAAAATTATTGGTCCTACAGAAGTGTGACATGAAGTGCTACTTTACCTACCTTATCACAGCCTGGCACGAGCCGTTGCAGCACCTTCATCCTTTCACTTATCTTCTCTCTTCTCACCTGAAATCCATTTTCTTGCAACATTAGAATGAGACATGAAGATAAAACTCAAGGCAGCCAGCACATTAGTGGGCCCCACAGCCATAGATAATTTCAAGTTGTTAAGAGAGTACAGTACCCTCTCCGCAAGGCTGTGGCTATCCGTTGCCTGACCCCTTCTTGCTCTGACGTGGATATAGCCTGTTGGGGGCTCTTCAGGGCATTTTCCTTGATCCTTCTTCTCTTCTTTTGCCTTGTCCTCTTCTTTCACCCCACCATTGTTCTTCCTTTGTTTCTTGGTTCTTCCTTCTGTTGCAGTATCCTAGAATAATAAACAAAAAACAATACTAATTTGGTTAACACACTAAACTCTAATTATAGCATAGCAAATTAATGCTGAAAAAATGCACCAAACTTGCATAATTAATAAAGCTACAACATTTTCTGAAAACAAACAAATAAAGCTAGAACATAAATCATTCATTTTCTACTGTAAAAAGTTATATAGTATAGTCTAGCCCCAACAAACTCTGTACATTAAGTTTATAAATTTTATAGCGAATACCTTAAAAGTTGTTATAGCAAGAATGATTTCAGCTGGATTAACAGAATGAAACTTTGTGAGTATAAAGAAATTAAACGCAAATTATTTACCTTGGATTGAGTATTACTAGTCAAGGAAGATCCATTTCTGGTTCTTCTTTTCTTCAACGCCGGAGTGTTCACCTTCTGCGTGACCTGTTCACCGGTTTCAAGCTTGTCCACCACCACAGAGGACTGAGGGCTAAGGTTTTTTGTGACCGAAGGCTCATTGTCACTGATGGAGATTTTGGAGCTTTGGTCAACACAGCTTGTCTCCTGGTTTGTGACATTAAAAGATGTTTCCTGAGGGAGGTGAAACTGGGGAGGAGGAGGAGAAGAAGGGGTGTTCATGTTGCTGGGGAAGAATGCAGGATCAACCAGAAAAGGATGGTACTGGTATGAAAAAGCTGCCATGTGGGAAAGAGAGAGAGTGTGTGTTTCTTGTGTTGGAAATGGAAGTTATGAAGAACGAAAGTAACGAAAGAAAGGGATGCAGTGGTGTGGAGGAGTCAGGAAAGGATGGTCTGTGACAAAACTAAAAGGGTGTGTGGTCTCTATATATACAGATCTGAGGACATAAAATGTTAGAAATCTTTATAAGCAGTAAGTAACTCTTTCTCATGCAGCAGAAGCAGTACATTTGACTGGTCTAATGTCATCAATTTGTTTTCTCTCACATTAGTCATAATAATAAATGGCACTCCAATTATCATATATAGGAAAGATTATGATACTTTTCCAAGTGGTTTGTTTGTTGGGAACCCTTAAATATAATAACACGGTCTAAGAATTTTAAACATTAATTACTCTGGTACACCGTCAATTTTGTATAGAGTGATATATAAATAAATTTTAAACTATTTCAAACATCACTAATTTAATTTTATATTGAAATATTTTATTAAGCTAAAAGAGTTAATTTGAAGAATTTTTCCATAGTTAAAAAAATATTTAAAATCATTTTTAATATTTCAGAAATTATTATATAATATGCTTAATTTAGTAATTATCTAGGAGAAATTGTAATATTTTAGAGATGATAATTGATGGTTTTTTTAATTATTCGTTTTATTTTAAAATACTTTATCACTTCCTTGCTTTTATTTCTATAAATATACACATTATTGATAACTCAATTTTTACATTATTACATTCTTTTAGCATTTTTGTTTTTTATCTTTTAATTTTACTTAGATTTGTGTAGCTTAGAAAGTTTAGGATTTTCACTTGTTGTATCGTGTTACTAAGTTGTTGAGTTCAGACTGTCGTGCTATTAAGTTGTTGAGACTAGGTTGACATGTTGTTACGTTGTTGGGTTACCAGGATTTACACTTGTTGTGTTGTGTTGCTAAGTTGTCGAGTTTATGTCGTCGTGTTGCGAAGCTACCTAGATCGGGTTATCATGCTACTATGTTGTTGAATTATAGATCTACCAGATGATGGCATGCTCCCTAGCCATGGTCAAGCATCTACAAGAAGAGTTGAAGTCATCCATGAAGATGGTCTAATACCTTTTAGACCACATTTAGAGTCGTCATGAAGCATAGAGAAGTAGTATAGGTTCCTTTAGGCCATGTATTTTTGTCAAATAATGTAGGTTTCTTTAGGCCATGTATTTTTGCCAAGTAGGCAGGTTTGTTTATGACTTGTATTAAAGCCTAATTAGTATAGGGTTTTTCCTAAATTTAGACATCCAAACCATGTGGAAAATATGTGTCATGTGTCATGCTTCCATTGGAGAGCTTTAGTAGTGGCCACATGACACTCTAGGAACAGAGATGATTGTGCTTTATGAGTGGCCACATGTCCTCCCCTCACTGGAGAGGATTTGTGGACACTTGTCCACTCCTTAGAGGGCCTCATTTTCAGCCAATAAATGCAAGCGTGGGAGATCATGCTTAGGGTTTTTAGGAGACACCTTTGCCTATATTTATAGGTGTCTCCTCTCTTGTAATCATCTTTGATGTTGAGTAATGTTATGTTGCCATTTTTTGGCCATACTACTCATCTTAGATCAAGACTAGAACAACTCATGAGGTCCATCTAGTCATTTTCCTCTGTTTGTAATCATCTTTGATGTTGAGTAATGTTATGCTGCCTATTTTTAGTCATATTACTCATCTTATATCAAGACTAGAGCAACCCATGAGGCTATTCTATTCACCTTCCTCTTAGAGTTGGCTTAAGCTCTCTTAGAGCCTTTAAATACCATACCACCACCTCTTCACCATATATGGTCGTGAGCTTCTAACCTCACAACACAATAACTTCTGCATTTTCCAGCCTCTAACACAAAAAGGTTGCTATCATGATATTGATGGTTTTTTTTAATTATTGTTTTGAAATACACATGCTTTTATTTCTTTAAATATATACGTTATTGATAACTCAATTTTTATACTTTCATATTAAACTTTACTACACTATTTTAGTGTTTTTGTTTTTGTTTTCTTAATTTTAACTTAGATTTTTGTATCTTAGGAAGTTTTAGGATTTTCACCTATCATGCCTGTTGCTAAGCTGTTGAGTTTAGGTTGTCATGTTATTAAGTTGTTAAGACTAGGTTGTCACATTGCTATGTTGTTGAGTTACTAGGCTACGAGGATTTACACTTGTTTTGTCATGTTGCTAAGCTACTGAGTTTAGGTTATCGTGCTGCTAAGTTGCCTAGATCAAGCTGTCGTGCTACTGTGCTGTTGAGTTATAAATGTGTCGAATTGACTTGAAGCTATTGAAGAAAGTTGACCTAAAAGTTGCATTAATTGAAACGAAGATGAAGTTCGAGAAGGGCAAGGTGAGAGGTTTGTATAAGGAAGTAAGCCAGAAGCTATCAATCAAATAGTTGGAACTGGTGCAGATTTCAAGTCGTGTTGCTTCGTGTCCTCTGAGCTTGGACATTCGAGAGAAGCTCAACTAATAGAGAAAAAACTCAGCCATAGAGGAGAAGCTCAACCAGCAAAGAAAAAGCTTGGCCTAGAGAAATATTTTCACTTATAACTTTCACTACAAGTGCCCGTATGAAGTTAACCGAGGATTGTCCTTCCACCTAATTATAATTTTGCACATTGAACTTCAATCTAATGTTAATCTCTAGTTACTACTATTCCAACCCCAGATTATGTACTATTTAATGATGCATTCACGACCTTTTTCATATTTTTAAGCACTAGGTTGGAGCACTTCTATTTTATTGATACATTTACTTTTGATATTTATTTTTACATCCCTAACCAAATAAAAAAAAATACCCAATTAGTAAATTCACATGATATTGTTTGTTGTAAGCTTTATATTAAATTAGCTAAGAAGGAAACTTCGTTTTATTTGATGACATTTGTGCAACACCAAAAATCATCTATCAACCATTTAAATAAATTAAATAAATATAAAGTATATTTCTTACAAAAATCACCTTTAGTATCTTACTTTATATTTAATTATTTACAATTGAGTTAAATATTTTATTAAAAAACATCTTGAAATATCAAAACACTTAGTCTAATTAAAAACTTGTTGAAATTTGTCAAATAATAAATATTTTAAAAGTTATTGATAGTAAAAACTATTAAAATAACATATTATTATTAGGTTCTTTAAATAAGTTTAAATGTAACGTAAATTCCTTAGTATATTATTTTTTTGAATATGTTCCAACTTTCCTTCTTTCACATGGCCTAAGACAATGAAATCTTATCTTTCCTTATTTATAGAATGTTAAATTTAATTATGTAAGATTTTTTGTGAGACAAGTATATTTATTGTTTGGAATGAGTTCAATTTATGTCTTTTATTGGAGTTAAGATAAAGGATATTATTTCTTGTAACTTATTTGTCATTTATATGAAGAAACTAATTTTGCCAATAAATCATTATTGTATGAAACGAGACTGGTAGCCTATTGTCATATTTAGAAAGACCTTTATATATATATATATATATATATATATATATATATATATATATATATATATATATATATATATATATATATATATATATATAGACACACACACACGTGTGTGTGTGTGTGTGTATGATGCTTTATTATTTGGTTAGTTTTTTAAATAAGGTAGGTTATATTTGCCCTATAAAGCTCAATTTTGGCTTCCATTCTCATATACGCCTTTTTAGATTCCAAATAGTATTCTATAATACATGGATACAACTAATGATGGAATATGAAATTTGGTAAGTTGGAAAGAAGTAATAAAGTCCAAACATGTGTTAGACTCTTGAATCCCATAAAAATTAAGAAAATCTTAATTTTTCCATGTAATGTAGTGGAATGCTCAACCAAGAAATATATGCAAGACAATTAAAACTAAAAACAATCCTAAAATGCTAGTAAATGCAAAAACAATATGATGCATGAACTCTAATATGAACATGATGATTTGATTCCAAAAATGAATTGAATGCATGTAAATGAGATATGAATGTATGAATTCTATTAATAAGTGACAATGAACATGTTTTAAACTTTGAAATTCACTAAAACAATGCAGAGATATGAAAATTCAAATTGTCACAACGAAAACCTAATTTCTACCAAGTATTTGATAAAATGTCACAACTAACTAAACTATGGTTTTTACAATGGAACATGAAATACATGAAATGCATCTACCTATCTATAATACATTATGTTATGCATGCAAGACTAGAAAATGACTTGACTTACCCTAAATTATAGATCAATACCAATTCTGGCATAACCTGTATTACATTGGTGCTTATCAACTTTCACAACACTTTTGAACTACTGTTATATGATTCAAAATGGAATGAATTGATTCAATGCAGATTAAGTAACTAATGAAACAAATAATTTCATGAAAACACAACTAAAATAAAAAAATTCCTTAATTCTAACCCAATCTAGGAACTAAATAACAAAATTAATTGTCAAACTATACAAACTCTATAAATGAACATGCAAACATGTTTCTAAGAGTCATATGAATACAAAAAATCAGTTGAAATTAGCTAAATATAGGTTAAATAAAAAATCAAAACTCAAAAAAAAAGAACAAGCAGGATAAATCCCAAACTTACCTAATAACTTTTGATATTTTCATAAATCAAGTTCTAAATATAATCCATGTAATGTAACATGTTTAAAAGCTTGAGAATGAATATAAAACATCATTTGCAAATTAGTGTAAGGTGAATAAAAAATCATACGTTGAGTTGCATTATAAAACAAATAAATCGAAACTAAAAAAAGATAACTTATATTATTGACTTGCACTTGAATTAACTTTTATAATCAAGATTAATTGTTGACTCCTTGATATGTAGAGGTCACTTGGGACTCACTATAACTCAGTTTGAATCTAAATATTGAGAATAATAGGGTACAAATCAAATGTTCATCAATATAAACAAAAATTTATAATTTAAACATTAACACAAAAAAGTTTTCAACTAATTCCCGTTAACAAAATCCAAATTTTAATTGTCAATTTAAGGTATGCTTTAGAGCCAACAAACATTAAATAATGTTAGACTATCCTAAGTATGATGTTATTTAATGTTTTTTAGCCCTAGGATCAACGTTAAATTGACAATTAACGTCTATTAGAAATAAGTCTAATGTCATTTGGCCTTTTAAAATTTTAGAAAATTGCACCAACCCCTATATTTTTCTCTTTTGCATGATACATTCAACTAAAGTGCATCAATGATGCCAAACACGTATGAACAAGTTTTTCAACCCATTTCACTTTATTTTGTCCTTGTGGTGTTTATTTGGGTTGAAGCTTTCATTTTCCCTGATTAAATTGTGCATTAAAGTTGGTCTTTTCATTCACAAGCCATTGTTGTATCTCCTAAAGGTTATAATTTTAGCTTAAGGGTTTAGATTCTAATTTTGTAAAATTTACTAAAAATAGCTAGAAAATGATATTTTTCTTAAATATTTTTGTGGTAACTTCTATTAGGTTGTATTCAAATGTAGAATGTTCATATATGAGATTTTGGTCACAAATGCAGAGTTGTCAAGATTCGGCAATGAAAAGTTTCAAATGGTTATAACTTTTGCTGTGGACCTTAGCTGAAAACGCTCTAAAAAATGAAAGTTATTGGAAATGTGGTGACAAATGCATTGACCAATACTCAAAGGGGATTGAGGTTTAGAATTTTAAAAACCCATCTATTGAGATTGTTGATAGGGGGAGCACTAGTTTAGCTGAATCTACAATCTCAGAGCTTCTGGTGTTTTATGATGACAACACATAATTAATAACATATGTGTATTTGGTGTTACATGTTCATTGCTTTCATGATTATGATTATATGAGAACATGTTTGTGTTGTTTCTGTGTTGATATGTTGATCATTGCAATTCACTATGTTATATATGAGATTTTATCTATGAATGCATGACAAATGTTTTGGAAAAGAAAAAACACATGCACTTTTGTTGAACTTTAATTGTGTGGAAAAACAACAGTTATAAGTCGACTTTATTATGAAGTAAGTCGATTAAAACTCGTGTCTTTGCACAAATTTTTTCAAAGTGTGATGTGAGATTTTTTGAAGAGAAAATTTTTCAAAACTGTGCATTATACTGTTACAAAGTCAACTATGTGTGCAAGCCATTGATGAGTGGTTATTTCTTGAACTATATTTAGTTTATTGCACTTAAATAAACCAGGGAATTGTGTTTAATTGTCTGTTATTTCCCCATTTTCCGAATTCTGCTTAATTTGGTCGAAAATTCGCAATTGTGCTAATTTAGATTTTCTGAGCTGATTAAGCGCATTTCTGGTTGCAGGGAAATTGTGGAAATATCATCTGGAGCATTAGGATATGGCGTGGCACATTCAAGACTCAATATTTAGTCATTTAAATTCTAATTAAAGTTGTAATTTCGTTTTCTAGAAGCCCTTAATTAGAATTAGGTGTTTTGGACCCTTTTAGGGGCATTTTTGTAAAAAACCAAATGTGAGGGCCACGTGGCATCTCTTTAGGGCTGACTTGTAGTGTGTGGACCCTACCAAATTGTAATTCTTGGTCATATAGGGTGTGCATACCGAGCCACACACTTAGAGACCCATAGCTCATGGTTTTTGCTTCTTTCTTCTAGGGTTTCTCTTGTTTTGAACATGCTCTCATGGTGCTTGCTTGGTGCCACGGTTTTGGACCATTTTCAATGAATATGATGCAGATTTTCTTCCTCCCTTGACTTACTCTTGGTTTTCTTGACTCATTGGTGGTGAAAATCCGTTCTTTTCTACCTCCTTTTGCTTGTTCTTGGTGTTTGAAGCTTGAGCTTTTAAGCTTGTCTTTGCCTTTCCATGGAGGTTTTTGGGTTTGAGTGAAGTTATATTTTCGTTTTCCTACTCATTTGCTGCGGTTATTCACGGTTTCCTTGGCATTTTGGTTGGTTGCTTGATGAAAATGGAGTTCTATGTGAGTTTTGGGTTGAAGAAAGCTTAAGGTGTTGTGTGGGTGTTGTGGGTTTGGCTCTTTGCTTCTATATTTCGGTTTGGATGTTTGAAAACAGTTTGGGACCAGAGTTTGATGGTGTTTTGGTGGCTGGACAGTGCTGGAGTTGAAGGTTGAATTGATATTTTCGTTTTTGCACAAGAGCTTGAAGAAATGGAAGATTGGGTTGAGTTGAAGTAGTAGTGGTGTGGGTTTATGTTCTTGAATGAATTTGAACTTTGAAATGGGGTCTTTTAGGTGAGTGTTTTCGGTGTGAGGAAGAAGAAAGAGCTGGAGGTGTGTTGGTTGAGAAAAAAAACCGAAATTGGAGATTGGAAGGAGGAGAGATGGTGCCATTAATTTTTTACCATTTTTGGCCAAACCAAAAAAGATGCTTCTTGTCATTCTAGGAAGGTTTCCACTTTGAGCATGGCTCTTGCATTGTTGCTGCAGAATCTTAATGGTGTTTGGAGGTTTTTGGAGTTTTTTTACATTTGATTTAGCTTACTTGGCACATTGGTAGAAGCACCCATGGTTACATTCATTTACCCTTTGGTTTGGAAGCACTTTTTGGTAGCCACTTCTTTCTTGCTCACGTAAATTTGTGCCTTGGTATTGGAATCCGAATTTGCTGCATGAAAGGAGTAAGGGCATGTTTTCAAATGGATTGTTTTAAGTATATTTTAACTCCTTTTGAGAAATGGTGCACATGAGGACAAAAAGACAACAAATTGGATGGTTTCTTGAAGAGTAAAAATTGAAGTGGACTTGGTGGAGTGTGGTGCACGAACATGAGGTTTTTCTTGGCCATTTGGACTTTTAAAATTAATTGTTAATTGTCATTTAGTCAAAGTAATTTGCTAGGATTAAATCAGGTTTGTTGGTTTCTTGTGTTTTCAATTAAATTGCTTAGTAGGTTGAGTTGTTTTTATGTGTTTAAGTTAGTTTCGCATTTAATTATTTTTAACTATGTTTGCTAATTAATTGATAACAGTGTTTGATATTTAAATGTTGTCTAAGGTTTTTAATAGTGTTAGTTTAATTACCATGCTAGCTTAAATTGGTTTGTTTGCATCTGTGTCTTTATATTGAGATCGTTAAATTTTGCAACACACTTTCAACCCCCCCTTTTCGTGTTAGACTCGATTCTCGAACCGCAAAATTGGTCCTTGAGAGACGACCTAGGGGTCATACCTAGCTATACTGCATTTCTAATATGCAATCAAATTTGTATGGGCCACGACAGCCCATCAGCCATTCGACTAAGTTTGTTATGTTTTGAAATTCTGTTAATGTTTAACATGTAACAGTCATATTTTAATTTGGTTGACCAAGCATTAAATGAGAATCAACTGCATTATTGTGTAATCAATTATTTGCTTTGAGTGCTACTAACTGATATAATTTTCATGTTACATTCGACTGCATTAGTAGCTAAGTCGACTTGAGAGCGTCAGAATTGTGAAAAACTATAAATAGACACAATTTTGAATTCTGTAAGAAGCTTTGTGATTCTAATGATTTTTGTGATTTCTTTCAAATTAGTGATCTCTTACAGAACGTGGGAAAGCTCCAAGAATCAAAAAGAAGACCGTGGTGTTCATCTTTTATGGTTTCTTGAAGAGCAAGATTTGTGTGTTGTGACAGTCTGATCAATCTGCACTTTGAGGTGTCTGCTTTGTGATCAGGATTCACAATCTTTTGAAGATTGGCATGCTGCCCTGTTGTGATTATAGGAAGAAGGACGTGTTGTGTTCTTAACTTTAAGGGGTTGCTCAAAGGGTTGAATACACTAGGAGAGGGGATTCTTGCTGCTGGTCTTTTTGTTATATGCCTATATTTTGATTAGAGGGTTAGAGAGGTGTTTTATATTTTTGACGTGTGGTCGCTATAAAATCCTTGCTGTAAACACCTTGATCATTATAGTGCATTTGCTTCCTATGATTGGAAGGACACTGAATGTAAGCAGATTGACCGAACCAGTATAAAAATCAACGTTTGATTTCTATGATCCCTACACTTTTACATTCATGTCGACTTTATTCTGTACTTAGTCAACTTTATTCTGCTGCACTTAAAAATCTTTTTCCTTGCGTTTCAAGAAAGTTTTCAAAGGCATCAACTTTGCGAAAAAGATTTTAAAAAGACTCTGATTTTGTGTTTCACCAATTCACCCCCCTCTTGGTGTGAGAAACTAAGCCATACTATTTTTACACCATCATTTATGGTATGTTTTTTATTTTCTTAGTATTTTTATCCATATTTCAATACTTTACAGCTTTATTTAAGATACCCGTAGTACTTAGAAAATTCTGAAAATTTGTGTGAAGTATTATTGTATTGTATATAGATTGTTTATGGTTTTAGTGGAGTAAAGTTTTGGCGAAAAATTTGAAAAACAAAAGACCACAAAATAACGTTTTTTGTTCCAACAACAAACATAAATTAATGTAGTTGCATTTACATCCAAAAATTATTGTTCGAGTTTCAAATTGATTAAAGTACATTCTTAATTAATATGAGGGTGATCTTACAATTAATCAAAGTAGGTTCTCAAACAAAAGCAAAACCTTTCTAGATTAAATTTTTGGGCTTTTTAAAGGGCTCAGCGTTGGAGGCCCAGTTTCACTTTTTAAAACACCCCTTAGGGTTCGCCCAGGCTCTGATTCTCGACCTTCACACTCTCTTTGCACTCTAAAGAGCTTTTAAAGAGTTTTTCTTCACTTTTCCCATCACCCACTCACTAAAAATCCTTTGTTCATCATTTTTGCACCATTCCTTTGGCAAAGTTTGGGGTTTTTGGTGAGAGCACTGCATTTTGGGGGAGCATCCATCTTCATTCAAGGAGCATTTTGCAAGCATTTAAAGTTTCTCCATCCAAGTAAGTCATACAATTTTCATATTGGGGTTTCTAGAATAGGAATTTGATGAAAGCATGTGAGAAGCATGAAAACTTAGGGCTTTTGATTTATATGCATGATTTGATGAAATAGAAACGTTTTGCACTGATTAAACTGTATGATCTTGATTTGGAATTGAGAAATTTGCATTTGGGTGGAAATTAGTGGGGTTTAGGAGAAGTTTTGCAAAACTGTCATCGTCACCATTGAGCGGTGAGCTGCCGTTGAGTGGTGAGCTACTGCTGAGCAGTAGGCAGGCAGAATGTTTGTTTGCTTGATTAAGTTCTCAATTAAATTGGCGTTCTCACTATTAACCAAAGTACATTCTCAATGAAAAGTAAGAACTTTGTAAATTAATGATAGCAAATTTAACCAACTTAAACTCTCAATTAAATATTACTATGTCTAATCATGTCTTTTCTTTACCTCTCATATCAAGTAAAAAGCTAATTAGTCAAAGGATATTCATGATTAATTCTTAATAAAGTTTTCACCTTTAATCAAAGTACATTCTCTATTATTGGCAAAAACACATCCAATCACATGAAAGTTTCCAACTTTAATCAAAGTAAATTCTCAATTAAAATTAAAAACCCTTGGACCCATATGATTGATATGTTATGTAGATTTAACAATATACTAACTTGCTACAATGTAAAAGTCATTATTTCTACTTGATTAAGAAGAAAAAATAGATAAAAATAAAGCACAACAAGAATCAAAAGAACAAACAAATTTATTCATCTAACCTCATAATCAAATTAAGAAATTATAGCAGAATCAACCCAAGAGGCTTAACACTTCATGAAATGTAGAAATAACATTAAAATAGAATAAAATAGGGTGGAGAATGTGAATGATGGTAAATAGGAGGGAATTAGGTCCCCCAGAGGGTTCCTAAGCTCTCCTAATTTGTTTTCCTAAGTCTCTTTTTATAAAAATTGAACTGGGCTTTGATTTGAACTTTTCTTTTGTTGTAATATTCTTTTTGATAAGTTAATATCCTCTAATTATCTTCTAAATAATTCAATATGGATATATTTTATTTTTGTGGAAATATAAAATATTTGGCAAGATCTTCTAAATAATCTAATCATATATTTTTCTCCAGTTATCTTCTATCAAAAATATTTATCAATTATCAAAGTCCTTTTTGTTGATAAAAATAGAAGAAACTGTGAGATCCAATTTTTGTTGCACGTTCCCTCTTTTTGGCTTAGCCAAATTTCTTCACTTTTTCATGTTTTTCTTGCCTTCTTCATGTACCAACGCTTAGCTTGAATTCTTATGGTTTTGATTATTTGTTATTCTTGGATTTATTTTTAAAGTGTCATAAAACTTTAACAAATTTATTTTCGCACTTTCATGAGCTCAACTTAGCAGTAGTTGCATTGACACACCTCAAAATATCTTTTTGCAACTAAAAAGCTATTTTTATCATGTTTTTGTATCACACACACTCAATAAACCCAATTATAACAAATCTTAATTAAAATATTATATTAATGTACAAAAACCAATTAAGAATTCATATTAAAGGCTAAATGAAGGCATAAATATGCATTCATCGAAGATAAAATATTACTTGGGTTAAAATCTCATGATAGCCATGTATTGATGCAACAACTTCTACCTATGGCTATTTGGGGCATATTTCCTAAGAATGTTAGATACACATTTAAAAGAGTGTGCTTCTTTTTCAATGTAATATGTATTAAAGTTATCGAAATTGATAAGTTGGATCAACTAGAAAAGGAGGTTGTGATCATATTATGTCAATTGGAGATGTAGTTTCCTTCGTCATTCTTTGATATTATAATTCACCTGATTATTCATCTAGTAAAAGAAGTTAGAATTTGTGGTCCAATATACTTGTGATGGGTGTATCATTTTAAGCGATACATGAAGATATTAAAAGGCTATGTAAGGAACCAATATCGTTCTGAAGAATCAATCATTTCAAAAATAGACTTCTTCTTCCTTTATCCTTCAAGGTTGACTTAACCTCCTTCAAGGATTCACCCCAAGATGCACCATTCAACCTTCATCTCTTCATCAATTGCTTCTGCTAAGTCATCTCATCTCCATCGAGCTTCATCAACATTTTTAAAGAAGCATTCTCCATCATTAAATTTATAGCCCATGGTTGTAACTAACTAGTCAAAGATTAAATGAGGAGCCTCCTTTGATGTTGACTCCTTCCAAACCCAAAATAGACCCATATAGGTCTTAATCACCTATTTAAGGCCTTAATGAGGTGCTAGACATGATCCAAGCTCAAGAGGTCGGTCATGCTGTCAACTCTGACCTTTGCAGAGTGTTTTCCATAGAGCTCCAAATGAGATTATTCTTTTTTTTGTTGGAAACTAGGCTAAAAAAGCGTTCCATTGACTTTAAGCCTGTATCTTTTAGACCTCTGAGTTGGTTGCAGTTGACATAAAGCAAGTCTAGAAAAAGCAAGATAACTTGGCCAAAATACAAGACCTAAATTAAGACTTATGTATCGAGTTCTGTATAGACTACTTATCAGATGTTGAAGCATAGGGGTACCTAGGTCTTGTTACCATGAAAGAGGTGTCATTAAGGGTACTCAAGGTGCAAAATTTATGACTCTGAGTAGATCTCAAGTTCTACGAGCAAACACAAACACACACACACATATTGAATAACACTTAAGAAGTCACCCTCTACTTAAATGCTCATAAAGATATTGTTAAGAGAAATAATCCACGAATGCCTCAAAAGGAGGTTATTAATGAGAAAAATAAAACCTTTTTAAAGTGGTTCAAACAATAGGTTCAAGCTTACCATACAACTTTTGCTACATTAAACTGACTATAAAGTGAGTCAAACTTTGATGTCATGAGTTGGAGTGGGTATGTATAAATAATTATACATATCATACAAATCAAGAATATGGAAAAAGTACCACACAGAATAGTGGAGTAATGGTTGTGGTTGAGTCAATGCATTTCTCGAGTTCAAAGGATAAAAATCCTATTATGGCATCAATGTGCTACTTTGGTGTAATTGAAGATATTTGGGTGATAGATTGCACAAGTTTCAAAGTACATGTTTTAAAATGTAAGTGCATTAATGGTAATACTAGCGTGAAGACCGATGATCTAGGTTTTACATTGGTTAACCTAGAAAGGGAAGGTTATAGTGAAGAACCATTCATCATAGCATCTCATGCAAAACAAGTGTTTTATGTCACTAATCCCGCATATAACAGATGGTCAGTGGTACTCCAAGGCAGAATAATGCGTTGTACTGATGACAATGATGATGTCATTCTTGATATTAGTGAAACACCATCTTTCTATTCAAATATGCAACCTTTAATATGGATATTGAAGTGGATGACGTCCATGCCATACGTGATGATCACTACGAAGGGTTGTGGGAAAACATTCAAACTTGACAATGTATAAATTCAAATGTTTGATTTATTTTAATTTGTAATTGTTATTTTATCTATTAATTCTTATTAACACTTAATTATTTGTGCAAGAAAATTTTTGGTGACACACCATCTAGTGACCTCCTACCTTCACAACGTGGGGACGAGACTCATACACCTACCCAAAAAAAGGGTAGGTCTAGGACTAGGTTGACACCATTGACAACTAGCCGTAGTGCTGATCATAGGCTTCCCATCCATTTTGATATGAAGTCCTATAAACCTTTGGGAGAAAGCAACATGAAATTCATCAGTTGTGTGGCCTTGCTTAGTATAAGCATGGCATCAATTACTTTTAATTATTGGGACCATGTTCTAGAGAATGTGATAAACCAGATTTGGCATAATATCATAGTATGAAATCTTAACTTATACAATTTTTCATGAGCATATATAACTAATATTTAACATGTGTCATTGAATCTTATTGTACATGTCATATGACATCCTAAAGACTAATTTGTTGAGGACAAAATGGATTGTTTATGTTGGGGAACGATGGAAGAATTTTCAGACTATGCTTTACATATATGGTTCCAAAAGTTATAAAAGCCCATGTGAAAAGTATCAATTTCTTGATGAGGAAACATGACAGGCCTTTAAGGAGAAACAATTGGATCCTACCTTTTAGGTAAATTCATATTATATTATAGTTTAACGTTTTATATTAACATATTTATAACATAATTCATTCTTTATACTTTGATGTCATAGTGGGGCATCTAATCCTTGTAGGGCCTTTGGTATGAGTATGATTAGTCATCCTCCTCACCATGATACATGGAGAGAGCTCACCAAAGATCATTAGGGAAGTACACATTTAAGGAAGTAGCGGGCATAACAAGGCGCATAACTACCTAAATAAAAAAGGATATGATCTCCCACATTTGGTGAAACTAACTTCAAATATTTGGTTTTAGGATGAGTTGGTGGAGCAAAGCACATAGTGTACCTTCATTCCACAGGGATGTGAGGAGATATTCGCAAGTGCCATTGGTCGTCTAAAACATCCTTGTTGTGTTCGTGGTGTTGGAAAATGTTAGAAAAGAAGTGCTTTGTTTCTCACACCAAGAAGGGGGGGGGGGAGGTGAATTGGTGTTGTATAAAAGTTTTCCCTTTTGAAATCTTTTTAACAAAACACTAAGTCTTTAAACTTTTCTTGATGGCTTGACGTTGTTTCATTGTTTGCCGGTGTCATGTTGTGCGTGGTGGTTTTGTTCCATGCATGATGGGGCGATGGAGATTGGTGGTGGTTGGTGACGAGATTTGGAGTTGTTGTTAGCAACATTTTGAAATCTAGGAAAAATCTTGGAAAACTGGAAACAAAATCTGGGGAAACTGGACACAAAATCTGAGAAAAATTTGTGAGTGTAAATAACTTAGACCAACTCTAAAATAGAGGATGAACATTTCACTTTCTATACCAACTATATCTTTAACCAATATAAAAAGTCAATACTTTTTATATCCCTACTTCTATACCGATTCTAGAATCAGTATAAAAAAACTACTTTTATTAATATAAAATCATTTTTTTAGGGTTAGATATGTTTTTAGTCCCTATACTTTGGGACGATTTTGGTTTTAGTCCATTTTCAAACTAAGGTACGATTTAGTCCTTCAACTTTAGAAAATTCTGGTTTTAGTCCTTTTTACCAAATTTTTTTAACTTTATTTGTTGTTTCAAGCACGTTTCATTATAGCATTTGGATTATTTACACTGTTTGACACATTTTTGCTTCAATGTTAACTGAGAAACGCGTTTGAAACAGCAAATAAAGTTAAAAAAATTTGGTAAAAATGACTAAAACCAGAGTTTTCTAAAGTTGAAGGACTAAATTGTACCTTAGTTTGAAAATGGACTAAAACCAAAATCGTCCCAAAGTTTAGGAACTAAAAACATATTTAACCATTTTTTTTACACTTATAAACCATGTAATATTAATATTATAATAAATAAGATAAATCTAAGATATAACATTTTAACATATATAATAACTGGATTCAAAATTTATTATAACTTGAATTTTGTTTATATTATCATAAATATAATCTTTCCTTGATTTTAATATATTAATATTTCATATAGATTTCATATTGAATATCATATTTATTAAGTCATTTTGAATTTGACAATAATGATATATTTTTGAATCGTAAATATACACATATATAAAATTTTAAATGGACACAAAATTAAAACTTTAAATACGATTTATTTGGTATTTTATTGTTATACGACTCAAATTTAGTTTTAGAAGAAGTGATTAGAAAATGATTATCACGAGTAGGCTTCTTGTACTGCACTGGTGTGGTACGTAATTTGTTTGGATCGTTTTGGATAAAAGGAGGAAGAACCGTGTAAAATGAACAGGAAATTGAGTAAACTTACAAAAAAAAGAAAGAAAAAAGAAAAAAAAAAAGTTGTACACAAACAAGAGGGAAAAAGGTCACTGTCAATCCAAAACAAGACAACTAATTGGTGATATTTAAGAGGATAGTATTATACGCTTCCATATTTTTCTATTAATTAAAAAATTAAAGTTCCGATAAAGACACGTACACCATGAGTAATTAAAATAAAAAGTAAACAATTAAGTATAAATGAGTGTATTTTTTTCTACAGTAAAGAAATTTTATTTGAAAATTTAAATAACAAAGCATCTATATTTTTTCCAAACTAAATTTCAGTTAATAAACTTCTATAAATGTAAAAAATTTATAGTAATTCTTTGAATGCTTTTGTATCCATTGATGCATTGTTTCTGCAGCGATCCTATAGAATTCGTTGAAATATTGGTAAACGCTAATACTCTAGTAGCATTTAATTATTTCAATTCATGGAAATATATTAAAAAAATTAGTTACACGCTAAGAAATGAATTTACTGGCACAATCTTTAGTTACTATTATAAATAAAAATTTAGATATATTTTTTAGCTTCTATACTTTTCTTCACTTTTAATTTTTTTCTTTTAGCGTACATCATTATAAATTCCAGAGAAGCTATTTTGATGTTTTGGAGAGTTGTAGTTTTTGTTTTGAAATTTCTTAAATAATTGGATATTGTACATTTTAATAGTTTTGGGTTTTGAGTACTCAAACTGAGAATGAGTAACTAAACGAAGAAATAATTTGAGCATAAGAGAATAACTATGCAATTGACACTTGGTAGAGTTGAATTTTAAGAGGTTAACACTAATTTAGAAGTTTTAATTTGTTAAAAAGTGAATTGAGAGTAAGTAATTTTACTATTGTTTAGGCTTGCTTTTTTAGTGGTGAATAATCGTAAATGACTTGAGTTGGTATACATGTATATTGTAATATAAAATTTAAATTGAGATTTAAAACTTGATAAGAAGGTTACAATTAGCTATTTTGAATTGTACGTATGTTATTGATTTTGAAAAATGTATGGCTCTATATAATTCGTCAAGCGGATAAGATATCACCCAATCTAATGTAAAGAGTAAATGATTAATTGATTACTTGATTTCAAACTATGAATATTAACATTTTTTTCAACTTAATTCACTCTACAATCTATTTTGATAGAATAAAGATAACTAGATCCTATGGAGTATGTTAATTAAAACTTTTTATACACATGTTTCCTTTAACAATTTTTATTTAGAATATAAGTTAATTGGATATTTTGGAAATTTCTTATGTTATTGCTTATTTTTATGATGTGCGCTAATTGAAAGATGTTTTCATTGTATATGGTGACATGCATATGAAATAAAAATTCATAAAAGTGAATTAAGAGGTAGAATTAAGGAATTTTAACATAGAAGACAGTGTTAGTTTTGGTGTTTGGATTTGTCTATTATTAAACTTTAGTGAAATGGTGGTGTTGGGCACTATTATGAATAGAATTGTGTTAAAGGTCTTATGTGAAAGGAAAAATTATGGTTTTGATAGGATAAATTGTTATAATTGTGATATTGGTTCAAAGTTTAAGTTAGTGTGGATTATATATGTTATTGATTATAGGGTAAATGATATTTTACTTTGGTGGTTGATGATTATTACGACTCAAATGGATTGTTAGTTGAAGGAAATTGAGATTTTAGAGTTTAATTTGATAAAGTACATTATTTTAGATGTTGGAACCACATTGGATAATTTTAAATGCAAGAACCTTGAGAAAACCTAGTGGATAGGCTTAATTTCACATAATTTGCATTTTGGAGTGGTAGAAGACCTTAGACAAGTTGTTTTCATACTTTAGCCAAGCTCTATTAGACGTTGACCTAGATCTTAGGGGTTGTTTCGAGTTGTCCTGAGCTATTTTGGACATTGTCCGAGCTATTTCGGACATCAATTGAGATGTGTTAGATTTTTGGCCGAGTTGTGAAACACTTTAGACCAAGTTGTGTTAGACCTCGACCAAGAGGTTTCCAACCTTGGCCAAGTTATTTTCGTTGTTGGTCGAGTTGTTTCTGTTCTTGGCTGAGCTGTTTTTGTTGTTGGCCGAGCTGTATCCGAATTTGGCTGAGCTATTTCGTTGTTGGCCAAGTTGTTTTAGTTGTTGGCCGAGCTATTTTCTTTGTTGGCTGAGTTGTAGCATATTTTGTTGTTGTTGTTGTATTATGTGTTTGTTTACTGTATTATTGGTGCAATTTATGTTTGTTGTTCACTATATTATGTGGTGTAGTTTATATTTGTTATTGTTGATTAATTGGTGCATTGGTATGACATATTGTGAGGCTTTATATGAAAGAAGATGTAGAAAACCTCTCTATTAGCGCCATGATGGAGAAGTTGTTACTATAGGTCCAAAGTTGTTGCAACAAACTATATAAAGAGTTAAGTTAATTAAAAAATGTATATGAGTAACTAAGAGTAGACAAAAATCTTATGCTGACAAGAGAAGAAGATCGCTTAAGGTTGAGGTGGACCATCATGTATTTCTTTAAATAACACCACCTACGGGAGTTGGGACAACCATCAAATCCAAGAAGTTGTCTCTAAAGTTTCTCGTACCTTATTAGATCATTATAAAGATTAGACTAGTTGCCTCTGAGATTGTGTTACCACCGCAATTAGTCAATCTGTATAACGTATTTCCATGCATGTACTTGAAGCGGATGTGATTCAAGTTTTAGAAGATTTATCTTTGGATGCTAGATAGGTGCAAGTGTTGGATTCCCAAACCAAGAAGCTTCAAGACAAGGATATTCGTATAGTGAAAGTATTTTGGGACAAACAAACTCAAGAAGAAACTTAAGAAATGGAAGATGACATGAGGAAGATGTATCCATATATACTTCTTGACAAGTACAATATTCGAGGACGAAAATTTCTGGATTGGGGAGAATGTAAGTCCTACGAAAAACAACTAAATTTCAGAAAGGGCGGTACGAGCGTGAACAAAATTATTTAAAGTAATATATAATAAGCTATACTGAATTAAAGCGTAGCATAGTTGGTTATAGGAAATTAAGGTAAAGGGAGCTAACTCAGTCTTGCTTGTTTTTTTTTTTATATGTGTTCATTGTTAGGAAACAGGTTGGCTTCAATTTACACCAAGAGGGGGGTGAATTGGTATTAGTTCAAAAACAAAATCTTTTCGCAATCTTGATATGAAAATTCAAAGCTTTTGATCTTTCCTTGAAATGCAAGTAATCAAAATTTCAATGCAGAAAACAGTTATAACTGTATTAAAACATTCATGAGGCTCCTCAGTCAACCAATTCAATGCACATTCATGACAGTTGACTTAGTCAGTCAATCTTAATTAACTTTTGAAAAACTAGCCGTTTGAGCAAGTAGGTATAACAGAATTCCAAAAATAACACCAACACAATCGAATAGGTGTTCCACCATGTCGACTAACACTTGAAAAACACTTTGAAATTCTTTTCAACTAAAAATCTCATCAAGTACATGTTCAAAAAATTTGTATTAAGATTTTAGCTTAGTCGAATCCAATCCCAGTGTATTCGACTAAACCAGATCTTTGTCACCGCAAATATAAGTTCATAAAACTGCTTGTGAGCTATTCTTTTAGAAATGTGCAGAAGATAATCAAAATTATTTTATCACACATTTCAATACAAGCATGTTCCAAACATATAACACATAATCAATCAAGGGAACATACATGCAAAACAACAAAACATGTTCAACAAAAACATTGTTCAAAACAGTATAGCATATCAGCTGAACATGTAATATTGGAACTTATGTATTGTTATTAAACAATGTGTTGTCATGATCAAAAACCAGTTTGATATAGAGTTTTGTGTTGTCAACAATCTCAACATTCATGTTGTTATTATGTGATGTCAATATTTGATTGTATTGAGATTGTTGATAAGGGGAGCACTAGTTTAGCTAAACCTTACGATCTCACAGTGTTTCTAGTTTTTGATGATGACAACACATTATTAATAACATATGTATTGATATGTGTTACATGTTCATTACTTTCATGTTTATAATTACTTGAGAACATGTTTGTGTTGATTCTATGATTGTGTGCAAATTCACTGTGTACTATATTAGATATTATCTGTGATTGCATAACATTTGATTTGGAAAATAAAAACCACATGCACTTTTGTTGAACTTATATTGTGTGGCAAAACAACAGTTTTAAGTCGACTTCATTATGAAGTAAGTCGATTAAAACTCGTTTCTTTTTACAAACTTTTTCAAATTGTGCTGTGAACAGTTCTGTAAAGAAAGTTTTTCAAAACTGCATTAAAGTGTAACTTAGTCGACTATGTGCGCAAGCCATTCGACTTAGTTAGTTTTGTTTTGAAAATATGTTAATGCTTATGAAGTATAACAACTATATTTTGTATCTTTGACCAAGCATTAATTGTTAGTCAACTGCATTAAATGTGTAATCAATTTAGTTGGTCTGATTGCTGCTATCTATTATAACTGTTATAATTGTCTGCATAAAGTCGACTGCATTAGTAGCACAATCGACTAGAGGAGTATCTCCTTTGTGATAAACTATATATAGATGCGAGTTTGATTTCTGAAAAAGACTTTTGTGATTTTAACGATTTCAATGATTCTTTTCAGATTTTGCAGAACGTGCTAAGCTCCAAGAACTCATCAAGAAGATCGTGGTGATCATTCTTTGGTGGTTGCTTGAAGAGCAAGTGTTTGTGCTGAAAGATAGATTGATCATACTACACATAGAGGTGTTTCTAATTCGTGATCAACTACTTCTCTCAATCTTTCGAAGATTGTGGTTGGCCTATTGTGATTACAGGAAGAGGACGTGTTGCGGTCTAGGATATCTTGTTGTTGTCTTTGTTTTGTATATGCCTATATTTTGGTTAAAGGGTTAGAGAGGTATTTTATATTTTGATGTGGAGGTCTCTATAGAAATCTTGTTGTAAAAACCTTGACCATTGTAGTGCATTTGCTTCCGGGTACAGGAAGGACACTGGTGTTAAGATTGTTGACAACACAATATCTATATCACTCTGGATTTTTATGATGACAACACATTGCTTAATAACACACATATGTTGATATTGTGTTACATGTTGTTATGCTGAATGTTTGATATATCTGTTGAACATGTTTGTGTGATATATTGCTATGTGAATGCATACTTATTAAGCTTGTACTTGTTACATCATTTTTGGATGCATTGCACATGTTTTAATACATGAAAACCACAAGCACTTTTGTGAGCTTATAACTGTGTGACAAAGCTGCAGTAAAGTCGACTTTATTATTAATTGAATCGACTATACTAAAGTTTTTGTACAGATTTTGAGAAACAATGTTGTGTGAGATTTTGAGAAGAAAAGAATTTCAAAATGTTCTTACATGTCGAAGTCGACTATGTGCGCCACACATTCGACTGCATTAGTTGTTTGATTTGAAATTTTGTTATGCTCTTGTATAGTAATGGCTATATTTTCAAAAGTTAGTTGAGCATTGATTGTGAGTCAACTATATTCAATGAGAATTTATTTTGGTTGACTGAGTGCTACTAGTCTGACTTAACCGTTATAACTGTCTTGACTTAGTCGGCTAGATTTGTAGCGTATTTGACTAAGAGATAATCTATGTACCAGAATTCTATAAATAGTCTGAGCATGAAGTTGTTCAGAGACTTTTGGTGATCTAACATTTTTACACTCTATTTCAGATTGATATCTCTAGTTTCTAGAGCTCCAAGAATTCTCCAAGAAGACCGTGGTGATCGTTCTTGAAAGAGATTTAAAAGGAAATTGTCTGCACACGCATTGATTAATCATATTCTGCACGTTGAGGTGTATCTGGTTTGATCGAGATTTTGGCTTGGCATCCTTGAAGATTGCTGTGTGTACCTGTTGTGACTATAGGGGATAGACTCGTGGAGTCTGGTTCACTTTGAGGACTGTTTAAAGTGATGTTTGGCAGATTGCAGGAGAGGGGACATCTTGCTGCAAGTCTTCCTGTGTATTTCTGCCTATATTTTGGTTAGAGGGTTAGAGAGGAGATTTATATTTTTGACGTGGAGGTCTTCTATAAATCCCTTGTTGTAAAAACCTTGACCATTATAGTGCATTTGCTTCCTGGGTTGGAAGGACACTGGATGTAGGCATTGTTGGCCAAACCAGTATAAAAACCAGTGTTTGATTTTCTCTATCCCTGCACTTTTACTTACAGTCGACATTACTATTTCCGTAGTCAACTACATTTTTCCGCTACACACAAATTTTCATTACTTGCATTTCAAGAAAGTTTGTAAAGTTTCATACTTTGATTTAAAGATTGCAAAAAGATTCTAATTTTGATAAACCACCAATTCACCTCCCCTATTGGTGTAAAAAGAAGCCTACTTGTTTTCCAACAACTGGATGTAGGCATTTTGGCCGAACCAGTATAAAAACTGCGTTTGAATCTTCTATCCCTGCAGTTTTACATTTTAAGTCGACTTTACTTTTAATGTAGTCAACTATTTTCCGCTGCAGTTGAATTATCTTTTTCCTTGTGTTTCAAGAAACTTTTGAAAGTTTACTTCATTACGAAAAAGATTTTAAAAAGACTCTGATTTTTGTATTTCACCAATTCATCCCCCTCTTGATGTTGAAACTTAGTCATTCTATTTTCAGCAATTGGCACCAGAGCTGGTTTTCATAAGATATTTGAAAAACTAGTCGACTACATTTTTCTTTGAATCGACAATTCATGGAAAATCGCCTCTAGTTTTCAAACCTTTGGTGAAGGTGCATCGACAAACAAACTACCACTATTTACTGGTGAAAACTATCCTTTTTGGAAAATCAGAATGCAAATTTTTCTTGAATCCGTGAATAGAGGTATTTGGGATGCAATTGTAAATGGTCCCTTTGAGCCAACTCATGTTATCAATGGAAAAACTGTTTTGAAATTTTTTTCTGAGTTGTCTCAAGAAGAAAATCGTAGAGGACAGTATGATGTTAAAGCACATAATATAATTGCCTTTGAACTAACAGTTGATGAATTTTTCAGGATCTCTCAATGTAAGACTGCTAAAGAAATGTGGGACGTGTTGGAAGTCACACATGAAGGCATGGAAAAGGTTAAGAAAGCCAGAAAGAACTCGCTAATACAGGAGTATGAACTTTTCATAATGAAGACTGGTGAAACCATATATGAAGTTCAAAAAAGATTCACTCACATTGTCAACCATCTAATAGCTCTTAGAAAAGTGTTTCATAAGAGGAGATCAACATAAAGATACTCAAAAGCTTGAATAGAAGCTGACAACCAAAAGTCACGACAATCTCTTAATCAAAGGATCTTACTAGCTTGAATTTGGAAGATTGAAAAAAGAGGAAGAGATTGAAGAAAAGAAGTCCATAGCACTGAAAGCTACAAACAAGAAAGCCTCGAAGATTGTACAATCTGAGGATGATTCTGAGGCTGAATTGGACAACAACGAACTGATGTCCATGGTGGTAAGAAAATTTAATCAGTTTACGAAAAATACTAATCAACTTACTGACCATGCAGGAAATAGCAAAGGAAAAAGAATTACCAGATCAAATGCAGTTCAATTTTATGAATGCGGCAAAGAAGGATACATCAAGCCTGGTTGTCGTAATCTGAAGTTGAAGCAGAAAGCAAACAGGAGGTTCCCCAAGGACAAAAACAGAAAGCAGAAAAATGCTTATCTTGCCTAGGAAAATACTGATTCAAAATCCTCAACTGATGAAGATTGTGATCGTGAGGAGGAATCAAATATATGTTTCATGGCTGGAACATCACTGACAAATTATGATAGTGATACAGAGTTCGAGAAAGAACCTATTGAAGTGAAGTACGACCTGTTGTTGGATGCATTTCAAGAAATACATGTTGAAGCCATGCGACTACAATACAAGGTCAATTGACTTAACTCTGAAAGAAAGTATTATGAATATAGGATTAACAATCTAGTCAATGATAATGAGAAACTGCAAAAGGAATTAGATGAAGCTTTATTATCTGCTAAAATTGTAATTACTGAGACTGTAACAGTTGAAAAGATTTATGAAAAATGTCTTACTCATGTTGAACAAATAGATTACTTCACTAGCATGCTAGCAAAGTTCACTCAGGGTAGATATAACTTAGATGTTGTTTTAAAGTCTTTAGGTAGAGCTATATATAGGCAAAGTATTGGATATAGAGCTCAATCAAATAAAATCAATACAAAGAAGTTTGCTGATTTGAGTAAACCTGTTAAGCATTCATGTTTTTATTGCAATAACATCAGTCATAATGTTAGAAATTGTTTTTATAGAAAGGCTAGTTGTTAACACTCCGGCAAGTGTACCGAATCGTACCAAGTAATAATAAAACCGTAAGTCCGAGTATCGTTTCCCTAGAGACTCTTAGGCCTAAACGTTAGTGTGATATTTTGATTTCTTAAGACTTGATGGAACGAAAATTAGGGTTTTTGATGCAAGACAGAACATAAACATGCATGCAAAGATTAATCAATTGACACTTGAACTATATGGATGAATGATGTTGTTGGGGTTTATGATTTCATCATAATCCACTCTCATATATTTACAAATTCCACTTAATTCTACTTCTTTATCAATGTTAGTGCCACTTTCTAAATTCCCCTAATTCCAATATCTTGGTGAATATAGTCTACTCCTAATTACTAGTTTACTATGTCTAGTCTCCCTAGCAATTAATCATGCATTACATAATTCGCACAGAAGCTTAAGGCAATTGGTCCTCCTATCCCTATGTCTAGGTAATATTGCTACCAAGAAAATTCCTTCATGTCTGGACCTAACTATACGTGTCCATATAGATAGAATAAAAAATTATACTATTGAATAATGTCTTAAATAAAGCATGCAAATAGAAGGGAGGAAAAACTCTAAAAATTAATAAAAGAAAGCATATGAATAAAGCAAGAATTTCAATATACGAGAGTTTCAATAGGATTACATTGTTTCCCGCAACAACAAAGGGGTTTAGTTCACCATAATCATGGTGAAACTATATGGAAAGAATTAAAAGTATGAAAAGATAACCCTAGAATTGATAAGTTGGAGCTTCCGCATCCAAAATCTGCGTCCAAGGAGTAAAGAAAGTGTTTCTGCGTCCTTTCTGCCAATATATAGCCCTCCTGGGTCATGCAAATCTATTTATAAGTTCTTAAATCAAAGCAGAAACTAGCCCAGGCCCAATAGTCCACCGCCCGATGGTCTATTCAACACTTGACCTCACCGCTCAGCGTTGCCGCCTGAGCGTTGGCCAGAGAATTCCTCTAAAGGTTCCACCGCCCGGCGGTATAGTCGACACTCCAATTCACCCCTCAGCAGTGGCGCTTGAGCGTCTGGCAGAGAGTTCTCTGGAAAGTACACCGCCCGACAGTAGTTGTGACTCTTCTTTTCTTCCATGCTTTCAAGTAGATAGCAATTATATCAATAAGAACTCTGGAGCTCAACACCTCCAGACAGATACCCTGCTTAACATCATAATCATAATCACAATATAATCATGCATCTGTTCACATAGCTGGTGAACACTCCACTTGTATATCAGCATATGGCAATCTCATTCATCATTCAATAACAAGCATCATCAAGCAACTTATCTCATGCAACATCAAACAGTCAAACTATCATATTAGGAAAGTTTTAGACCAAGTACATTAACCTTATACTACACAACAAAAATAAATCCTATACTACTAAACAAAGATAAGAAAAACCCCATTTTACTGCATATAACATCCATCAGTAGATGCTATATAAGCTCCTCAACCCATGTTGTCGTCAGAATCCTCCTCTCCAGCCTCAGCATCGTCAAAATCATCATCATCATCCTCCTCCCCAGCATCCTCATCCATGGTTGAAGCTTCAGCTACTCCAAATCTACTGCCCTGCGTCTATTCTGGCCAAGCCACTATGTTGGTTAACTCGTCCATAGTCCACCTATGTGCAGGAGGAGTGTCGTACAAGCTCACAGTCATCTCAACTGTAACAACTTGTCCCCTATAATTGGACTATAATCTGGACTCTACAAGAGACATGTACATGTCCCTCATCTGAAATTGCTCAGCATCATGTGCATCTCTGTGAGCATGTGGTGGTGGAACTCTCCTCCTAGAACGTCTTTGAGGTGTTCCCTGAGCTACCTCAACTCCTCCACCAAACTGCCTGTAGTAGGCCTCATCAATGGCCTTTCTCGGGCACTCAAAAGGTGGAGAAGATGTGTCCACCCCAGCTGCATGGCATAGCTGTGTGATTAGAGAAGGATGTCCCAAGGGTGTCTTGTTGCTAGTAGTGACTGCACAGCTCTGGATCTCATTTTCAATCACCTAGCCAATGTTGATATTCATTCCTTTTAGCACACAGTAGATGAACATAGCTCTTTTGATATTGATGTCTGAAATATGAGAACATGGTGTCACATTGGCATGCGTGAATGTCATCCAGTACTAAGCTAGTGGTGTCAAATTGACCCTCTTTATATGAATTGCAGCTCAACTAGGGTTCCTGTAAAAGTGCCCTCCAGGCACACAAAGTACTCTCTCCATATCATCAAAATCAATGCCTTCTTTAACATTCAACTCATATTGGCACTGTTCATCTTCCCATTCAGTGTTCAGGAACTTGTTAATAGTTTCAGGATCATACCTGATAATTTTGCCACGCACATGACTCATATAGTCCATGAAGTTAGAATTCTCTAGTGGTTTGGCATTTGTGTAGAATTCCTTTACCACTGCTATGTTGGCAGCAGCAGGGTAAGTGGCCAATATCTCCCAGTTTCTTCCCTCAAGCTCCTGTCCAAATCGAGGAGCAAAGTCTGGGATCCAACTTGCTTTCCTCTCCATCAATAATTGACTCTCCTTGACGATTCTATAATGTTGTGCATGCCTCTTGTGCAGGAACATGTCAGAATAAAACCTATCTGGTTCTTTCCTCTTGTTTCCTAGGGTATTAACCCTCTTTCCTGACGAAGAAGTCATTCCTACATTAAAAACAATTCACAATACCAAAGAAAACCACATTACGTGTTAGCAAACATCAAAACACTTTCAATCACATCATTGATTAGCTGAGGGCTAAACAAGACCCCTCAGCGCCACCTGCACCATAAAAAACCAAGCAAGAACAATCTGTCAGGCCACCGCTCAGCGGTGGCGGCGGTAGTTTCACAATAGCCTCCCTACATGCTACTATTCTTCACCCAAATGAAATTCACACAGTTCTAGTCCTCAATCAAGCATTTTAATCGGTTCAAACATGTTTAATTTCAAAAAATCATGCATAATAATCAAAAGCCCCAAAATTTCATGCTTCTACCCACATTTTCACCAATTTCATGCTTTCAGAACCCTAAAAATCAAATGTAAGGCTTACTTGCGTGGAGAGACCTTGATTGTGTGCAAAATGCTTGTAAGTTGATGATGAATGAAGCCCAAATGCAATGCTCTCAAGAAAACCCCAAACTTTGATGGTGGAATGAGTTCAAAAGTGATGAAGAATGGGTTTTCAAGAGGTGGGATGATAGGAGAAGTGATGGGAGAGCTAAAAAAAGTGTTTGAAAGTGAAAGAGAGGTTAGGGATCTGAAATAGACCGCTTGGGTGAGCCCTGAGGGGTATACAAATCGTGCAATGGGCCAAGAAAACTAGGCCCAATCTTTAAAACCATTTGAGCCCTCAGTGACGCCACCGCCCGACGGTGTGCGCGAGTTAACTCTTCCCTTTCTTGCTTTGCCTTACGCATCTTAGGCCCTGTAACCTTCAATTTCAACTTTCAAATTTATATTTACATGCAATTCCCACTCACTTTACTCTCTTATGCAACAATTAAGCCCTAAATGCAACTAGAACAGAATTAACATGCAACAAAAATCAATCAACTAGGTTGCCTCCCAAGTAGCGCTTGTTTAATGTCACGAGCCTGACCCAAACCTTTCTAACACTTCAGTAAGTGCAAAACTTACCAACACCCATTAGTAGGTGTACCTTAATGTACCCTTCAGTGGATACATAAACTTTTCTAGCATCCCTCGGTAGATGCTACCCAATAAACAATGTTTAACAAAAATCCAAAATTACATAACCAAAAATAAAGAAAATTGTAAAACTTCCCGGATCCTTCACTTTTGGAGGGTGTTTTTTCTTCAAAAGGTCACTGCAACCTTCATGTTCCTCACTAGCTTTCTCCTCAAAATCTATCTTTTCTCCAAGATATTGCTTTATACGCCTTGCATAAACAGGAATTTGTTGAAATGCTTCGGTCAAAGGTATAGTAATCTCCATTTGATTGAAGATTTCTCTGAAGCGCTCACACTTACTCTCTTCTCTCTTTTGCCCCTTTGGGTAAGGAGGAACTCTCTCATCTTTCTTAATTTTATCTCCTTTTTCTATTTTTTTCTCTCCCCTTTTCTCCTTTTCTTCTCCAATCTCTCCCTCCCATACTTTTTCCTTTTCCTCTCTTTTTTCTAACTCAACACTTTCTTTTTCTACTCCTTCCTCAACCATACTCACCACAGCCTTACAATATTCTTTAGGTTAACATAAGTATTAGTCCCAAATTGATTTTTCTCTATGACCTCCACCCTTGTGGATAGCTGTCCAATTTGCATCTTCATGTTTCTAAAGGTAGCTTCAAAGCCCTTAACTATGGAGTCATGCACCTTCAAAAAATTTTCAAACTTCTCATCAAGGCTGCTAACTTTTTTAGTCAAAGTAGATACCTGTTGCCATAGTGGTGACTGTCGCAGTCTCTTAAATTGGCCTCCAGCTTGTCTAGTTGTATTGTTCTGGCTTTGCGCAATGCTTAGGTGATTCTTCCAACATTGGTTATAATTACCTTGATTGAAATTCCCCTAGCGGTATTGGAATTGATTGCCCATATAATTTGCTTCTTCTTGGGCCTCTTCTAGATAAGCACATTGACCATTAATATGGTCACCACCACAACGATCACAGAGTTGTTGTTGTACCTACGAAACATTCTCCAATTGTTTAATTAGAAGCTTGTTCTGTGCAAGCAAAGCATCTTCAGTGGGCAATTGAAGAACTCCCCACTTTTGAAGTGGCACGCCCATTTCACTATGAGTTTCATTCTCATTATATGCCATGCTTTCTATCAACTCATAAGCTTCTTCAGCAGTCTTTCTCTTGATATTACCTCCAACTGAGGCATCTAGCATAAGCTTTGACTGCATGCCAAGATCTCCAAGGAACGTGAGAAATACAACTGTCTCATCAAAACCATGCACAGGCGTCTTCCTCAACAAACTTTTATATCTGCCCCACGCCTGGCCTAGGGTTTCCTCCATGCCCTGCCTGAAAGAAGAAATTTCCATTTTACCTTTGTTAATTTTTGACTATGGAAAATATTTATTCAGAAATTTTGCCACCACAGCCTCTCAAGTTGTAAAGCTATCCTCCGGAAAAGAATTTAGCCACAATTTAGCATTTCCTCGCAATGAGAGAGGAAACAAGCTAAGTTTGATCACTTCATCCGGCACACCATTGATCTTCACCGTGTTGCATATCTTAGTGAATGTGGTGAGATGATCATATGGACTTTCGTGTGACAGTCCATTAAATTGGTTGCTGTGTATCAACATCGGTTTAACTTCCATGTTCAATGCATTGACCCTCGGCCTTGCAATGTTATTAAAGTGTTGAGGGCCAACCACATTGGATGCATCTGCCAGAGTGCGTCTAATAGGAACTTCCTCCTCAGCCATCTCTTCTGTGCTCTGGTTGGATGTTTCTGGTGAAGGTTGCAACAGTCTCTCAGGAGAGGGGAATAATTCTCTAGAGGATCTTCGAACCTTCCCTCTCCTTCGAGTTGCACTCAAACCTTCAAAAGGTTGTTGATTTTTCTTGGTCCCTAGTATGAATTATATCCTGCATACACAAGAAACAAAACCCTAAAAAGCACTTTTATCTAAAAATAGAAAGAAAACAAAACAAAAACAAAAATCAAGTCGAATTCAATCAATAATCACACTACTAGAATAGTTTAACCACGAGTCCCCGACAACGGCGCCAAAAACTTGTTAACACTCTGGCAAGTGTACCGAATCGTATCAAGTAATAATAAAACGGTATGTCCGAGTATCGTTTCCCTAGAGACTCTTAGGCCTAAACGTTCGTGTGATATTTTGATTTCTTAAGACTTGATGGAACGAAAATTAAGGTTTTTTATTCAAGACAGAAAATAAACAGGCATGCAAAGATTGATCAATTGACAGTTGAACTATATGGATCAATGATGTTGTTGGGGTTTATGATTTCATCATAATCCACTCTCATATATTTACAAATTCCACTTAATTCTACTTCTTTATCAATGTTAGTGCCACTTTCTAAATTCCCCTAATTCTAATATCTTGGTGAATATAGTTTACTCCTAATTACTAATTTACTATATCTAGTCTCCCTAACAATTAATCATGCATTACATAATTCGCACAGAAGCTTAAGGCAATTGGTCGTTCTATTCCTATGTCTAGGTAATATTGCTACCAAGAGAATTCCCTCATGTCTAGACCTAACTATATGTGTCTATATAGACAGAATAAAAAATTATGCTATTGAATAATGTCTTAAACAAAGCATGCAAATATAACGGAGGAAAAACTCTAACAATTGATGAAAGAAAGCATATGAATAAAGCAAGAATTTCAATATATGAGAGTTTCAATAGGATTACATCGTTTCCCCCAACAACAAAGGGTTTAATTCATTGTAATCATGGTGAAACTATATGGAAAGAATGAAAAGTATGAGAAGATAACCCTAGAATTGATAAGTTGGAGCTTCCGCATCCAAAATCCGCCTCCAAGGAGTGAAGAAAGTGTTTCTGTGTCCTTTTTGCCAAAAGATAGCCCTCCTGGGTTGTGCAAATCTATTTATAAGTTCTTAAATCGAAGTAGAACTCACCCCTCAGCGCTGTCGCTTGAGCGTTAGCCAGAGAATTCCTCTAAAGGTTCCACCGCCCAGTGGTGGCTTCGCCGCTCGGCGGTATGGTCGACACTCCAATTCACCCCTCAGTGGTTGATGGAAAATCCCTTAGCAATGGTCAAGCACTTCAAGTGAGTTAAAGTCATCCTTGAAGATGGTGTCAACTCTACCTTGTGGACCACCTTTGGAGCCATTATGAAGCAAGGCTTGAACAATACTGTAGGAATTTAGGCCATTGTATTAGGCCATGTGGTGTAGGTTTGGTTAAGGCTTGTATTAAGGCCTAAGTAGCATAGGATTTTCCTTAAAAAGTTAGACATCCAAACCAAATGGAAAGTGTGTGCCATGTGTCATGCTTCTATTAGAGAGGATTTGCTTTTTAAAAGGTATCCACATGACAGCCTAGGAGTGGAGAGGATTTACTTTTAGTAGTGGCCACATGGCACTCTAGGAATGGAGAGGATTGTGTTTTGTGAGTGGCCACATGTCCTCCCATCATTGGAGAGGTTAGAAGGCCTCATTTTTGGCTAATGAGAGCAAAAGGGGGAGATCATGTTGTTACCAATAAGGAGTATTGGTAAATCTTGAAGACAATTGTTTTGATGATGCTGCAAGAAGTTTTAATTGAACAGGATGTTAGAATTATTTAAAAGCAGTTTGTACAAATTAAATGTAATAGGGAAGTCTTAAAAACTTTGTAAAAGTTGTAATTTTAACTGCAATAATCGATTATGAAGAAGCAATAATCGATTATCTCAAGTCTCTCAGGAATAATCGATTCTCTCTTGATATAATCGATTATCACTTTTTGAAAAACCTGTAATGGACTTGGATAATAGATTATCACTTAAAATAATCGATTATTCGTGGCAGTTGGGACTTCACTTTTGATATTCACAGTAGATGGCTATATATAAGGATTCTGTGAAGTTCTAAGATAACGTTTTTGAACAAAAGCTTAGCAAAATACTGTTTGTCGGAGGAAGTTCTCAGAAGCTATAGTTCAAGTTCCCTTGCTTGGTCTCGTGAACAGGAGAGGCTCGCGTTTCGTGTGTCGATAGTCGGAGCAAGCTCTCTTCGAGTTAGCAAGGTGCTTTGCTGTTAACGGAAACTAGCAAGCGTACCAGATCGTTCCAAGTAATATAATGGGTAAAACCCAATATCGTTCTTCCCAAGAGACTCGAAGGCCTTATCATTCGTGCAAATTGAAATCGTAAGATTTGTAGAGAAAAAGTGATTGGTTTGAATGGAAAAAACAACAAGTAAACATGCAAATGCGATTGATTCAATTGACGAGAAAAAGACTATGGTTGAATGGAGTTGTTGGGGTTTACAATTTCATATTATCCACTCTCTCTTATCTACTCCTCTTATTTAATTTGCATTGTTATCTAGTTGTCATGCAAACTTTCTTAGTCTACCCTTAACCCAATCCCTCGACGAAAAGAGCCTATTACTAATTACTGGCTTGCTATCCCTAGCCTCCCATAGTAATTAATAATGCATTATAAACAGAAGTGAAAACAATTGATCGTCCTACCCCCTATCCCTAGGTGGTATTGCTTAATCAAGGAATTTCCCCCAGTTCATGACAGTACCGTACGTTCCCGTATCAATAAAGACAAACAACGATTATCGAATGAGTTAAACGATAAAAACTTTAAGCGTAGAAGAGAAACCCAACAATTGATAATCAAAGCATACGACAAACAAATAAAGAAATAAGAGTTTCAATAAAAGAGAGTTTCAAAAGATTACATTGTTCCCTAACAACAAAAGGGTTTAGTTCACCATTGTCATGGTGAAACTAGATGATAAATGATGGATGAAATGGAAAAACAAACCCTAGATTGGATAATAAGGAGCCTAAGCATCCAAGAGATCTTCTTCAAGGAGTGAAAATTAGGTCTGGCCGCCCACTTATGTCAAAAGAATGATTCTGAAATCGCAATAGGGTTATTTATAGCTGAGGAGCGTCCCAGAAAGCAGGCCCAAGCCCAGCAGACAACCGTCCGATGTTACACTTATGTCGCCCGGCGGTTTGCCCCTAGTAGCGCCACCGCCCAACGGTGGATTGTGCCGCCCGGCGGTTTGCCTCTTACCGCAAAACTGCCTGGCTACACCGCCAGGGCGTGAAATAGTGGCTCCGCCTCGCATTTGGCTGCCCAGCGATGGATTTTGGGCGCTGGGCGGTTCCTAGACTCTTCTTTCTTCATGTTTCTTCATCTTTCTTGAGTCTAAGACCTTCCATCTTCAATCCCATTGTTCAACTTTATCAAAAATGCTGCAAAACAATGCAAAACAAGCATAATATCTCTAAAAACAGCTTTTGACTCTCAACTGACTTAAATAACGTGTTTTGCTTGTTTCTAAGCTCATTCTAAGCCTTAGAGTATGTATTTTGCTCTCAATTGAAGCATGAAAATAACTGTTTTTCAACAGTTATTACAACCCCAAACTTAGAATTTTTCTTGTCCTTAAGCAGACAAAACAAGACTTGGCCTTCCAGCTGTCATCCAATAATTCAACCTTCAAGAACTACTCAATTTTATATTTTCAGTGAAGTCAAATCAAAATGCATGCATGTTTTTAATCCAATTTAATTCACATAATCACATATTCCTCAACAAATGTTACACTTTATGAATGACCAATCCACTAAGCAAAGATATAAGCATGAAATCAATTAATTCTCACCAAGCAAGTGTTTCACTCAATCACTCAAGTGTTTAAGGTGACACTCCAACTCTCTATTATTCACAAGTCACATGAAACAAAATTGTCATTCATCTCAAACAATCAAAATCTTCACATGTACATGCCATCATAAGGACTTTTCTAAGGCTTGTATTGAGGCTGCGGTAACAAGAAAAATTGGTTTTTCTAGAATGCAAAATCCTTGAGTTAAGAGAGCTACAAAGATGTTCAAAATGTAAGCACAATGAGCTCATTTTCATGCTTTTCTTTTAATTTTACAATGAGCTCATCTTCATGCTTTTCTTCTTTTCTTTTCTTTTTCTCGTGCATTTTTCTTTCTCAACATTTGAGCTCAATGCTTTTTCAATTTCCATACAATTTCCCCCACAGAACCCCAAACTTGAACCTTGTCCACACATACATTTAAGCTCAACCCAACTCAAGGTAAAGAATTTCAAATCTAGGCTTTACTTCCTGTTTCAGGCTAAGGTTCAAAAAGGGTATAATATTTGAAGCACTTTGGGTGAAAAATTTGGCTAGAGAAGGGTTTTAAAAAAAATGGCCTTGATCATATGACATTCACATCAATTCAATCAATCATCAAGATTAAGGCAATATAATTCATGTTTTTCCAGTGAACAATACATACAACAATAAAAACTTTGGAGCTCAATACCTCACACAACATGCTTTCTCACATATCATTCATTTATACACCTTGCTTAGCATCATAACTACAATCATAAGTTTTCACACATCTGTTTACATTGCTAGTGAACTTGAATATCAACATGCAACATAAATCAATTATCATTCACATCAAATAGACTTATCATGCATGTCATTCAGTCAAACATTGTCAGAAAAGTTTCAAGCCAACCAAAGACACTACAAATAAAAATTGACCTATTCTAAGAATTCAAAATGAAAAAGTGAAAGAGAGAACCTAGGTTGCCTCCTAGGAGCGCTTGTTTAACGTCACGAGTCTGACCCAAACCTGTTCTAGCACTCATCAGCAAGTGCCTCCCAACACCTTTCAGTAGGTGTACTGCCTGTGATCTTCAGTAACTTTGTAAAACGAAGTTAGCATCCCCCAGTAGATGCTACCCAAAAATTACATGTCCACGAATAAAAATAAATAACAAATTGTTTTACAATACAAAAAGTGTTCTCCAGCAAATCAAATCTTCTTCTTCACGTTAGGGTCTCCATCATCTCAACTCCTCAACTGTCTTCTGTCCACTCTTCGAATTGCTGTGGAGTATGACCTTCTGATCTCGACCATTCCTTCCTCTTTAAGCTTCCTGTTGACAATCCATTTCCTATTTTTGTATCTTACTGACATACCACGCAGGAATGGTGTGTGCTCTGAGTGGGTTGACTCTCCTTTATCTATCTTCTCCTCCTCAAGTGTCTGCAAAATAGCACAACTATTAAGATGATCAATACCTGTGGTGTTCTCCTCTTTTGCCACTTCACTTTTAGCCCTTTTATATCTGGATCTTCTTCTTATTCTCATTTTGTTGTCTTCAGATCCACTATAAGTTAGCACTTGGTCTTGATCTCTTAACAGTATTCTCCCGTCATGGACACGTATCACCATCTTAGAAGACCTCATGAAAGGTCTTCCCAAGATTAATGGAATTCATCCCTCATTTTCCATGTCCACTACTAGAAAATCAATCAAGAACCCCAACTCCTCAATTTGAACAATTGCATTTTCCACCATACCAACTGGCTTCTTAATAGACCCATCCGCAACTGTCAGGGTAGTATTAGCTGGTTTCAATTTTAGCCCTCCAATTTTTTTGAAATCACTAAAGGGCATTAAATTAACACTTGATCCTGAATCAATCATGGCTCTTCCTATATCCACATTATTAATAACACAAGGAAGAGTCAAATTCCCTAAATCCTTCAACTTTGGTGGATGGTCCTTCTTTCTTGGCTTAACAATCCTTTTTTGATCTTCTTCATCATCAAGATCAATTACCTCTCCAAGATAATACTTGATCCTCTTATCATAATCAGGAATTTTTGAAAGTACTACAGGAGTAATAGTCACCTAATTAAAGATCTCCCTGAATGGCTCTCGGAGACTTCCTTTGTCTTTTTCGCTCTCCTATTCTTTTTCTTTATCTTTGCTGCTTTTCTGCTCTTTAACTTCGTCAATACATCATCTCTTCCTCTTCTTCCTCGCTACTCTCAATTTCAATTATTTCCCTCTCTATCTTCCTTTTACTTCTTGTCAGAACAACTTTGCACTCCTTCTTAGGGTTAACATCAGTGTTAGCCCTAAACTGATTCTTCTCGGTGGCCTCTACCCTTTTAGACAGCTGCTCAATTGTGTCTCCAATGTTCTGAATTTGGCTTGGTCACTAGCTTGTTGAGATTCATAAACTTTCAAGAATTTATCAAATCTATCATTTAGGCTTCTAACAATGTTTGTCAAGCTGCTCACCTGCTGCCATAAAGGTGATGGTTGTTGCTCCCGGAAGTTTCCTCCTTGACCAGAAGAGGCATTCTGATTCTGTCCAATACTGGGGAGGTTTTTCCATCCTTGGCTAGAATTGCCTTGGTTGGTGTTACCTTGCCTGTACTGGAATTGGTTTCCCATGTAGTTTACTTCCTACTGCATCTCTTCAGTCAAAGCACATTGACCATTGAAATGGTCACCACCGCATAAATCGCAAAGTTGTTGAGTCTGAGAGATGTTTCTTATTCCCTTTGGAAGTTCAGAAAGGACCTTTGTTGACTTGTCCAACTTTTGAGTAAGGAGATGATTTTGCGCAGCCATAGCGTCATCAGCAGGGAGCTGCAAGAGACCTCCTTTCCGTATGCCCCTTTCACTTTGTGTTACTTCATTCATCACCATTTCTTCAATCAATTCGTAAGCCTCATCTTCAGTCTTTCTACTTATACTGCCTCCAGCTGAGGCATCCAACATCATCTTGGACTGAGTATGTAGCCCTCCAAGGAAAGCAAGTAAATATGAGGTTTTATCAAATCCATGAACTGGACTTTTTCTCAACAGGACTTTAAATCTGTCCCAAGCCTGTCCGAGAGTTTCTTCCATTCCTTGCTTGAATGAAGAAATTTCCAGCTTCCCTTGATTGATTTTGGTCTGCGGAAAAAATTTAGTGACAAACTGTCTTGCCAAAGCATCCCAATTTCTAAAAGTTCCTTATGGGAATGAATGCAACCAATCTTTAGGGTTTCCTCCAAGAGAGAAAGGAAATAAGTTGAGTCTGACCCTATCATCCGAAACTCCGTTCATCTTGACGATATTGCAAATTTCACCAAAGATGGTCAAATGTTTATAGGGATTCTCATTTGACAACCCGTGAAATTGGTTTCTCTGAACTAACTGGATGAGTGTAGGGTTCATCACCATGTTTGTTGCATTGTCTGCTGGTATGGCTATGCTGTTGAAGCGCAAAGGACCCATGGTGTTTGATGAGTCCCCTAGTGTGCGTCTTGGAGGAGGTTAACCCGCCATCTCCTCAATGTCTTGTGCAGAAGTCCCAAGTGAAGATTGCAAAAATCTTTCAAGAGAGGGAGAATTTTCACGTGAAGGACGTCTGATTCTCCTTCCCCTCCTGTCTGATAAACCTTCTAAACGAGGTTGCTGGTTCTTTTTGCTTCTAGTGTGTATTGTTTCTTGCATACACAGAAACAAAAACCCTAAAAGCACTTTTACAGAAAAGTAAAATAAAATTAAACAAAGAAAAATATAAACAATAAATACAAACAAGTCAAATTTCAGTCAATCCACACTACTTGAAAAAGTTAAACCTCGAGTCCCCAACAAAGGCGCCAAAAACTTGTTAACGGAAACTGGCAAGCGTACCAGATCGTTCCAAGTAATATAATTGGTAAAACCCAATATCGTTCTTCCTAAGAGACTCGAAGGCCTTATCGTTCGTGCAAATTGAAATCGTAAGACTTGTACAGAAAAAGTGATTGGTTTGAATACAAGAAAGAACAAGTAAACATGCAAATGCGATTGATTCAATTGACGAGAAAAAGACTATGGTTGAATGGAGTTGTTGGGGTTTACAATTTCATATTATCCACTCTCTCTTATCTACTCTTATTTAATTTGCTTTGTTATCTAATTGTCATGCAAACTTTCTTAGTCTACCCTTAACCGGGTCCCTCGGCGAAAAGAGCCTATTACTAATTACTGGCTTGCTATCCCTAGCCTCCCCTAGTAATTAATAATGCATTATAAACAGAAGCGAAAACAATTGATCGTCCTACCCTCCTATCCCTAGGTGGTATTGCTTAATCAAGGAATTTCCCCCAGTTCATGACAGTACCGTACTTTCCCGTATCAATAAAGACAAACAACGATTATCGAATGAGTTAAACGATAAAAACTTTAAGCGTAGAAGAGAAACCCAACAATTGATAATCAAAGCATACGACAAACATATAAATAAATACGAGTTTCAATAAAAGAGAGTTTCAAAAGATTACATTGTTCCCCAACAACAAAAGGGTTTAGTTCACCATTGTCATGGTGAAACTAGATGATAAATGATGGAAGAATGGAAAAACAAATCCTAGATTGGATGAAAAGGAGCCTAAGCATCCAACAGATCTTCTCCAAGGAGTAAAAATTAGGTCTGGCCGCCCACTTCTATCAAAAGAATGATTCTGAAATCGCAATAGGGCTATTTATAGCTGAGGAGCGTCATAGAAAGCAGGCCCAAGCCCAGCAGACAACCGACCGACGTCACACTTATTTCGCCCGACGGTTTGCCCCTAGTCGCGCCGCCGCCCGATGGTGGATTAGGCCCCCCGGCGGTTTGCCTCGTACCGCAAAACCGCCTCGCTGCACCGCCAGGGTGCGAAAGAGTGGCTCTCCCTCGCATTTGGCCGCCCAGCGTTGGATTTTGGGCGCTGGGCGGTTCCTAGACTCTTCTTTCTTCATGTTTCTTCATCTTTCTTGAGTCTAAGACCTTCCATCTTCAATCCCATTCTTCATCTTTATCAAAAATGCTGCAAAACAATGCAAAACAAGCATAATATCGCTAAAAACAGCTTTTGACTCTCAACTTACTCAAATAACGTGTTTTGCTTGTTTCTAAACTCATTCTAAGCCTTAGAGTGTGTATTTTGGTCTCAAATGAAGCATGAAAATAACTGTTTTTCAACAGTTATCATCTCCCTGATCTCGTGAATAGGAGAAGCTCGCGTTTCGTGTGTCGATAGTCAGAGCGGTTCTCTTCGAGTTGGCAAGGTGCTCTGCCTGGTCTTGTGAATAGGAGAAGCTCGCGTTTCGTGTGTCGAAAGTCATAGTGGTTCTCTTCGAGTTGGCAGAGTGGTTGCTTCTAGTTCGTGTGACGAAGGAAGCTCTTCCAGTTCATTTGTCGAAGGAAAGTTTTTTCTATCCCTTACTCATTTCATTATCTTGTAATCTGTACAATTATATTTTTAGTGAAAAACGTTAATCACTCTTTATAGTGATTAACAACTGGACATAGAATCTTTTGATTCAAACCATGATGGGTGTCGCGACCACACAAATTTGATGTACATAAAGAATGCAGTATAGGGCTAGGAAGTGACTCCTAGGTCGTCTCTCAAGGACCAAACTGTGGTTCGAGAATCAGGTCTAACACCAAGGGGGGGGGTTGAAAGGTTTGTGGTGAATGCAGATAAACTAATATCAAAACACGGATGCAAACTGATAATTAACACTACCGAACTGAACAGACATCATGGTGAACAAAAACAATAAACAAAATATAACAGACAGCGAGAAAAATAGCAAGCATCAACATTGTGAGAACCGAGTAGCAGGAATAAAAGAAATATGCATGCTTAAGCTAATAAATAAAATTCAATGTAGCTGAATGAAAATCCTAAAATTTAAAATGCTTTAACCAAGAGAAATATAATGTCCGCATGTGCCTTCTTCCAAATTAAATTCAAATGCATAACTCCTCAAAGCAATATATCGCATACTTCCTACGCCATCCTTGCACACCTGCTCTAAAAGAAAACTAAAGTAATTAAAATGTTTCTTTTCTCCAAGCAAGATAAGGAAAAGAAATCACCGACTCAATCTAAAAAAGGAAAGAAAAAATTGCTTCTAAAGTAAGGTGTTGGCACCACTAGCAGCATTGCCTACTTCATTCTCCATTTAAAATCTAATAATTTGCTCCAACATTTTCTAAACAAAAGGTGACGGACGTGGCAGACAATGCCTTGCTCACTGCACAATCCTTTATCAAATTGAAAACCATACGCCAAACATTAAATTTCTGGAATAAAATCATGACCGTGAGCTGGAAACAAAGGCTAATTGAAAGTTGCATAAACAAAAATGGAAACAGCAAAGTGTTGAACAATGAAAAGGGAAAAATGTTTTTTCTTTATCCTTAGAAAAGTCGTCAACAACAATGCTTCCTCAAAGAAAAAAGTTCCAGCTCTCCCCATTGTAAGAGTATCTTCAAAAACAACGTTCAAAGGCTAAAAAGAAAAAAAAACAAATGAAAGAGTGTGGGTGGTGCACTTTGCTAACGTTCCAAAGCTTCCATCCAATCTTCAAAAGCTAGCGTAGCATCGTTCTGGCCCAAGAAACATAAATTGTGTCGCACCGCCGGGCAGTCTTGATGTACCGCCGGGCAGAATTGTTGCTGTTGAATACCGCCAGGCGGTAGACCCTTGCCGCCAGGCGGTCTGCTGTAGTTTCCTGAAAATTACTTAATTTTGATACAGAGGGAAACCCTTTTTCACTTTTAGTGTCGAACTGTTCGGCCTATAAACACTTGATGATTTATTCACTACTGATGCTGGATTCCTATGGTCTGTTGAGCATTTTAAATTTTGCAGGGATGTCTTCATCAGCACGAAGGGGGAAAAATACTAGCAGCAAGAGGAAGGAGCCTGAGAGGCCGAGAGGGTTTGATTCCCAGAGGTTCCTTTCTAGGCATCGTGAGGAGCACTTCGCAACTGTGCAAAAAAGGAGATTACTGATGGAAAGGAAAGTAGCATTTGTCACTGACCTGGCTCCTCAATTTGGAGAGGAGATATTGAGAAGAGATTGGATGGGGCTGACAACCTACCCTGCACCAGCCAGTGTGGAATTGGTGAAGGAATTTTACACCAATGCTATTTCCAGGGGAGGAATTGCAGGTGGTCAGTATAGAAGTTTTGTAAGGGGACATATTATTAAGTATGACCCTGAAACAATAAACAGCTTCTTAGGCACGGAATGGCCAGGAGAGCAGTGCCATTTTGCTACTCGCTTTAGTTTGCTTGAGGATATTGTTGAGATGGAAAGTGTTCTATGCCTTCCTGGAAGGCGTTTTCAGACAAATGCCAGTGGAGCCCGGGTTAATATCAGGAGGCTAGACTTGTCACCTTTGGCAAGATATTGGATGACCTTCACCCATGCCAATATCCAACCCTGCTCACACATCTCCGATGTCACGATACAGAGGAGTTGTCTTTTCTATTGTATGCTGAAGCAGCTGGATGTGAATGTCGGGCAGAATATTGCCGACGAGATACGCAATTGCGCTACCACTGCGAGTAGCAGAACACCATTGGGACATCCATCTCTTATTACTTTTCTCTGCCAACTAGGTGGGGTGGATACTGCAGTCCCTCCATTTGAGAGACCCAAGAGTGTTATCGATGCTGCTTACTTTCAGCAGTACTGTGCTGAGGGAGGAGAAGCTGGAGCAGCACCCAGGAGACGTCCCAGAAGAGTTGCAGCATAACAAGAGCAGGTGCCTGCTGATGCACCAGCACAACATGCTGAGCCATTCCAGATGCGAGACATGTATATGTCTCTAATGGAGGCTAAGGTGGATTCTCTTCGCAGATATCAGTGGGGAAATATAATTATCCACCAGCCCACAGGTCGACTATGGATGAGTTCTAAGTGTGACGGCTTGGCCTCAGGAGCAAGGACAGAGCAGTGGAGTTGCTGGAATCATGATGATTGATTGTTTTTTTTATGTGAATGTCAAATGATCAAGGCCATGTTTGAAAACCCCTTTCTAGCCAAATTTCCATCCAAAAAGCTTTAAAGATTATATCCTTTTTGAACCTTGGCCTGAAACAGGATGAAACCCTTTGATTTGAAATTATTTATCTTGAGTTGGGTTGAGAATAATTGTATGGAATGAAAAGGTTCAAGTTTGGGGTTGCATGGGAAAATTGGAAAGGCAAAAGAAAGGCATTGAGCTCAAGTGTTGAAAAGCAAAATACATGAATAGAGAAAAAGAAAAGAAAAGAATAAAAGCATGAAGATGAGCTCAATGAAAAAGAAAAAGGGAAGAAGCTGGGAATAAGTGAAATTGGTAACAAGAGAGAGTTTAAACTAGAACCTTTTCATTAATGAAATAGTTCTTTTTGACTCAAGAATTTTGTGATCTAGAAAAACCAATTTTTCTTGATAGCCCGACCTCATTACAAGCCTTGAAAAAGTCCTTTTGATGGCATTTGCATGAAAAGATGTTGATTGTTTGAGATGAGTGACAATTTTATTTCATGTGACTTGTGAACAATAAAGAGTGGAGTGCTACCTTAAACACTTGAGTGATTGAGTGAAAAACTTGCCTGGTGAGAACTTCTAAAGTTCATGATTCCATTCTTTGTTTAGTGGACTGATCATTCATACTGTGTAGCATCTGTTGAGGAACGCATTAGCTAAATTAAGTTGAGAACAAGCATGCATCTTGATTTGAGTTCACTGATTTTCTGAAATTGAGTAACCTTTGTCATGTACTTTGGAAATGTTGAATCATTGGATGAAAGGGTAGAAAGTCAAGCTCTGTTTTGTTTTATGGTTTTGTTTTGTTTTGCTTGAGGACAAGCAAATTTCTAAGTTTGGGGTTGTGATAACGGTTGAAAAACCGTTATTTTCATATGCTAATTTGGACTAAATTACGCCCTTTATTGCTTAGAATGAGGTTGAAATCTAACAAAACTCAATATATGAGTCATTCGAGAGTCAAAAGCTGTTTTTAGCGATTTTATGCTTGTTTTGCATTGTTTTGCAGCAAAATTGACAGAAGTGAAGATTGAGAATAAAGATGAAGGTCATAGACTCAAGAAAAGCAAGAAAATAAAAGAAAATAAGAGTCTAGGCACCGCCCGACAGTAGACCCCTGGCGCCGGGCGGTCAAACAGGATGAGAAGACACCAGTTTTGGGCGCCAGGCGGCAGACCCCTGCCGTCGGGCAGTTTTGCGGCACGAGGGAAACGCCGGGCGGTAGACCCCTACCGCCGGGCGGTGGTGCGGGCCTGGGCGCCAAAGTGTGACGCTGGGCGGTGGTCAACTGGGCTTGGGCCTATTATTCTGTTGCGCTTCTCACCTATAAATAGCCCTATTACGAATTTCAATTCATTCTTTTGACAGAGGAGGGCGGTCAAACCTACTTTGCACTCTTTGGAGAGGATCTCTTGGATGCTTAGGCTCCTTTTCGTCTTTTCTAGGGTTTGCTTTCCATATCTTCCATTATTTTCATCGTGGTTCACCATGACTATGGTGAACTAAACCCTTTTTGTTGTTGGGGGAACAATGTAATCTTTTGATACTCTCGTTTATTGAAACTCTTGCTTGAATTATATGTTTTTCATATGCGTTTATTATCAATTGTTGGATTCTCATACTGTGCTTAATGCCTTTATCGTTTAACTCATTCGGTAATTGATCTTTGACTTTATTGATACGGGGATGTACAGTAATGACACGAACTGGTGAGATTTTCCTTGGTTAAGAAATACCACCTAGGGATAGGGGAGTAGGACGACCAATTGTATTTGCTTCTACTTATAATGTGTTGCTAGTTGATAGGGGAGGCTAGGGATAGCAAGCCGGTAATTAGTAATAGGCCATTTTCTCCGAGGGATTGGGTTAAAGGGAGGCCAAGAAAGTTTGCATGCAATTAGATAATAACGCCATTTAAACAAGAGGAGTAAATAAAAGAGAGAAGATTAGATGAAATTGTAAACCCCCAAAAACTCCATTCATCCATTGCCTAAACCTTGTCAATTGAATCACACATTGCATATTTATTTTCTGTCATTGCATCCACCACAATTATTGAATTTTTCTCCGCAAGTCTTACGATTTTGATTCACGCGAAAGATAAGGCCTTTCGAGTCTCATGGGAAGAACGATAATGGGTTTTACCATTTTTATTACTTGATACGATTTGGTACACTTGCCAATCCGCTAACAAAAATCCAGCTTGCAAAACATTTGCAGTTGTGCGCGCACCATTGTAATGACCTGCATACGGAGAATTATGGCAATGTCACAAGATTCTTTCTGCTTCTTCCTTTGTTACACATCTCCTCAGAAGATTGTCAGCTCCTATCTTGAACAAGTACGGATCATCCCAAATGAACTGTTTGGCATCATGTAAGAACTTCTTTTTCTGCTGCCAATTGAGTCCTTCAGGAATAACACCTGCAGCTTTGAAATTAGTCAGGTCAGCAAACCAGGGTCTTTGCTGAATATATAAAAGAGTTTCATCTGAAAATGACTCCCAGATTTCCTTCTCCTTTCTTGTTACTTCATCATTAACCAATCGGGATAAATGGTCAGCAATCAAATTTTCACTTCCCTTTTTATCTCGAATTTCTATGTCAAACTCTTGAAGCAGAAGCACCCATTTGATCAATCGTGGCTTTGAGTCTGGTTTTGTCAATAAATACTTGATAGCTGCATGGTCCGTTTATATAATCACCTTGGATGTAATAAAGTAAGACCTGAATTTCTCCAATGCATAAACTATAGCCAAAAATTATTTTTCCGTAGTAGCATAATTCTGTTGGGCTTCATTCAAAACTTTACTGGCATAGTAAATAGCATGAAACACCTTTTCTCTCCTTTGGCCCAACACTGTGCCTATGGCATAGTCACTAGCGTCACACATAAGTTCAAACTCTTTACTCCAATCTGGTGCAACAATTACTGGAGCGGAAATCAATCTCTTCTTCAAAATCTCAAAAGCTTGCAGACATTCAGGACTCATTGAAAAGGGTGTATCTTGAGCAAGCAAATTACTTAATGGCTTGGCAATCTTTGAAAAGTCCTTAATAAATCGGCGATAAAATCCAGCATGACCCAGAAAACTTCGAATTCCTTTCACATTGGAGGGTGGTCGAAGCTTTTCAATAACCTCCACCTTTGCTTTATCCACTTCAATTCCCTTGGCCGAGATTTTGTGCCCTAACACGATCCCTTCTGTAACCATGAAATGACACTTCTCCCAATTCAGAACAAGGTTTGTTTGAACACATCTTTTAAGCACTGCATCCAAGTTAGCCAAACACCTTTGAAAGGAATCCCCAAAAATTGAAAAATCATCCATGAAGACTTCTATGTTTTTCTCCATGAACTCAGCAAAGATTGCTTGCATAAACCTTTGAAATGTGGCTGGAGCATTGCATAACCCAAAATGCATTTTTCTATAGGCAAAAATGCCAAACGGGCATGTAAATGTTGTTTTCTCTTGGTCTTCAGGATCTACCACAATTTGATTATATCCAGAATAACCATCCAGGAAGCAATAATAAGTTTGTCCAGCCAATCTTTCTAACATTTGATCCATGAAGGGCAAGGGAAAATGATCTTTTCTGGTGGCTGTGTTTAATCGTTTGTAATCAATGCACATTCGCCATCCAGTGACTGTCCTTGTAGGAATAAGCTCATTCTTTTCATTATGAATGACAATCATCCCTCCTTTCTTAGGTACAACTTGAACTAGACTCACCCATTTGCTATCAAAAATAGGATAGATAATTCCTGCTTCTAATAACTTCAATACTTCTTTTCTCACAACTTCCTTCATTACGGGATTGAGTCTCCTTTGCGGTTGCGCCACAGGTCTATAATCTTCTTCCATCAGAATTCTATGCATACAATATGTGGGACTTATGCCCTTGAGATCTGCAATTGACCAGCCTATGGCGCCTTTGTTTGCTTTTAAGACTTCCACCAACTTTCCTTCTTTTTATGAAGATAATGACGTACTAATAATAACAGACTTTCCTCCATCATCTTCCAAAAACACATACTTCAAATGTGGTGGTAACTCCTTCAGTTCACTTTTACTTTCTGCAATTTTCTCTCTAAACCCAATCTTTTCAAAAAGAGCCTGTTCTGCTGGAATTTCTTTTGTTGCCTCCAACTCTTGGACACATTCGTGTTTCATTCTGTCCTCTTCTTCATTCAGATCTTCACATTCGTCAATAAGAGTTCTTTCTAGCATGGATGTGTTACGTACTTTACCACTTTGTGTCATGCAAAGTTCTTCTACCACGTTAATCTGAAAACATGACTTGTTGTCTTTAGGATATGACATTGCCTGAAACACATCAAAATCCACCTCCTCATCCTGTACCTGCACTTTAAGCTTTCCCTTCTCTACGTCAATTACGATCCTAGTTGTCTTCATGAAGGGCCTTCGAAGAATCAGAGGTGCATCTCCATTTTCTTCCATTTCCATTATAACAAAATCCACAGGAAATAGGAATTTATCTACCTTGACTATCACATCTTCAGCAATTCCATAAGGATATTTGAGTGATCTATCTGCTAATTGAAGGACCATTCTTGTTGGTTTAATCTCCACTCCTCTAGTATTTTTGAACATAGAGAGCGGCATCAAATTAATGCTAGCTCCAAGATCAATCAAAGCTTTTCTAACATCTAACTCTCTAATAGTACAAGGAATAGTGAAACTGCCCAGATCTTATAATTTAGGAGGTAGTGACCTTTGTAAGACTGCACTGCAGTTTCCTTGCACCTCAATTGTTTCCTGTTCGAGGTGCTTCCTCTTCTTTGTAATGAGTTCTTTTAAAAACTTTGCATAAGATGGTATCTACTTAAGTGCCTCAGAGAACGGTATGGTTATCTCCAATTCCTTGAACAGCTCCATAAAACGCTCAAACTATTTCTCTCTCTCCTTTCTAGAGTATGCTTTTGGATATGGCAGTGGTTTTTCATAATCTTTCTCTTTGGCTTTCACAGTCTCCTCTGCCTGATCTCTCTGCAACACATTTTTCTCTGTCTCATGCTTTGCCTCTTGTTCACTTCCCTCTTCAATATTCTCTCTCTTTTTCTTCTTTTTCAACCTCTTTCTCCTTTAATGTTTTCCCACTTCGAGTGACAATCTCACATGCTTCTTCCATATTGTTTACTGTACACACACTTCTTTTCATAATTTTCTGAAAAATTTCTTCGGACTCTGCGCTCCTTTGTATAGGCATGAACTGAGGTTGTTGTGGGACCATGGAAACCTTTTTAACTGTTTGTGACAAATCAGATAATGTGTTTGCCACCCTCTCCAACTGCTGCAAAACTGCATTGCTTTGCTCCCTTGTCTCAATGGTAGTTTGCAACAGTGCAGAATCTTTAACATCATCACCACGGGTGTCATACATCTCCTCGTTGTCCGCCATAAGTTCTATCAAATCATAAGCTTCATCCTCTGTCTTTCTTCTAATATCTCCTTGAGCAGCAACATTCAATATCATCTTTGATTGTATGTTCAAACCTCCAATGAATATGAGTAAGTAAGTCGTCTTATCAAACCCATGGATTGGGGTTTTTCTTAACAAGCCTTTAAATCTGACCCATGCATGCCCAAGGGTTTCTTCCATTCCTTGTTGAAAAGAAGAGATTTCCACCTTCCCTCGGAAAGAATTTAGTTACAAACCGTCTTGCTAAAACATCCCAGTTTCTAAACATCCCTTCATCAAATGAGTGCAACTTACCCTTGGCGTTTCCTCCCAAAGAGAAGGGGAATAGGCTAAGTCTGATCCTCTCATCTGATACTCTGGCCATCTTAACAGTATTGCAAATTTCGCTAAAGATAGTCAAATGTTTGTAGGGATTCTCACTTGACAATCTGTGAAACTGGTTGCTTTGGACCAACTGAATAAGTGCAGGGCTCATCACCAAATTCATTGCATTGTCTGCAGGAATGACTATGCTATTGAAATTCAAGGGACCCACAGTGTTGGCTGAGTCCCCCAGTGTACGTCTCGGAGGAGGAGGAGGTTGTTGTTGTTCCGCCATCTCCTCTAAGTCCTGTGCAAAAGATTGCAAAAGTGGTTCAGGAGAAGGAAAGTTTTCACGTTCCAAATGATTAACTCTCCTCCCTCTCCTGTCTGGTAGCCCCTCGAGAAGAGGTTGCTGATTTTTTCTGCTCCTAGTGTGTACTCCTTCCTGCATACACAAGAGAAAATACCCCTAAAAGCACTTTTACAGAAAAATAAAATAAAACAAAACAAAAGAAAATTATAAACAAATAATTACAAACAAGTCAAATTCAGTCAATTCACACTACTAAATAAGTCAAACCCCGAGTCCCCAGCAGCGGCGCCAAAAACTTGTTAGCGGAATGGCAAGTGTACCATATCGTATCAAGTAATAAAAATGGTATAACCCATTATCGTTCTTCCCATGAGACTCGAAAGGCCTTATCGTTCACGTGAATCAAAATCGTAAGACATGCGGAGAAAAATTCAATAATTGTGCTGGATGCAATGACAGAAAATAAACATGCAATGTGTGATTCAATTGACGAGATTTAGGCAATGGATGAATGGATTTGTTGGCGGTTTACAATTTCATCTAATCCTCTCTCTTTTATATTGATTTCACTTAGCTTATTGTACCGAATTTAATCAGGGAATTGTGTTTAATTGTCCGTTATTTTTCTGTTTTTCCTAATTATGCTTAATTTGATCGAAAATTCTAATTTTAATTAATTTGAATTGTTTGAGCTAATTATTTGCATTATTATTTTCAGGGAAAATATTGGACAAACATTTTGGAGCATTAGGATGAAGACAAAATAATTCAAGACTCTCTACATAGACACTTTAAAATTAGTCAAAATTTTAATTTAGTAGATTAGGCTTTTAAACCAAATTTTGTAATTTTGGACCAATTTTTGGTAGTGTAGACTAAGCCTAATTGTAGAGGGAGATGATTTGGCACCTAGGGTTTCTTTAGGGTGGATCCCACCCTCTCATTTAGTGACACATGGTCCTAGGAAAAGGAGGGCAGTCGTCACTTACAATTCTCTCCCGAGAGTTCACTTGACTACATTGTAAGCACGCTGTTACAGTGATTTATTAGCAAGCTGCAGGGTGATTTGATTTGGGGAGAAAGCAATTTGTTTTTCTTTTCTTTCGTGAAGCACACAGCACACACATATAGCATCAACATTTAGAAGCACTTTCAATGGAATTTTTAATTTCATTTGAAGAGGAACGGTGAAACACGTTGCAGCAACTTCAGGAGAGCTCCAAAGTGGCGTCACGGTTTTGAGGAGCTGCAGCGTTTTTCGTTTGGAGCAGCAGAGCTGCATGGTGCTCTTTGATTTAATAGGCAATCCATTCCCATTTCATCTCTTGCGTTTTCTTTATTGGTTATTTATTGAGTTCAAATGGTTCACGGAACTTGAATCAAAATTTTCTCTTCCATGCATATCTTTTATTATTCCAGCAGCACCACACTTTCCTTGGTCTTTTTTTTTATTTTTTTTTAATATTTTGATGTTTGAAAAATGGGTTACATCAGCCGCCACCCATTTAGATTATGACCTTACTTTCATTTAAAAAAGGGAAGCGGTGCAACACATTTTAATTTGTTTAATTTTCTAGGGATGTTACATCTAGAATAGGAGGAAACTTCTTGAATTTTAATTGAATCGTTGGATGTGCATGCGCGGTCATTTATTTCTCTTGGCAAAAGGAAACGCTGATTTAATTTGGTTTGTACACATGGGACATCCAGCAGCAGGCTTATATCTTGGAATGCACAACGGTGAATTTAATTATGAAGAGAAAAGAATTTTATTTTTCCTTGAGAAGCAGCTTACTCACTTACTCACTTGGTTTATTTTACTCACACATTTTAGTTTAATGCTTGTCTCGTGATAGACGTGTTTTCCTTTACCAATTTATTTCGCTGTTCCAATTACTTTGCTTGACTGCGTGCAAAATTAATTATAGTATGGTTTTCTATTTTAGTGACTTACCTTTTATCTTTAGTTTCTATTTTAATTCTAGTGTTCACTTTAATGATTTTAATTATGCTTGGTGTGTTTAATTTTCATTTTAATTTATTCATCTACATCCACAACGTTTTCACAACCCCCACTTCGTGTTAGACCTGATTCTCGAACCGTAGTTTGGTCCTTGAGAGATGACCTATGAGTCACTTCCTAGCACTATACTGCATTTCTTAAATTGCACATTAAATTTGTGTGGGTCGCGACAGCCCACCACTTCACCAAGGAAAATCTCACCATTTGTGCCATTATTGTACGTCCCCGTATCAATAAAGTCAAAAATCAATTACCGAATGAGTTAAACGATAAAGGCATATGAAATCATATAATTCAAACAAGAGTTTCAATAAACGAGAGTATCAAAAGATTACGTTGTTCCCCCAACAACAAAAAGGGTTTAGTTCACCATTGTCATCGTGAATCAAGATGAAAATAATGGAAGATATGGAAAGCAAACCCTAGAAAAGATGAAAAGGAGCCTAAGCATCCAAGAGATCCTCTCCAAAGAGTGCAAAGTAGGTCTGACCGCACTCCTCTGTCAAAAGAATGAATTGGAATTCGTCACAGGGCTATTTATAGGTGAGAAGCGCAGCAGAAAAATAGGCCCAAGCCCAGCTGACCACCGCCCGGCGTCATACTTTGCCGCCTGGCGATGTACCCTAAATCGCACCACCGCCCGACGATAGGGGTCACCGCCCGGCGGTTTCCCTTGTGCCACAAAACCGCCCCGCGTCAGGGGTCTACCGCCTGGCGTCCACTGCTGGTGTCTTCTCCTCCCGTCTGACCGCCCGGCGCCAGGGGTCTACCGCCAAGCGGTCCCTAGACTCTTCTTTTCTTCGACTTTCTTGCTTTTCTTGAGTCTATGACCTTCATCTTTATTCCCAATCTTCACTTCTGTCAATTTTGCTGCAAAACAAGCATAAAATCGCTAAAAACAGCTTTTGACTCTCGACTGACGCATTTATTGAGTTTTGTTTGATTTCAAGCTCATTCTAAGCAATAAAGGGCGTAATTTAGTCCAAATTAGCATATGAAAATAATGGTTTTTCAACCGTTATCAGTAGACTAAGAAAGTTTGCATGACAATATGATAATAAAGTGAATTAAATAAGAAAAGTAGATATATGAGAGTGATTGGGTGAAATCTGAGCCCTAGCAACAAACCCATCTCAAATTATCCACATCATTCATCTCAAATTGCATTCATGTTTACTTTTCCTTACTTTATATTCAAAAATCCCAAAATATTGTTTTTATAGTCTTTATTGGTTATGCAAAAGCACAACAGTTTAGTGTCATGAGTCTCTTGGGAAAACGATACTTGGACTTACCATTTTAATATTACTTGATAACGATCTGGTACACTTGCCAGGGACTTAACATTGACATTAAGCTGACTGATGAAGTATGGACTGAGATAGTTGGACTCGAGCTGGAAGGTGAAAGATGCCATCTAGGCATTGAAGGATTTCACAAGTTTTCTGTATACCAGGACAGTCTAAGGAATCCAGATGGTTTTCCAGATTATTCCAGTTACAAAACTGGTGGGATGAAAAAGGATGATAGGCTTGCTGTCATGGATCTTGATGCCGAGAAGGAGCAACCATGCTCAAGCCACTACTAAAGACTTGTATCTGTTAAGAGCATTGAAGGAAAACATACAAGTGGACTAGCCTGCAGCAATATCTGACAACATGTTGAAGGTTACAAGGTTGGAATTTGCAAAGTTACCATATTGCGTTTTCATCTCAAAGATTCTTATCCATTTCGGTGTCAATTGCATTGGAGAATCCAGTGAATCCTATAATAGAACAAGCCTGATAAGCAAACCTGCTCTGCATATGATGCAAATGCAGCACACACCAGAAGGCTGGGTGTTCAAAAATGAAGCTGCTAACAATGAAGGTGAAGCAGAACCTTCTAATGTTATTCCTTACAGAGCATGATCTGAATTTGAAAGAATTGTGCTAAGAGAACTAAAAGCCTTAAGGATGACGTGTTTCGTAACAAGGAATATTGTTTTAGAGTTGAAAGAAAAGTATTTGTCTCAAGATCAAGAAATAAGTGTTGAATGTGAGAATGAATCTGAAGAAGAAGAAGAAAGTACTCCAGATTTGTCTTCAAAGATAAGTGTAGATAACAGTGCTGAGGAAGAAAATACTGATGACAGTAATAGTGATATGATTCTTGGAGATTTCTTAAACAAAAAGAAAAAGAAAGACTAATATTGCAGTTTGATAAAGTATTCTGTTTGTTGTTAGTTTTAGCACCTTTTGTAAGATGCCATTATAAGCCATTATCTTTTCAGAATATCTGGTTGTAATATTGTTTTAAACTATTAATGAAATCAGATGTTTAGCTTTATTTCAATCAGTGCTAATTTGATAGTTGAATATGTTTAAATCAATCTAAAGACGACTCTGTGTTGAATGGAGTTGATTATGCTTGTGTTTACTGTTACATTAATACTTCTGCATATTCAATTCATATCTGTATAATTTCTTGCATTGCTATGATTCTAAATTGCTTGATCTAGAAAAGATCTTGAAAGGTTTTACAGGAACATTGCTTCTGGATAAACTACTGGATTTTCTACTCAATGGAAAGCAATGAAATCGATTGCCAATGAAGAACAACTGACTACTGGTTTACAAGGGTTATAAATTCCATTTATTAGAATCTGGTTATTTGGTTTACTGATCCCATATCACATACTGTTTGTTTCAATATATCTCTATTTCTTTGATTGATTGATATATTTGAGATATTATTGCGATTGTTGATTGATTGTATTTATGCTTAATTGATTTGATTGTACAATTTTTGGTTGTGATACAATTATGTTACATGCTTATTCATGCCTTGAATGTTCACTTTGATAACTACATTGTGCATTTGGGTTTTGAATATAAAACATGCATAATGGTAGGGGAGCACTACATGATAGCTTAGATATTTCACATGCCTACATTTAAGGGGGAGATTATTTATTTATCATGTGATTTTCTGTGACAGGGGGAGCATCATTGATTGATTAATATGTTTCCACTGATACATCTCTGTTTAAACTGTTTATTATGTGGTAAAACAACAGTTTTAAGTGTACTTCATTATGAAGCAAGTCGATTAAAACCCGTGTCTTGGCACAAACGTTTTCAAAGTGTGCTGTGAACAGTTCTGCAAAGAAAGTTTTTCAAAGTTGCATTAAAGTGTAACTTAGTCGACTATGTGCGCAAGCCATTCGACTTAGTTAGTTTTGTTTTAAAAACCTATTAATCCTTGTGAAGTATAATGACTATATTTTGTATCTTTGACCAAGCATTAATTGTTAGTCAACTGCACTAAATGTGTAATAAATTTAATTGGTCTGATTGCTGCTATCTCTTATAATTGTTATAACTGTCTACATAAAGTCAACTGCATTAGTAGCACAATCGACTAGAGAAGCGTATGCTTTGTGATAAACTATATATAGACGTGAGTTTGATTTCTAAAAAAGACTTTTGTGATTTTAACGATTTCAGTGATTCTTTTCAGATTTTGCAGAACATGCTAAGCTCCAAGAACTCATCAAGAAGACCATGGTGATCATTCTTTGGTGGTTGCTTGAAGAGTAAGTGTTTGTGCTGAAAGACAGATTGATCATACTGCACATAAAGGTGTTTTTGATTCATGATCAACTACTTCTCTTAATCTTTGGAAGATTCTGGCTACCCTATTGTGATTACAGGAAGAGGACATGTTGCGTTCTAGGACTTTGAGGATTGTTCAAAGTGGTTGAAGACTACAGAAGAGGGGATATCTTGTTGCTGTCTTTCTTTCGTATATGCCTATATTTTTGTTAGAAGGTTAGAGAGGTGTTTTATATTTTAACAGGGAGGTCTCTATAGAAACATTGTTGTAAAAACCTTGACCATTATAGTGCATTTGCTTCCGGGTACAGGAAGGACACTGGATGTAGGCAGTTTGGCCAAACCAGTATAAAAATTGCGTTTGAATCTTCTATCCCTACACTTTTACATTTTAAGTCGACTTTACTTTTAATGTAGTCAACTATTTTCCGCTGCACTTGAATTATCTTTTTCCTTGTGTTTCAAGAAACTTTTGAAAGTTTACTCCTTTATGAAAAAGATTTTAAAAAGACTCTGATTTTTGTATTTCACCAATTCACCCCTCCTCTTGGTGTTGAAACTAAGCCATTCTATTTTCAATAGATTGGAAGAGAAATTATTTGAATATATGTTTGATGAAGTATAAAAGACTCAATTATTTTTGTTTACGTGTTCTTGGGGGAGTCTACCTATGTATTATAGGTCTCCATTTAAAGTAATGCTTGAGGTGTTTATTAAGGTTTTTGGGGACACGTAATGACCTTGAAATAGAAGAATTAGACATATTGATATTAAAACAAAAAGGGAATTTTTTTTTCTATGATATGAATAGACATATATTTAAGAAGGATTTTTAGAAAATTCATTCAGAAATATATAAATTTTGGTGATTACAAATAATTAGTTAATATGAAGTTGTTTTTTGTAGATAATATATTAAATGATGGTTTAGAAGTATTGTTGTATCACTTTTAGAGTATAAGGTATACATATAGAATAACAATGGTGGAGAAGTATTGGATTATTTGATATAATGTTTTAGTGTTTTAATTAAAGAAGGCCGTGTTAGTTTTTGGTGTTTGGATTTGTCTATTGGACTTTAGTGAAATGGTGTTAGGAACTATTATGAATAGAATAGTGTTAAAGGTCTTATGATGTTAAAGGAAAAATTATGGTTTTGGTAAGATAAATTATTATACTTGTGATTTTAGTTAAACGTTTAAGTAAGTGTGGATTATATATATGTTATTGATTATAGGGTAAATGATTTTTTACTTCAGGGGTTGATAATTATTATGAGTCAGATGAGTTGTTAGTTGAAGGAAATTGAGATTTTAGAGTTTAATTCGATAAAGTACATTATTTTAAATGTTGAAAAACCTTGAGTGGATAATTTTGATAGCAAGAACCTTGAGAGAACCAAATGGATGGGCTTGATTTTGCAGATTTTGCGTTTTGGAGCTGTAGAATACCTTAGCTGAGGTGTTGCATACTTTGATTGAGCTCCATTAGGTGTTGACCGAGATGTTAGGGGTGTTTTAAGCTATTTCAAGTTGTTTTTAATATTAGTCGAGTTGTTTTGGACATTAATTTAGTTGTTTCGAACATAAGTTGGGTTGTATTAGATTTTTGACTGAGTTGTGTTAGATTGGACCGAGTTGTGTTAGACATTAGACCAAGTTGTGTTAGACAACGACTAAAAGATTTTTGTGATAAGTATTGCTTTTTGATGCTCTAGTATATTGATTGATGTTGAGATGATGCATGATGTTCTGATATACAGATGATGGCTCACTGTTGTGTGAAACAGATGCTTGAGGTAAAATTTGATTGAGATATTAAGCAGGATGTTTTTCTGAATTCTGGGACTTGTGAGTTTACCTGTGTGAGATTTGGGCTTAAGAGTTTTTTGTGAATAATTGCTATTACTTTGAAAACATTAATGATTTTGCCCAAATTTTCTGTGATTGAACTACGTGCTTGCAAGTTTCATATGATTAAGGTCATCTTTTGTTGTCCCTTATTCTTTTAGCCTTCACATGAATTTTTGCCAACTGAGAAGAGAATAAATTGTTGTAACCTTTGAACCTTGAGCCTTATGTATGTTTGAAAAACCTTTTTGGAAAAGCTTTACCTTGAGCTGAGTTGAGAACATTTGATGAGGCATTGACAAAGGTTCAAGTTTGGGATTGCTGGAAAGATTGAGAAAGGAAAAAGAAAAAGCATTGAGCTAAGTAGTGAGTATTTGAAAAGCAAAAGAAAAAGAAAAATGAAAAGAAAAGAAAAGAAAAGCTCAATGCAAGTGAAAGTTGGGAAAAAGAAAGAGAGTTTGTGCTTGAATGATGACATCATAAATGTCTCTCTTAACTCAAGGATTTTTGCTGACCAGAAAAACCAATTTCCTTCTAGCCCAGCCAAGTTACAAGCCATGAAAAGCCCTTGTGATGAAAACTTGCTTGTGAGTATGTTTGATTGTGGCTAAATGAAAGGCAAAGTTAATTTGTGTGACATTGTGATAGTAGAGTGAAAAAGACACCAACACCTCATTATACACCTTTGCTTGAGGGATACACTTTTGAGTGCTTGAGTGAAACACTTTCATTGGTGAGGAGTAGTTCTTTGAATTTGTGATTACATCTTTGGTTGGTTGATTGATCATTCTTAAGGATAGCATCTGTTGAAAGTATATGAGCATCACATTGATTCTGATTGAATTAAGGCATCTGCACATCTTGACTGACATCTTTATGCTGAATTGATAAAAGTGATTTCTTGTCCTGGAGGAAAAGTTTTGAAAAGTGTCGAGTCATTGTAGCAATTGTTCTGAAAAACTGAGTTACAATCTGTTTTGCTTGAGGACAAGAAAAGTTCTAAGTTTGGGGTTGTGATAACGATTGAAAAAACCGTTATTTGTGATGCAATTTTGATACTAAATGCACCCTTTTCTGCTTAGAAACTTGCTTGGAATCGTGTTTTTCTGTTAAGTTGTGTGAATAACAGAGTTGAGGCTGAATTTGATGATTTTATGACTAATTCCTATTGTTTTGGCAGGAAATGCGATAATACGGAAAGCAGAGGAGCTTAGAAAGGCCTAGAAAAGCACCAGAAGGGAGGAATGCTCGAAGCTTGGGCACCCTTTTAGGGGGCTTAAGCCCATAAGAGTGTCGCTCACCGCTCGGGCGCCCCTTTTGGGGCGCTTGAGCATCGAAAGCTCGATGGTTGGGCGCTATTCTGGAGGCTTAAGCATCAAGGATTACTGCTCACCACCCGGGCGCCCTAAGTGGGGCGCTTGAGCGCCAGCGATATGGGTCGGACTTCGTTTTTGTTCTGTTTTTGCTCTATTTATAGGACCGAGACGTCCTAGGTTTTAAATCTTTAGCACAAGGAGTGCAGTAGCACACTCTTTCACTCTCTGGAGGCGGATTTGGATGCGGGAGCTTCCATTCCCAATTTCTAGGGTTTTTCTATTTCATTCTTCTCCATTGTTAATCTAGTTTCTCCATGTCTACGGGGAACTAAACTTTATTTGTTATTGGGGGATGAGGTAACCTTGTGAACTCTAATGTATTTGAATTGATTCTTAATAATATATGTTTTTTCATTAATTGTTAGAGTAATTCATTTGTTTCAATGCTTGTTGTGTTTAACTCATTCATTAGCATGATTTATGAATTGCACGAGTGCCAGGAGGTTCCTTACAATTCAGGTTCTTGTTGAATTACTCCTAAGAGTAATATTTCTCAGGGATGAGGGTATGAATCTTGGTCGTCTTAAGCTCTCGATCTTCACATTTAATTATTAGGAAAGCTAGGAATTGCATGAACTGGTAATTAAGGACAGGCTTATTCGCTGAGGGATCGGGTTTAAGTGATTTGGTGAGTGACATTAACATTAATGCATAAAGAAGAAATCTTATATACATGAGAGGGAACTTGGTGAAATCTAACCCCAACAACATACTCATCTCATATTACTCAACATCCGTTATCATTGTGCTACTCTGTTATCGATCAATTGCATTTATATTTAATTTTCTATTTTTGCATCTGAAACCAATGATCTCGTTTTCTCTAAGTCTTAATTAATCGAGTTATCACACGAATGTCTAGTGTCGAGAGTCTCTTGGGACACGATACTTGGTTTTATCATTTTATATTACTTGTGCGATTCGGTACACTTGTCGATCCATCAACATTGGCCGAGTTATTTTTGTCGTTGGCTTAACTATAGTAGATTTTTGTTTTTGTTGTTGTATTATATTGTTGTTTATTGTATTATTGGTGCAATTTTGTTAACTGTGTTATTGGTGCAATTTATGTTTACTGTTCATTGTATTATTTGGTGCAAATTATGTTTTTTGTTGCTAATTAATTAGTGCAATTTTTTGTTTTCGTTTGGTGTGTTGCTTGGTGCAACAAAGTATTTTTTTTCTGGTTGCTATAGTATTTGGTGCAAATGTTGGATATTATTTAATGTTGAGTATTCAATGATATGGTTATGTATATCTCTTCTTCCGTAACTGTAAAGCCGAAGTTGGTGCCTAAAAGGGGTATTACAACTACTCAGTAAATCTGATCACACGGGTCAAAATATGTGACTAATTAGTAAATCTGAGCATGAGTGTGCAATGGATGAGTGCATATTTATGCCCTCATTTGGCCTTTAATTTTGGATTCTTAATTGGTTTTTGTACTTTAATAGAATATTTTAATTAGGATTTCTCATAATTGAGTTTATTTAGCAAGAGATACAAAAACATGTTAAAAATAACTTTTCAGTTGCATAAATATTTTTTGGATATTTTGACGTGTGTTAGTGCAATTATAGCTAAGTTGAGTTCATTTAAGTGTGAAAATAAATTGGTTAAAGTTTCATGACACCTTAAAGATGAACCCGTGAATAGCAAATAATCAAGACCACAAGAAGTCAATCCAAGCATAACATGAAAAAAGTGAAGAAATTTGGCTAAGCTAAGAGGAGGGAACATACAACAAAAATTAGATCTTGTGGTTTTCTCTATTTTTTTTTCTACCAAAAGGGCTTTGATAATTGATAAATGTTTATCATTAAAGATAATTTGAAAAAAAAATATCTTAAGATATTTTATTTGATATTGTTAAATAATTACCTAATTTAAATATATCAATAAATATCAAAAGATAATATTTGCCAAATCTTTTTTAGTCTTCCAAATATCTTCTCAAATATTTTTAGATCTCCACAACAATCAAATATATTTTGAAGATATTGGATTATTTAGAAGATAATTAGAGGATATTACATTGTTATAATGAAGATTACAATAACAGAAAAGCTTGAAACGCCCAATCCAATTTCTATATAAAGAGACTTAGGGAAACACTTTAGCGGAGGGGGAACCCTTTGGGGGTTCAAATTTCGTCCTCTCTCTTCTCTCATTTTCTCCACCCTCTATTCTTTTATTTTTCATGTTATTTCATCATTCTATGGAGTGCTAAGCCTTTGGGATTGATTGTGCTGTAATTTCTTAACTGGATTTTAAGGTTAGATGAATAATTTTTTAATTTTTGTTGTGATTTATTTTTATCTATGTCTTTTTGCCTCTTAATAAAGTAAAAGTAATGATTTTTACATTATAACAATTTAGCATGGTGTCAAATCTACATAACATATCAATCATATGAATCCAAGGGCTTTTAATTTTAATTGAGAATGTACTTTGATTAAAGTTAGAAACTTTCATATGATTGAATGAGTTTTGCCAAAAATTGAGAATGCACTTTGATTAGTGGTATAAACTTTAACAAGAATTAATAAAAAATATAATTAGGTTAATTAGCTTTATACTTGATATAAGAGGTATAAAAATAGACATTATTAAACATAGTAATATTTAATTGAGAATGTACTTCGGTTAAATTTATTATGACTAATGTACAAAGTTCCTACTTTTATTTGAGAATGTACTTTGGTTAAAAGTGAGAACACGAACAAATTAATTGAGAATTTTCATTGATTAATTTGAAAATCTAAGACAATAGTTAATTCAAAAATAATCTTTAGATAACCAATGATGAATCCTATTTTGAAAAAGCAGTGAAATCAACCTATTTTCTTTATATTTGTTTTTATCTTTTTAAATCTCTTTATAAATTTCTTTCTTTTTGTGTTTTGTTACTTTGTTCTTTAATCTTTCTTTATCTTCTTTATTATTTTACTAACCCCTTTTATATAGCTTTTATAAGAACTAATTTGTTAAGAATCAATTCCATGTTCGTTGGGAGACGACTAAGGGTTGAATTTACCCTTTCTATTTTGTTGGCTACTATCTTAACAATGTTGAAGTTCCTATAGTTTAGTAATATTAATTTGATCGCGTCAACAACAGTATATCAACAACCATGGACTTACTTGAAAAACCACCTAAGTACCTTATGAGTGTTCGACCATAGACCTACTTGGAAAGCACTTCAAGTACCATGTAATTGTCTGACCTTGAATCTATTTAGAAAATACTTACCTTATGAGTGTTCATTTATGGACTTACGAATGTCCGATTATGGACATACTCAAAGGAATCTAAGTATAAATTAAGTGTCCAAAAGCATGACGATATAAGTGTTGAGTACCACTTGGCTATAAGCTAAAAACAACATACAACTTGTCCAAAAGCTAAAAGTAACATATAAAACTGAGTACGAAGAGTCAAAAATAACATATAAATTCGTTTATTTAATAACTCGATCCACCTGCAAAAGTTATTTACTTTCGAGCTTGGAAGACTTATGTACATACCCACTGCAAAATATATTATATTATTATCAAACCTAAAATGGTATAATAAGTATGAGATCCCAATGTGAGATTTACATGAAACATTCACATCCCAAAAATTAGGAAAATATGATATCTGTGATAATATAAATTAAATTCAATTATTATTTATGTTAATATGTTGATATATCTTGAGCTTATTTTATTTGTTGTCATATTAAGCCCTAAAAGCCTATAAATATCTCCAAACAGGAAATAATTTAACTAATACTCATATTTTACTTTCATACTCACAAAATACTTTTTACTCACTTGAATAAGTCTTTGCAATTGAACTCCCACACTGGTGACAAATCTACACTCGCATATTTTCTCATACTAGTTCATCTCGCATCACTGATAAATTTTCCGTAAAAACATATCATATTAATTGTTAATTCCTACAAATAATGTAATGGATATGGTTAAGTTGAGACTTTAGAATATATTCAATAATCCTTCACTTTTAACGATAAAATAATTAAGAAACCAAAAGAGAGTCACATTACATATGTTATTCGTGCGTATTTTTTTGTTCATAAGATATAAGTACAACTCATAAAAACAATTGATATTACTTTAAATTTAAATTTTTAATACAATAGGTTTATAAGTTTTATTTTTATATGATATTGGATTTTTTGTGTTTACACTTAACTTTTCAAAAATCTAAATACAAAATTACTGAAAGGGAAATAATAGTTTTTATATATATATATATATATATATATATATATATATATTTATTTATTTATTTATTTATTTATTTTGCAACCTCTAGGTTTTGTGATAGAAACTGCAAGTGAAATTTATAATGAATCAAAACCATTGATATTGGTTGGGAATTATTGATAATTCAGTGCAGAGAAATTGTTGTCATTAACCGAAGGAAGACCGAGAGAGAAAAATGACATCACATTGGCCGGAAGTTGTTGGATCATAAAAATCTTTCGGCCCATAGAGAATATCTCAAGATAAAATCACTTTTTCGTAAATTTTTAAAAGTAATTATGAAAAATTTCAGTAGTGGTCTATATAAACAATAGAAGGATGATGCTAAGCTGTTTAGTGATGTTTCTTAGGTATCAGTGTTACTATTAGTCGTTTCTTTTGTTTTTCAAATTTTAATTAGTCAAACTCACTAAGAGGTTAGTCAAATCATTCCTTAAATTATTAAATTCACTTACTAAATTTAGAAACAAGTATAAGTTTCGCATACTTTGTTCTAAAAGTCTTTTGTTAGTATACTTTTTAAGAAAATTAGAATTATTAAATAATTTTGTTAATTGTTAGTAGTATGACAAGTGTACCATATCGTTTCAAGTAATAAAAATGATATAACCCATTATCGTTCTTCCTATGAGACTCGAAAAACCTTATCGTTCGTGTGAATTAAAATCGTAAGACTTGTAAAAGAAAAATTAATAGTTATGGTGAATGCAAAGACAGAAAATAAACATGCAATGAGGTTGATTCAATTGAGTAGAAAAGAGTATGAATGAATGAAGTTGTTGGGGGTTTACAATTTCATCTAATCCTCTCTCTCGTATTTACTCCTCTTGTTTAAATTGCTTTATTATCTAATTGTTATGCAAACTTTCTTGGTCTCCCCTTAACCCGATCCCTCGGCGAAAAGGGCCTATTACTAATTATCGGCTTGCTATCCCTAGCCTCCCCTAGCAACTAGCAACGCATTACAAACAGAAGCAGAAACAATTGGTCGTCCTACCCCCCTATCCCTAGGTGGTATTGCTTAACCAAGGAATTACTCACCAGTTCATGACATTACTGTACATCCCCATATCAATAAAGGCAAATAACAATTACCGAATGAGTTAAACGATAAAACCTTTAAGCACAGATGAGAACCCAACAATTGATAATAAACGCATATGAAAATCATATAATTAAACAAGAGTTTCAATAAAAGAGAGTATCAAAAGATTACATTGTTCCCCCAACAACAAAAGAGTTTAGTTCACCATTGTCATGGTGAACCAAGATGAAAATAATGGAAGATATGGAAAACAAACCCTAGAAAAGATGAAAAGGAGCCTAAGCATCCAAGAGATCCTCTCCAAAGAGTGAAAAGTAGGTCTGGTCGCCCTCTTCTGTCAAAAGAATGAATAGGAAATCGCAACAGGGCAACTTATAACTAAGGAGCGCAACAGAAAACAGGCCCAAGCCCATCTCACAACCACCCGGCGTCATACTTTGCCGCCCGGCGGTTCACCCTAAATCGCGCCACCGCCCGGCGGTAGGGGTCTACTGCTCGGCGGTTTCCCTGACGCCGGGCGGTTCCTAGATTCTTCTTTTCTTTAATTTTCTTCATTTTCCTTGAGTCTAAGACCTTCATTTTCATCCCTAATCTTCAATTTCCTCAGATTTGCTGCAAAACAATGAAAAACAAGCATAATATCGCGAAAAACAGCTTTTGACTCTCAACTGACTCATTTATTGAGTTTTACTTGATTCTAAGCTCATTTTAAGCAGTAAAGGGTGTAATTTAGTCCAAAATAGCATATGAAAATAACGGTTTTTCAACCGTTATCACAACCCCAAACTTAGAAATTTGCTTGTCCTCAAGCAAAACAAAACAAAACAAAACTATAAACAAACAAAACTTGGCTTTCTACACTTTCATCCAATGATTCAACCTCCCTAAAGTACATGATAAGACCTACTCAATTTCAAATCATCAATGAAATCAAATCAAGATGCATGCATGTTCTCTACTTAATTTAGCTCACACTTTCCTCGAAAGATGTCACACATTATGAATGATCAGTCCACTAAGCAAAAAAGCAATCATGAAATTTAGAAGTTCTCACCAAGCAAGTGTTTCACTCAATCACTCAAGTGTTTAGGGTAGCACTCCAACTCTTCATTATTCACAAGTCACATGAAATAAAATTGTCGTTCATCTCAAACAATCAAAATCATCACATGCAAATGCCATCAAAAGGACTTTTCCAAGGCTTGTAATGAGGTTAGGCTATCAAGAAAATTGGTTGTTCTGGATTACAAAATCTTTGAATCAAGAGAGTTGATTTATCATTCAAGGTTCAAGTTTAACTCTCTTTTTCAACCAATCTCATTTGTTTCCCAACTTCTTCCCTTTTTCTTTTCCATTGAGCTCATCTTCATGCTTTTCTTCTTTTCTTTTCTTTTTCTCATGCTTTTCTTTTTCAACAATTGAGCTCAATGCCTTTCTTTTTGCCATTCAAACTTTCCCCACAACCCCAAACTTGAACCTTCAATCATTAACCCAATTCAAAGTAAATAGTTTCAGTACAAGGGTTTTCATTCTGTTTAGGGCCAAGGTTCAAAAAGGGTACAAAAATTTTAAGCACTTTGGGTAAAATTTTGGCTAAGTAAGGGCTTCCAAAAATGGCCTTGATCATATGACATGTACATGCAATTCAATCAATCATCAAGGTTTTGGCAATATCATGCATGCTTCCCTGTGAATAATTCTCATACAACAATTAAAACTCTGGAGCTCAATACCTCACACAACATGATTCCTCACACACATTCATTCATACACCCTCCTTAGCATCATGACCACAATCATAATTCATCACACATCTGTTTCACAAGATATCAACATGCAACACAACTCAATAATCATTCACATCAGATCATCATCAAACAAACTCATCATGCAAATTATTCAGTTAAAACATCTTCAGAAAAGTATTCAAGCCAAGCATACACACTGAAAATAAAATTCAACCTATTCTAAAAATTTAAAATGCAAAAGTGAGAGAGAATCTAGGTTGCCTCCTAGTAGCGCTTGTTTAATGTCACGAGCCTGACCCAAACCTGTCTAGCACTTGTCAGTAAGTGTCATCCTTCCAACACCCTTCAGTAGGTGTACCTTTCGGGTATCCTTCAGTGGATACCAAAAGTTAGCATCCCTCAGTAGATGCTGCCCAAAAATTGTTCAAAAAATTTAAAATTTACATGTTCAACAGAAAAATAAAATAATGAAAGAAAATTGGTTTAAAATACAAAAAGTGTTTTTTAGCAATTAACTCTTCTTCTTCACATTGGAGTCTTCATCATCCCACCGACTCAGCTTTCTTCTATCTACTTTTAGAATGGCAGTGGAATATGGCCTTCTAATTTCGAGCATTCCTTCCTCTTTGAGCTTCCTGTTGACAATCCATTTCCTGTTTTTGTATCTAACAGCCACACCCTGCGGAAATTGTGTGTCCTTTGAGTGAGGTGACTCTCCTTTATCTATCTTTTCCTCACCACGTGCCTACAAAATAGTACAGCTATTAAGATGATCATTTCCTGTGGTAGTTTCTTCTTTTCCTGCTTCTCTTCTAGCCTTTTTATATCTAGATCTTTTTATGATTTTCTTCTTTTCTCCTTCAGATCTACTATAGGTTAACACTTGGTCTTGATCTCTCAACATTATTCTCCCATCATAGACACGTATCATCATCTGAGAGGTCCTCATGAACGGTCTTCCCAAAATTAATGGGATTCTTCCATCATTTACCATATCTACTACTATGAAATCAACCAAAAACTCCAACTCCTCAATTCGAACAATTGCGTCTTCCACTATACCAACGGGTTTTTTTATGGATCCATTTGCAACTGTCAGGGTAGTGTTAGCTGGTTTTAATTTTAACCCTCCAATCCTTTTGAAATCACTGAAGGGCATTAAATTAACACTTGATCCTGAAACGATCATAGCTATCCCTATATCCACATCATTGATCACACAAGGAAGAGTCAAATTCCCTAAATCCTTCAATTTTTGTGGATGATCTTTCTTCCTTAGTTTAACAATCCGTGCCTCATCTTCTTCTTCCTCATCAAGATCAATTATCTTACAAAGATCGTAATTGACCCTCTTATCATACTCAGGCATTTGTGGAAATGCTTCAGGAATAACAGTCACCCGATTAAAGATTTCTCGAAATGACTCTTGGTGACTCTTCTGTTCTCTTTCCCTATTCTCTTCACAGCTTTTCTGCTCCTCAAATTTATCATTATAAATCATCTTCTCATCTTCATCTTCACTGCTCTCAATTTCAATTATTTCCTCTACTGGCTTCCTTTTACTTCTTGTCATTACAACTTTGCACTCATCTTTGGGGTTAACCTCAGTATTAGCCCGAAACTGGTTCTTCTCTGTGGTGTCAACTCTTTTTGACAGCTGCCCAATCTGTGTCTCCAGCGCTCTAAAACTAGCTTGGTCACTCGCTTTTTTAGACTCATAGACTTTCAGAAATTTATCAAATCAGTCAGTTAATTCTCTGACAATCTCTGTCAAGTTGTTCACCTGCTGCCATAAAGGTGAAGGTTGTTGCTGCCGGAAGCTTCCTTCTTGCCCAGAAGAAGTATTCTGATTTTGTCCAATACTGGGGTGGTTCTTCCAACCTTGGCTAGAGTTGCCTTGGTTAAAATTACCTTGCTTGTACTGGAACTGGGCTCCCATATAGTTGACATCATGCTGTATTTCCTCAGTGAAAGCACATTGACCATTGATGTGGTCACCACCGCATAAATCGCAAAGTTGTTGAGTCTGAGAAATATTTCTTAACCCTGTTGGAAGTTCAGAAAGGACCTTTGTTAGCTTGTCCAATTTTTGGTTAAGAAGATGATTTTGCGCGGCCATTGCATCATTAGCAGGAAGATGCCATAGTCCTCCTTTCTGTGCGCCCCTATCACTTTGGGAAACTTCATTTAGGGCCATCTCCTCGATCAAATCATAGGCTTCGTCTTCAGTCTTCCTGTTTATACTGCCTCCAGCTGAGGCATCCAACATCATCTTAGACTGAGTATTCAGCCCTCCAAGAAAAGCTAGCAAGTAAGAAGTTTTATCAAACCCATGGACTGGGGTCTTCCTTAACAGGCCTTTAAATCTGTCCCAAGCCTGTCCGAGAGTTTCTTCCATTCCTTGCTTGAAAGAAGAGATTTCGAGCTTCCCTTGATGAATCTTGGTCCGCGGAAAGAATCTGGTGACAAACTGTCTTACCAAAGTATCTCAGGTTCTGAACGTCCCTTCAGCAAATGAGTGCAACCAATCTTTAGCGTTTCTTCCCAAAGAAAACGAAAATAGGCTAAGCCTGACTCTCTCATTTGAGACTCCGACCATCTTAACAGTATTGCAGATTTCACCAAAGATAGTCAAATGTTTGTAGGGGTTCTTATTTGACAACCCGTGAAACTGGTTGCTCTGAACTAACTGGATGAGTGCAGGGCTCATCACCAAATTTGTTGCATTGTCCATTGGAATGACTATGCTGTTAAAGTTCAAAGGACCCACAGTATTTGCTGAGTCCCCGAGTGTGCGTCTTGGAGGAGGTTGGTCCGCCATCTCCTCTATATCTTGTGCAGAAGATTGCAAAATTGTTTCAGGAGAAGGAAAGTTTTCACATGCAGAATGTATAACTTTCCTCCCTCTCCTGTCTGATAATCCCTCAAGAAGAAGTTGTTGATCTTTCTTGTTTCTAGTGTGTATCCCTTCCTGCATACACAAGAAAAATACCCCTAAAAGCACTTTTACAGAAAAATAAAATAAAATAAAACAAAATAAAAATAAAAATATAGACAAATAATTACAAACAAGTCAAATTTAGTCAATTCACACTACTTGAAAAAGTTAAACCTCGAGTCTCAAGCAACGACGTCAAAAACTTGTTAGCAGTATGGCAAGTGTACCATATCGTTTCAAGTAATAAAAATGGTATAACCCATTATCGTTCTTCCCATGAGACTCGAAAGGCCTTATCGTTCGTGTGAATTAAAATCATAAGACTTGTGAAAGAAAAATTAATAGTTGTGGTTAATGCAAAGACAGAAAATAAACATGCAATGAGGTTGATTCAATTGACTAGAAAAGAGTATGAATGAATGGAGTTGTTGGGGGTTTACAATTTCATCTAATCCTCTCTCTCGTATTTACTCCTCTTGTTTAAATTGCTTTATTATCTAATTGTTATGCAAACTTTCTTGGCCTGCCCTTAACCCGATCCCTCGGCGAAAAAGGCCTATTACTAATTACCGGCTTGCTATCCCTAGCCTCCCCTAGCAACTAGCAACGCATTACAAACAGAAGCAGAAAGAATTGGTCATCCTACCCCCTATCCCTAGGTTGTATTGCTTAACCAAGGAATTACTCATCAGTTCATGACATTACTGTACGTCCCCATATCAATAAAGGCAAATAACAGTTACCAAATGAGTTAAACGATAAAAGCTTTAAGCACAGATGAGAACCCAACAATTGATAATAAACGCATATGAAAATCATATAATTAAACAAGAGTTTCAATAAAAGAGAGTATCAAAAGATTACATTGTTCCCCCAACAACAAAAGGGTTTAGTTCACCATTGTCATGGTGAACAAAGATGAAAATAATGGAAGATATGGAAAACAAACCCTAGAAAAGATGAAAAGGAGCCTAAGCATCCAAGAGATCCTCTCCAGAGAGTGAAAAGTAGGTCTGGCCGCCTCTTCTGTCAAAACAATGAATAGGAAATTGCAACACGGCTATTTATAACTGAGGAGCGCAACAGAAAACAGGCCCAAGCCCATCTGACAACCGCTCGGCGTCACACTTTGCCTCCTGGCGGTTCACCCTAAATCGCGCCACCGCCCGGCGGTTTCCCTTGTGCCGCAAAACCGCCCGACGTCAGGGGTCTACCGCCGGGCGGTTCCTAGACTCTTCTTATCTTTAATTTTCTTCATTTTCCTTGAGTCTAAGACCTTCATTTTCAACCCCAATCTTCACTTTCCTCATATTTGCTGCAAAACAATGTAAAACAAGCATAATATCGCTAAAAACAGCTTTTGACTCTCAACTAACTCATTTATTGAGTTTTACTTGATTTTAAGCTCATTCTAAGCAGTAAAGGGTGTAATTTAGTCCAAAATAGCATATGAAAATAACGGTTTTTCAACCGTTATCATTAATTAAAATTTGTGATTTGTAAAATGCTATCATTGCACTTAATGTTCACAGGAATATTCATTGAAATTAGATAATTAGAATTTTAATTTATTTTGTAAATAATGGAGATAAATATTTTCTATGTGCAATAATTTAATTGTATAAATTGAAATAACATTATTATATATTTTAATAAATTAAAAAAAATATACATACATATGATAACGGTTGAAAAACCATTATTTTAATGCATAAAATTGATATAAAAACATACCCTTTATGGCTTAGAATGAGCTTCAAATCAAGCAAAATACTTAGTTGAGTCATAGGAGAGTCAAAAGTTGGTTTTAGAGATATTATGCTTGTTTTTACATTGTTTTCCAGGGTTTTAAGGTGAATTGAAGATGTAAGTGAAGTAAGGAGGACTTAGACCCATGAAAGAAAGAGAAAAATGATGAAAAGAAGGGTCAAGTATGTCGTTGAGCGCCAGAATGGACCGCTGAGCGCTTAGAATGATTAGAGGGAAACCGCTTAGTGGCAAAATTGACCGCTGAGCGGTCAAAGCGGTAGAGGAGAAACCGCTGAGCGGTGCACTTTAGCGCCTGGGCGGTTGTCAGTTTTTATACTGCAGATTCTGTAATCTTTCTGTTATCTTTTTGGCTTATATATAGCCCAGTGCGACTTGAAAACATATTCTTTGGCAGAGGGAGACGTCCAGACCTACCTTACACTCCTTGGAGAAGATTTCTTGGATGCTTAGGCTCCTTTTTATCCCATCTAGGGTTTGTTTTTTCATTCTTTTCATTATATTTATCTAGTTTCACCATGACAATGGTGAACTAAACCCTTTGTTGTTGGGAACAATGTAATCTTTTGAAACTCTCATTTATTTAAATTCTTATTTATTCCATATGCTTGTCATATACTTGTTTATCAATTGTTGGGTTCTCATCTATGCTTAATGTTTTTATTGTTTAACTTATTCAGTAAAAGTTGTTTGTCTTTATTGATACGGGAACATACGGTAATGTCATTAACTGGTGGGAAATTCCTTGATTATGCTAATACCGCCTAGGGATAGG